>JAWDGP010007652.1:0-105000 GCA_033675545.1 Elysia crispata
ATTAATATGGGGGGGGGGGGGGGGGCGGGGGGGGGTGAAACCTTAGCCAAAAAAAGACTAGGAAAAAAAGACGAGGCAACAAACGTTTGTATCTTTTGTTAATCCAAAACTAGGTCGACCGTTTCCACAAGAACCACCACCTTGACATTCACAATGTAAAAAAACACGTCCTCTCTATGTTAGGTTGAGAACGATGTTGTTTTGACTGTGAAGGAGTTGCTCTAGATAGCTATTAAATGTCATCGTAACAGTGTGCTGATTAACCAGCCGATCGGGTGAGCAATATTCAACTGAAAAGGCTTGTATTACAGGCGTCACGACTAAAATCGACAACGTATACTGAAACTTGAGTTTCTTTAGAAATGGTTATAAGTTTTGTAACATTTAAAACTAGAGTCTTATATAAAAAAATATTTAAAAGAAAAATAACTTAAATTTTAATATATATATATATATATATATATATATATATATATATATATATATATATTGTCATTGTATGCTTATGCTGTCTGTCTGTCTATCTCTCTCTCTCTCTCTCTCTCTCTCTCTCTCTCTCTCTCTCTCTCTCTCTCTCTCTCTATTTCTATTTCTCGTTCTAACCCTCTTTGAAATTTGAAGGAAAAATAAAGCCAGAAAATACGTCGCTACATGGCGACTTACATAAAGATACATGAGCTTAAGTAAAGATAGCACTGTACAAAGTTTTTTAACTAAAAATATAGGAAGAGAGTGTGCGGTGTCTGACAAGGATGTGTGCTTGCTCCAGACCTTTTCTCTCTCTACAGTGAAATGATTTGAGACGCATAGAAGGATACCCAGGAATTAAAATAGGAGGGCAAAAGTAAGCAACATGAGATACGCTGATGACGCTGTATTAATTGCAGAAAATAAAGAAGACTTGCCCCAATTATTAGACATCACTGAAGAAGAAAGCAGAAAGAAAGGATATGGATTAAAGAGCAAAAATACAGAAGTAATGGTCGTCAATCGAAACAATGAGTGTGCACAGATCAATTCTTTAGTGGCCAAAGGTAATTCCTTCAGGAATCAATGCAAATACTTGGGCACTTGAATGTGAAGAGATGGACACAACAACTGTGAAATCGCATCAAAAAAGGCACTGGAGTGTTTTACTGAACCCATCCTTATGTAAGGATGTTAGGCTTGGACAATTTAAAAAACAACTATAAAATTAACTGGAGGAAACAGAAATGTGGTTCCTAAAGAGAATGCTATGAATCTTGTTTATGGACTTCAAAGAAATCAAACTAAAGTGTGGTACTAGGAGCTGGCATATATATGCTCATAAATACCATATTTAATCTACAGGCAGTATTTTTTGGCAATGTGATGAGAAAAAAGAAACTGAAACATTTTTGAGAACTGGATTGATTTTAAAGGAAAAGGCAGCAGGGGAAAGAAGCGAGAGAAGATGTAGCATGGATTAAAAAAGCGGCTAAATGTAAAATGAGTGACAGATGCACTAACAGCATCAAGGTATAGAGATGCGCAGAAGGTCATGATTGCCTAATCTAAAGAGCAGGGCACCTAATTCATTGATATACCGGGTATTTTCCATGAATCATCTAGGGATTTGTGTCTAGCTACCAAAAAAAAAAAAAAACCAACAAAAAAAGATGTATCTAATAAACGTAGTTGTAAGCAATATAAACATATATTGTCTCTGTTGTTTGAACGTAGATGAATACCACATATGTTGAGCACTGTTCTACATAAAATTATGTATAGACAACCACTGCCATAAGTACAGCAAAGATTGCAAATATAACATCTCACTCCAGTTCTATAACATTTTCAAAGCTGGAAAGTTCAAAGGACTCAAATCACACATAGTGAAAAAAAAAAACATAATACGAAGGAATGTATTCACAGACAACACCTTGCAGACAAGTCTCACTTGTACATACGGTGCAAGCTGACTACCTTTGATTGATCTACAAACGTAGCCCAAAATTTGTCTTGACCTGCAAAGACTTAAAGCAAGTAGAAATGATTTTTTCCCTCTCTTTATTTTTTGAGAAAATCCAAAAAAAAAAAAAAAATGATTTTTGTGAAAGATGAAGTTTGTTTTAAGCTGAGAGGATAAGAAAAGAGATGACATGAAAGATTGAAAAACCTGTCTGTCCTACTGAAGAAAACGAAGAAAAACACACACGCAAAAAAAATAATAATAATGATGCCATGATGTCACAAGGCTGCTTGAATTGAACCAACAGAAGGTCTCAGCACTTTTTCTATGACATCAAAAGCAATGATCACATGAATTTAAAGTAGTTTAAAATTCTTGAGAAAAGAAGATCAACTTACACATCAAGGGCAAAACTAGGTGTTGCGTCACTCTTCAAAACTCAGTAGATGGTAAGGATTCTCTCTCAAAAGCACATTGTCTCAAGTTGCTTAGTCTGTGGCTGCTGATCTTCTCAAAATGAAGAAGAGCTTGAAGATCTCTGTCAGATTATCACTGAAGATGTTGAGAGGAACATATAATTATGAATAGAAAGGAACGAGTTACACAGAGAAAGGATAGGGAAGAAAAGAAGGGGATATATATATATATATATATATATATATATATATATATATATATATATATATATATATATATACAGAGAGAGAGAGGGAGGGAGGGAGGGAGGGAGAGAGAGAGAGAGAGAGAGAGAGAGAGAGAGAGAGAGAGAGAGAGAGAGAGAGAGAGAGAGAGAGAGAGAGAGAGAGAGAGAGAGAGTTTATATACTTTTGTAATAGTTTTAAAGTGGCTTTATAAACTGAGGATTTTCTTTTCTAATGCTGAAACTGGTTTTAATGAAGCAAGTTTTTCTCGGTGTAATGACGAGTTATAAATTTGTATATTAGAAGAGAGAGAGAGATAGGAGAGAGAGAGAGAGTAGATATGGTATCCTGAAAAAAAAATTGAAACACCTAGCTGTACTCACTATTATCATATGAAGAAATAAGAATGATCTTTCGTTGGAAATAACGGT
The DNA here is from genome assembly GCA_033675545.1 of Elysia crispata. Classification (NCBI taxonomy): domain Eukaryota; kingdom Metazoa; phylum Mollusca; class Gastropoda; family Plakobranchidae; genus Elysia; species Elysia crispata. Next base: position 3,006 of record JAWDGP010007652.1, read on the forward strand.
GAGCTGTGGGTGTAAAGATAGAGAGAAAAAATTTTTTTATACAAATGAATGATAAAATAAACACCAATACCATAGATAGTTTGAACTACAATACAAATCTGAATATTGGAATTGAAATGTGTAAAAATTTATATTAATAATAATAATAATAAAAAATATATTATACTAGATAATATATCGTCTAGTTTTATACTTTCGCACAGGTTGGTACTCAATGATGGAAAAATATCGTACTCAGCGTAGAATTATATTTTTACCATTTCTTTTGCACGTCCAACCTTCAACAAAAGTTTATCTGTCCAAGGACAGAATTTGTGGGGGATCACATGAATGTAAAATGTATACAGAATTCCCTAAATTTACGGACAATTCTCTTTCCTGTACAGTGGAACCCATGTTTAACACCTCGAATAGCGAAAACCATTGCTAAATAACCTTTTTTTTTCCTATATTCAATTTATTTCTGCAAAATTGACACCGCTTCCCAACCTGTAAAAACTGGAAAGAAAGCACCAAAACTTTAAATAGAAAAAAATCCTTAGCATTTTGCCCTGCCTGCATTGTAACAGTACAAGCGAACAAGCAGTGCAGGCTTTCCTGTCTTTTCTCCACAGTCCGCATGTATATAAAAATATGTATTCATTTCCATAAGAGGCAGAATAGAAAAAAAACAAAGGAAAGTGTAATTACTTCTTGGGTGAGGCCATGCCCTTGATGGTTCAAATACTACACTGTGATGACCAGGAAGGGCGGAGACTGGTCTCGGCCTCTGGATCTTCAACCGAATCTGGGCTTGACAATCTGGTTTGAGGTACCTGTGAAAGTGATGAAGAGTATGTAGTTATGTATCTATAGATAGAGTTGAATGCTACAAAGTTCATTTAGTGTATAGCATCAAGCCACATGGTAGGCAGTGGCCAACATCTAAAGAAAAATAACTTTGGCTTATAAAATCTGAAACCTCAAAATAAATGATTAATTGGAAAATCTAGATCTAGAGTAAATTATAATATTTGTCCTATGAACTGCAAAATGTTTCAGATCAGTACTCTGACAATGTCTTTCAATAAGGCTTTTGGTGCCCTCATGCCAAATTTTCCATTCTGTTATAGATCTAGAATCTAGATCTAGATCTACTCCAAGAGGCAGGGAAGGATTTAAAAATCTAGGCTTAGGATAACTCACCCCTTATCTTTAACCAACCACTAAAATCTAAAATCAGATCGTCTAGATCTGGATATAAGACCTATCTATATTTAACTCTAAATCTCATTAGCACAATTGATGGGACTTACCTTTAGCATGGGCGCTGACCCGTCGAAGAGCTGGTGTGATTGGACGGGGAGTGCTTGCACACAAAGAGAATGCTTTTATACTTTAGGTACTTCAGTATTAGTTCTTTCACTGACTCACTCGATCTTTTCACAAATAGACTGTTAGTGCCACTGAAAATGATTTAAGGGCTGCCTCAAACTCTTCATACGTTTTGAACACACGTCCTTTCTCCATTTTGAACATTGGTGGAAAGGAAGTGAAATCTGAGTCAAACACGAATTTTGTGACGTCACATGGAATTCCGTGTCCGTTTAGACCAGTACCAATTATCTAGGAGGCCTGTTTATAGGTTATGTAATATTATTCAGATGGGCCGGTCTGCGGGGTGCTAGCAACGTGCTCTCTCTTTCTCTCTCTCTCTCTCTCTCTCTCTCTCTCTCTCTCTCTCTCTCTCTCTCTCTCTCTTTCTTTCTCTCTCTCATATTTATATTAATCCGACTCTTAACCCCACTCTCTCTCTCTCTCTCTCTCTCTCTCTCTCTCTCTCTCTCTCTCTCTCTCTCTCTCTCTCTCTCTCTCATCTTTAGCTTAATACGACTCTTAACCCTCGTCTCTCTCTCTCTCTCTCTCTCTCTCTCTCTCTCTCTCTCTCTCTCTCTCTCCCCCCCCCCTCTCTCTCTCCCTCCCTCCCTCCCTCTTCATCATAACTTCTAAGTACATGTAGGCTATACATTCAAATACTTAGAAACTCAAATGCACATGTACACCTTTTCGAGATTTGATAATACAGTGGTACGGTACATCAAATACCGGCACTCGAGTGACACACTAAGAACACGTACATCAGATGATGAGGAGAGTTTTTTAATTGTATCAAGTCAGAAGAAGCAAATGAGAGAGAGAGGGAGAGAGAGAGAGAGAGAGAGAGAGAGAGAGAGAGAGAGAGAGAGAGAGAGAGAGAGAGAGGGGGGGGGAACAGAGATTATAATTTTGTAAAATTCGACCAAGGAACAAAAACAAACATAGTAGGTACGTAGAATCTTAGAGCAAGAGATAAAATAATGAATGAGAGAGAGAGAGAGAAAGAGAGAGAGAGAGAGAGAGAGAGAGAGAGAGGGAGAGAGAGAGAGAGAGAGAATGGGTGAAAGAGATGCAGACAGCCAGAGGTCTATTTGTTTGGAAAAGGGGGGTGCTAGATATGGTAATAGGTGCTAGCCATGTGCGCTTTATATCTGGCCTTCTCTCTTTCTTTCATCTCTCTAGCTCAATCCGACTCTTAACCCTTCCGGGCCTCTCTCTCTCTCTCTCTCTCTCTCTCTCTCTCTCTCTCTCTCTCTCTCTCTCTCTCACACACACACACTCTCCCTTCTCATCATAATTTCTATTACATTCAAATATTTACACTTTGAAACTCAGATCCACATGTACACCTTTTCGAGACTTGATAACACAGTGTTACAGTAGGCTACATTAAATAAAGGCACTGGAGTAACATGTCAAGAGCAAAACAAGGAATGACAGAATGTGAAAGACAAAAAAAGTTATGGTGATATTTAGAGTGAAATAGATACAGACAGAAGTCTATGTGTATGTGGGAGGGGGGGGTCAGAATGATGGGCAGTACTAACCTGTTCCAGTGTAAAAATGAAGGACAACTTCTAGCTGATCCCATTGATTCACAGTTTTACAGGGGAAATTTGGGTGTGTTACCAATTTAAAACCGTTGTAGTTTTCAAATTGAATTACAGTCACTCCTGCATCTGCATCTCTAAGTCTAATATGGAAGTATATAACATATTCATGCATACAACCACCGCGACTGAAGTTGGCAAGTGCTTGTTCTGTTCTATCTGCATTACAAGCACTGGGTCCATAGAGGAGCAAACTTTCTTGAAGGGCTTCCTTAACAGTGTCACAGTTAAACTTATTTTTTACTATGAATGTATCCAGTTCGTCAATTTCTCTGACTTTGTTTTCACTGAGAGCTTTTTTTAGGTAGGGCGAGGAGTTTTTGGATGAGCATGTGATATGGATGGTGAAGGTATCTCACCAAAGTTAATAGGAGGATGCATAGAGATTATAAATATTATCTTCCTCTTCGAATGTGAGGAGTATCAGAGAGCCAGTGTCGACTGTATACTCCAATATGTTCAGTCACTTTCTCAATTTTGTTAGGGAGACTCGAAACCCATTTATGACATTCAGTTGGGTCCTTCGCAAAACCATAATTATAAAATAACCGTTTCACTTTCTTTCCCCTTCTGACTGGCATAGCCGCTCTTACAGTTTGTAACAGTGCACTTTCTTCCCCTAAACAATAAACAGTTAAGGAAATTGATTATGACACCGATACACCATATAATGAAATATGAAACTTAAGGTTAAAGTATTGAGGGCACTTTGAGTATCAGAGATTTTAGTTAATAGGCTTTTAAAAAACTTTGGCTCCCACTTTAGCACACCTTCTCTCTATAAAGTGATATCGCAGAGACCATAAAGGGAAAAGCTAATTAAACTTAAAGCATATTTAGATGAACTTAACATGTATAATTGTTTATCAGTCAATCTACACCAAATCACAAAAAAGCATTTTTGGAATGTTCCACATTGAAAGCATCTGTTAGAACAAAGTGCAATCCAAGGGCGAATAACAAAGAATAAGATAAGAAATATAATCCAAGAAAGAATGAATGTAATCCAATAACAAAATGGCAGGAGAGTCCAGTGAAAACACAGTGTGTACTGCTAAGCATGCTCTAATCAACTGTTCAAACTTCGCGCAGGTGGCTGATACCTAGCCAGATGATGGCCCATCTGAATAATGTTACGTAACCTTGTGAACAGGCCTCCTAGACAGATGGTACTGCTATAGACACATTGTTTGTATATTTTGAACCACGTGATGGACAATAATAGCACAGCCTCCATGATTTCTTAAAACCACGTGATAACTATAAAAAGATTTTGCGGGTGCCTATTAGTCGTTTTCTCTTTGTCAAGCTGTGTTTACACTTACAAGTAGTAGTTCGTACATTAACTTTTTCTTTTTTTTTTCTTGAGGGGGGTTGGGATAGATCTCTTTGCATTCCTGAAGCGGGAACTTGCTTACAGCAGGATTTTCTGCTGGAACTAAAATTCCCGTTATAGTCATGTTTTATTTATTGTGAGCACATCACTAGAGTGGTCTCGCTTATTGAATCTGTATAGCTTATCACTGTCTGCCTTTGGCCTTACACTTCGTTTCCTTCTGTTTTGTCTCCTCTTCTCTGATGTTGGCAATTAATGTCTATTGGTCAGTCAGCCCCAATTGCTGCAGAGAAAGAGACAATTGTGCGCGACGGTCTACAAGAGGTGACAGTAGAGAAGTTTTACAGTACTGGAGGTATCTGAGAGACGAGCAGACTTCTCGCTCGGATTGAGAGAACATGGCATTACCTAAACTAGCTGTGATAAAGACAGGGTTAGCTTTCTTTACGAAAAAAAAATAGGAGACGACATAGAAAGTTGTCAACTTGATAATTATTAAACCCTAAAACAATTTTGGCTGGTTTTAATAGAAAGGAGGGAACACAGACACGGGCTAATTCTTCTTCACAGAACACCCCCCTGAGGAGGCTGCACAACCACTGGACGAGCCACAGCATTCCTGTCCCACAACTCATCTTCCCGGGTCTGACGGCACGTGCCCCCAGGTGCGCACGTCGGGGCCTCAATTATAAGGGGTCAGGACAGAGCCACACTATTCGCTATTCGATTCAGACTGCCTTTACCTCTAATCTAAGGAGGCAAATTATACTCGGGGGAAGCTGATGCCATAGTGCTGTGCTTACCTCTCTGTCTGTCTGTCTCTCTCTCTCTCTGTCCGTCTGTCTGTCTGTCTATCTGTCTGTCTCTCTCTGTCCTCTTTGTGTCTGTCTGTCTCTCTCTATCTCTCTCTCTCTGTCTCTGTCTGTCTGTCTCTCTGTCTGTCTGTCTGTCTGTCTCTCTCTCTCTCTCTCTCTCTCTCTCTCTCTCTCTCTCTCTCTCTCTCTCTCTCTCTCTCTCTCTCTCTCTCTCTCTCTCTCTCTCTCTCTCTCTCTCTCTCTTTCCTTTTCTGTTTCTCTTTCTCGCTTCCTAGCTTCCAATGAATTCAGAGATACACAGAGTGAAATGGGCAAATTTCTTTCTTCTGTTGTTAAAGTCAGGCTCATTTTTATCTTTGAAGTGGTGAAACATGATAAAACAAAAAATATTATCGGCGATACAGTGTTAATAATGCCCATGCTTGTGTGTTTTTTCATCATCATCATCATCATCATCATCTTCATCATCATAATCATCATCATTATCATCATCACATCATCATCATCACCATCATCATCATTATCACCATCATCATCATTATCATCACCATAATCAATGTAATGATCGTCTTCATCCTCAAAATCAGTATCTTTTTCGTCGTTCTCTCCACTCCTGGCCCTTTCTTTACTTCCATAGACTTTACACTGGAGTCTGGATAAATACCTCAGGACCAAAAAAGTTAGTTGACTGTAGGCAAAAGTTGGCTTTAAATATTGCAATTTAATTTGTAAAGAAATACAAAATAGTGCTGGCAAACAAAGTTGACTTGAAGCAAAAGTTTCCCTTAGGTGTTGAATGTATATGGACTCCTCTGTACTTTTAGTAATACTTTCTCGTTAGCCAGGCTTTCCTCTTTTTATTCAACTGATTTCTCATCTTTGAATCATTTTCTCACTCCTGTAACTCCATTGCGCCCCTATGGTTCCAAGTAAAAAAAAAGCAGTTGGAATTCTTTTGTAATAAGTTAAAATTATGAATGCGGTTTTGTGTCAAGGTGGTTTGTGCACCACAAAAGCTGGGCTTGATCAGTTATATAAAAATGGAAAAGCAGAAAATCTTAAAGATCAGATTCGATATAGAAAATTAGTGATGGGGCAAGAGGACTTAAGACTGACAGGTACTGCTGCAAATCTTTACCAGACTTTGCTTGGAAAGATATGCAATGAACCCCCCTCTAAAAGAGGGGGGTTCATTAGGCAAAAGACAATCATTCAAAATTAAAGTTCTGATGATGATTATTAAATACAATGCTGTTACGGTGAAAATAAATTTGACAGAAACTGTTGCTTGATGTTGTTGTTGGCTTCAAGGTTTATTTAGTAAAACAAACAGAAAACGCTGCAAGGTACAAACAGTATAGATACTTTCATTAGCGAAGTGTACAGGTAGATAGTCAACAAAAAAGTGACACTGATACAGGTACATAGTATGTCTGGCAAAAGAGGTAGTGAGACCGAGAGGTAAGCAAAGTGGGAAAAACCATAGGTGCGACTTAAAAAAACATATACAAGGAACAGAAACCTTCACAATTTAAAAGAAACGAAAATTTCTGTTTATACTTTATAATTTTTTAAAGTTGCAGGCTCAAATTCTTTTCATTTAACAAAATATTGATATTTTCAGGCTTGCTAATTCCTTTACATGAATTGGTTCTCAATTTATATTTTGAAAACTGTAATGTATATTGTCTCTTATGTAATACTTTCTTTTACAGTCATACAGTTTCAGCTTTAATGTAAGCGTGTATTGAACCTCAGTTTATCATGGGAGTTTTCTACAACTAACAAAATCATAATGCTTTATAATGTATACATTTGAAAATATATGTTCAATCATAATTCATCTGTGACTATTAATTTTTTTACTTCTATCATTGACTTACAATGCAGTTTTGAAATAGAAACAGTGGTCAAATTATCAAATAGATAGCATAATCAGGTTCAGCATCTAAAAAACCATAAACTCCGAAAGTTTCATTACTCTAGTACGAAGACTGTGTTTTTTATGATATAATTTCTACAATATGATTCGCTTTTTTACCAATTTTCTTCCAAGGCGCAAACTTTGGTTTTCTCTATTTTGGTTTTCTCTATCTTTTCAAAATGGCTTTCTAGGTTGCTGACAAATATTGAGTCAACTAAATACAACATTGTGTATTAGAAAACTAAGTATTGAAACAATCTGAAGAATATGTGTTTTTTTATGATGGTCCAAAAGTGCCTCATCTAGAGTATTTGCTTGTAATTTTGATATGCCACAAGTGTTTTTGGCCATATTTCATGACCAATAAATTCTTTTGTTTACTTTCTATCTCCGTGAAATTTCGTATGTGTATATTGATTGTCTTGGACTTTGTAAATATGTCCTTTTTTGTTTCATAAGATTTAACAAATGACTTTTATATGTCCTTAAAAACAACCCGATGCACGCAATTTGTTTTGTGTCGTTATGCGCAAAATTGAAACAGCTGTAAAGTTTTTATTTACCAACGGATTTTGATGAAATTTGTTGGAAATTTCATATTTTAACAAGATCTTTACAGTACAATTGGGTATATTCAAATTTGCTGGGGTAGAAAAATCACTTTTTTGGTACCTATTAAAAAGATTCCGTGAAATGCGGTCTTACACACTCGAAATGCACAATGTTTTGTGATTTCTGGTGGATCAGAAAAAGCTTGATTTCTCTTGTCTCATACTGTTTAGAACCACAAACGACCTCACGTTTTTTATCCTCCCTATTAGTAAAAATGCAACTCAAAAGTCTCCCAGGGAGTCAAAAAAAAAAAAAAAATATATATATATATATATATATATATATATTAATAAAAATAGTGGCTGTTTGATCTCGAAGACCCCGCCCATTCTTTTTTTAAATGAAAGGGCCTGTAACTGCAGATGAACTTATCGTAAGGACCAAATAGAACTTTAAATTGTGCTTTATCTCCCATAAATCTAGCAACCAAGATGGCGGAAATTCTATGATAGAAGGCTAAGCTGAAGTAGCGTTCCTAGTTACAAGAATGAAGAAATTATGGAAAAAAATAAGGAGGGATTCCCCTGCCCGTAGCGGCGAATCATCTCCAAAATCGGGTTCCACAAGAGGATCTGTAGCATCTTTAAACATTGGATATGAAGTAAGAGAGAAAGATCTCACCAAACTTCACAAGGCTGCTTGGACCGGAAACCTCAACAAAGTAAAACAACTAGCAAGGAAAGACCCAAGCCCTCTGGATAAAGAAAACAGGTAAACTGTGATTCATATACCTAGATTTAAATTGAAGCAGTGTGCATATAGACCTTGATCTTAAATCAGAATCTCGATCAAGACCTCTAGATTTAGTTGACTATTTGTAACTATCAATGGAGAGCATCAAATTAGAATCTATCTAGATCTAGCCTTTTTGGTATCTAGGATCTAGATCTGATCTATTTTGGCTTAGATTACATAAGGATGTAAATATACAAATTCACACATATATTTTATTTTTATTTTTTTAACAAATTTGCATTTTAAAAATTATTTATTACGTGATTTGGTATATTTCTATAAATTTATGTCACAAATTGATGTTTAATAATCGATAGAGTTCCAGCAGATATATAGATCTAGATCTAGTCTAGATTCTAGGCCTAAGCTTGCAGAGTTGAATTTTTAAAAAAAATCTTTCCTTACGTAAAAGGGAGATAAGCCAGCTCTGAAATTCGCTCATTTCTTTAGAAAATGGGACTGATACTTTCATAGCAAATATTTACTGATAGATCTAGCAGGAAGTTTTCACAACGTTTATATCTTGTGAATCGACTGCTCATTTTCCTCAAAGGCTTCCAAAAGCAATTCTCAGGTATCTCAGCAATTAGTTTTACAGCCTTTGTTCTTTTGTAGCCTTATAAGGAAAGTTTGCCCACCTCTGGCTTCATCTTAGTTGTGTAGTCAGATTCTCCCAGCCATTTTATAAAAATAGGTCTATACTTTCCTCATTGGCATGTACAGATAAAGCTGTGATTAGTGTGAGTCTCTTTTGCTCTGCTTTTGTATAACTAAGGCATCAGTTAGACCATAACTATCTGATGTTTGGAAGCTCATTGTAATTGTTTACTTGGCAATGTCAGTATTATATCAGACAGCACATAGCATGCTCTCAAGAGAGAGTCTTCCCGTTCAAAATTATTGAATATTTTTGCAAAAAATGTACTCATCTTACTGAGGCTGTATATGAAAATGTATTCTAGGATCAAACCTGAAGTGTAAATTTGATATAAATATAGATCTAAATACTTTTAGAAATATTTAGTCTCAAAGTTAAAATATTTTTACTGGAAATCAATAGTATTTTTAAAGAAAAAAGGGGATGAAATTTTGTCCATTTATAATGAAACAGGTGCATAAATGCAAATTAACAAAATAAAAAGATGAAATTAAGTGAGATTATTTCTCCGCCAAAACTATTTGTGCTTGACAAAATATAGATTGCACTTAATGTAGAATCAAGCCAAAGTTGACAGTGAGTTTTGTAGATCCCAATTTATAAAGACTTCTATGAAACTATGCCATTGTATAGCATTAGCCAAGTAAAAGCTGATAAGGCATCAGCGTTTGGGCTTTAAGTGGCATTTATTTGTTATTACATGGTCGAGCAATCTATGGCTTGTGCATCCAATTATCTTTTGCCATTTTTCATTTGGGTCCAACAAAAAGAAACCCCAAAACGTAGCATAACAAGAAGTATGCATTTGCCTGTCGCTTAATATAAAGATAGTATATAGTTGAAAAAAAAAGTTCCATTTTGCAGCTGTATCATACAAAAATAATATGTGATGCTTGGAATTCCGCCTCCTTTGCAATTGGTCTTCACATAAATTGAAATGTTGATGCACATCCTCAAAAGCACCTCTTTTTTTTACCTTTTGAAGACCAAATATGCCTAACTGCCCTCTTTCTGCCCATCATAAAAGATTTTTATCTTGACTTTCTGTCTTTCTTGTTGTACCATCTACAGTGTGAACACTTTTTGATGTATTCAAAGTATGCTAAAGTCACTCTCTTTACATTTATTATCTTGTGCTTTAGGGGTTTTCAAAACAAAGTTTATTATCTTGTGCTGTAGGGGTTTTCAAAACAAAAGTTTTCACTTGTTGGTTTTTGTTCATCCTTCTCTGAGCATGATATTTTTAATCCTTTTGTGCACCTTTTCCTTTCATCTGCATTGATTTTGTTCACATTGCTTATTATTAAAGTTTACTTTTCACACCTATACAATAATATGGTTGAGACATCACACTCTTTACAAGAAAACTACCAATTACATGAACCATGATAATAATATGAACGATGAAATATGTTTAAAAAATATTCAATCAAATCATGTTAGTCTATAAAGCCGTACTCTGTAAAATGAAAAAATGCTCTTGGATTTTCAGAACTCCCTTGCACTTAGCCTGCGTTCAAGGCAATGAGCATGTTGTACGAGAATTGCTAGAATGGAAAGCAAAGGTCAACATTGGAGACAACCAGTCCAGAAGTCCTTTAATGCGGGTGAGGAAACCTTTTTTTTCTTTTCCTTTATATTTCTCTAAGCTTTTATATTTTCGCTCTCTAAACACATATGAGCATATTGATTAAATTTTCACTTTCTTTGTACATTATTTGTTTGTCATGTCTCAAAGAGAGTGCTTGAAATGTTTTTTTTTTTTTTCACATTTTCATTTTATCATCTCCTGCAACCATTATTATTCCCCCCAAAAAAACCTTCCATATTCAACACTCTCATTCTCATTTGAAAGAAAAAAAGAAAAGTAGATTTTTTTCTGTTTGCTTTACTTAAAAAAGGTAACAGATAACTTTCATCAACCGTGTACTTATTCACATAGATTGAAAGTTAAGAAAATAATAAGCACATGTATACAAATCAGCCAAACACGGTTATTTTTTTTTTATCATTATAAGATACAGCTACTTAACTTTCAGCCAGGAGAGAAATGTTCCTCCTCTAAACTCTCTCTCTCTCTCTCTCTCTCTCTCTCTCTCTCTCTCTCTCTTTCTCTCTTTCTTTCTCTTTCTATCTCTCCCTCTCTCTCTTTCTCTCTTTCTTTCTCTCTCTCTCTGTCTTTCTCTGTCTGTCTCTGCCTCTCTCTGTGTATGTGTGTGTGTATCTGTCTGTCTGTCTGTCTCTGTCTCTGTCTGTCTGTCTGTCTGTCTGTCTGTCTGTCTGTCTCTCTCTCTCTCTCTCTAAGTAATAAATTTTACTGAATTTTGACCATCACATGGAGGAGAATAAAAAGTGCAAATTTTCCAGAGGAACCAATACATTTGCACTTCACATCCCTGCCTTGCTAGGTATAATAGTGAACTGGTCAATTATAATTTTATTTCAACGTAAATTCAGTGTTAAACGCAAATTATTATCCTAATGTTAGCGAAAACGGTATTTTTCCTTTTGTTTCTTCTTCTTCTTCTTCTTTTTTTTTGAATAAGTGTTTGCCATAATAAACTAGATAAAATTGATACCCCGTCCACAGCAACATTATTCTACTTCTTTCTTCTTCTTCTTTCTCCACTGGAACGGTTTCTAACCAAGAGGAGACTTGCGAAATGTGCATTTATCAATATGCCTGGAAAAAACACATCAGAACTTTTTGAAGAATACGTTTCAGACTTATTGCACAAGGCAACCTCGTTTCAAGACGTAATTTTGCTCAGTGCGATTTTTTCCCCTAAATAAACTTAATCATGATGTAAATTGACGAATAACAAGAAGAGTTATACAGTGATAAATTATGTGGCCAAAGGCAAAAGGAGACGTAATGTTATTTAAAAATTGCTCCTTATCTAGCCCGTCTCAAGCTTATAGGCTGTGAGATTACAGAAGACTGACAAGAAACTGCGCAATACCGGTACTTCCACCATTATTGTCTTACTCTCTGGATACCAGAATCATGGACCAGAATCTTACGCCTTAGCTGCAACGATCAATAAGGAACATTAATAAATGATGGGCGCACCCGCAATTCGGAAAGAAAAGAAAATCTTTCTCACTCAACTGGTTCAATGTCGCCCGAAGCGTAGTTTCTGATTTCGTTCTCTCAGAAGTTTCCTCATCATGTTTTCAACAGAATGTCCTAGAAGTGCGATGGAAATGAATAGGTTTAAAATGTGACTGGGGAGTCATTTGTGTATATTAAGTTCTGAAGAACATTCCTACATGTATATTTGTAACCATTCCCAGACAAGAATAGAAAGGCGTAGAAAAAAAAATTAAAAATTCACAGTCAGAGTAAAATTAAAGTTAATTCAATGCAAAAGATACGGGAAGGCGACTAATTACTCTTTTTTTTTATAAGGGCCGATAGCTTGGACTTCCTATTATTGACCTTGTATTATTTTGCATGTTTTTTAGATGATCATAAATTTACGACATCTCATCTATTTCACAGGCCTGCAACGCATAAGTATAAGAGGGTCAAGAAATTCATTTGTCTATCTTTTGATCGGAAGTTTTGACTATGATCATAATTATCATTCTAAATTTAATATTTTCAACTTTCTGAGCGCTGCTTTAGTCTGCGCGATCTTGGATAATACTCCAAGCTTGGGGTGCTCGTCTTATTTAGTGGAACCCACGTTTTCGAACCCGTTTTACACCTCCAAATCTTTCTCAGTTTACTTTTGTTGAGTATCTGAGCAATAATGTTCAAACCTTATTAAGCTGTAATTATTTATTCGATGCTTTATACGTGCGTGATCAACACTTGTCCATTGCTAGCTTATCTGCCGACACCGTTAGCGATAATAAGAAAACCTTGGTGACTTGTTCTGTCTCTAATGTCAGCCGCCCACTTATGCTTTTTTTTCCTCAGGGCGCGATTTATATTTTTTCTCTCTAAGTAATCTAGGCCTACGCTTTTTTTCCAGGGCGTCAGTTATTTTTCTCTCTAAATAATCTTGGCCTACGCTTTTTTTCCAGGGCGTCAGTTATTTTTCTCTCTAAATAATCTTGGCCTACGCTTTTTTTCCACGGCGTCAGTTACTCTTCTCTCTCAATAATCTTGGCCTACGCTGTTTTTTCAGGGCGTCAGTTATTTTTCTCTCTAAATAATCTTGGCCTACGCTTTTTTTGCAGGGCGTCAGCTATTTTTCTCTCTAAATAATCTTGGCCAACGCCTTTTTTTCCAGGGTGTCAATTTTTCTCTCTCAATAATCTTGACCTACGCTGTTTTTTCAGGGCGTCAGTTATTTTTCTCTCTAAATAATCTTGGCCTACGCTTTTTTTTCCCAGGGTGTCAGTTATTTTTCTCTCTTAATAATCTTGGCCTACGCCAAAGAGAGGCGATAGAATCCGACACTCAAAGCAAACCAGCAGGGCATACTTGTAAATTCAGAAATTGCGATACATGCTTTTTTTTGTATTCATGTGTCTGCTCTTGATTGTGTGCAGATCAATGAAAACAAGTTACCTATTGTTTAAGGAGCGTGCCGATAAGGTTCATTCTGACCTCTTACGAAGGCATTGAATGTCTTGAATGATTTGTTTTTTGGTTCACATTATCGGCAATTCGCTTAAATGAAAAGTCGCACACCAGATTTTTTTTTTTTTGGGGGGGGATGGGGGGGTGTGGAGGGAGAGAGAGAGAGAGAGAGAGAGAGAGAGAGAGAGAGAGAGAGAGAGAGAGAGAGAGAGAGAGAGAGAGAGAGAGATAGAGAGAGATAGATAGAGAGAGAGAGAGAGAGAGAGAGAGAGAGAGAGAGAGAGAGAGAGAGAGAGAGAGAGAGAGAGAGAGAGAGAGAGAGAGAGAGAGAGAGAGAGAGAGAGAGAGAGAGAGAGAGAGAGAGAGACTGACAGACAGATACAGACTCCTTTTAACTTGAAATCATGAAGGAAAACATTTTCAAATTGTTTTTCCCATTATAACTTTTGCACTGAATACCTTTCGCGTTTCATCAAAATCTTGAATTGATTAAAAAACGAACAACATTCCATTAAAGAGGGAAAACAGTTCCAAATAAATGGAGACACAATGGTTGGCAATCCCAATTATCGAGGTGTCCCATATGGCACGAAAAGAACGAACAAAGTTGCAAGATAGGTTTGTAGTGAAGTTGCGGCATATGTAAGATCTTTGGTTACGGTCGAGTCGTCTTGATCTGGAATCGGTAGGCAATTAGCTTTATCTGCGGGAAATAACGTGTCATTGGCATTCGCGGCGCGCGACCTACTTTGCGTATATTAACGATTCTCAGGTCTTAACAGACGGTCTCCAGTTCAACAGGACCCAACCCACATTAAACGCGGTCACAATTATTTTCACAACAGTCAGCAATGCAAACAAGCGTGGCTCTACCTGAATTGCAGGGGTCGTGACTTAGTGTATGAGTCTGAGCATGTTGACCGCCACTACATTACTGCTCTCCTCGCAGACATGCAGATCTAGGCCTGCCGCATAACTTTCGGTAGCACCAAACCGGCACAAAAGTAGATCAAGGTTTCTCTAAGGAATGATGATAGTGTTTGTTGGAAATTATCATAAAACTAATTTAATAATGGAAACATTAATAGCCTAAAGATAGAAATAAAGAAACCCCCACTGATATGTAATAATGGTAATATCATTATCATTCATAATAATAATAATAATAATAATAATAATAATAATAATAATAATAATAATAATAATAATAATAATAATAATAATAATAATAACGACAACAACAACAACAGAGATTTTCACCCCGAAGAATGTCCCTGCGGACATCCAGATCCACCTCTGTTCTTTACATGTACAATATTTCTGATCCTATGGAGTAGAAGAAGCAATTGCAAATCTAGAACGACAAAGAAGGACGCAAAACACAAGAAAGAAGAAAATGGTACGGACGCGGATCGAATCTGCACCCGTTGTCTTGACGAGACGAGCAGGCACGTTAAACACTGAGCCATTCTCACCCCTGGTGTTATTGGTATTATTTTACTGTGCAGCCACATTTCACAATGACACCCGTTAACTGGATGTTTTGAGGCCAAACTCCTTTTAATAGCACATATGTGCAACTATACAGATTAGGGTGGTGTCAAGGAGATGGGGTAAAAGCCCACTCATTTCCCGCCTTGTGAGACTTTTACTCAGTCATCTTTTTTTTTTTTTTTTTTGCTTCTTCTTATTTGTATGCGGCCCTTCTCCCATCTCAACATGTTTAAATTTCTGACAACCGTCTGGTCTGGTTTATCATGCTTTTAGATCATCGCTCATGTTTAAGAGGACAAAAAAAAATCAAAATCGGTTGACCAATCAATCAATCAATCAATCAATCAATCAATCAATCAATCAATCGCTGTCGTTCCATTTCCGATAGCTTATTTCATCCTTACAAAAATCCATATCATGTCTAGATTGCTTGTGATAGTTAATTCAGTCTTTCTTTAAGTTCTTCACAATTGACGGAATTACTATTCCGTATTCGACACCTCTTATTTTACAGGCAAATGTTATTAATAGGTTTGAGTGATCAGGTCGATGAACATTAAGGCTTTGGGTTAACTAAAGACAAAATCGTTCGCTTCAAGGTGTGCTCGGAGCCAGAACACTTTGGTGGCCTCCCTTTCTAGCAAGCCTAAGTAAGAAGCGTTATGTAACGTTACATATGTATGTTAATTGTTACGTTCAGGGCCTCTCCCTTGTCTGAAGTCTTTCCTTAGCTGTGTTCACCAAACGCAGTCTGCGGATGAGATAAGATTTCTCCTTTCATCTCTGCTTTAAATTAACTTATGAGATCTTGTCTTCTTTGAAAAATAAATGTCGAGGTCATAATATTATAATGGGCAAGTCATTATCAATTTTTTTTATGAATGACAAACTCACTCTCTCTCTCTCTCTCTCTCTCTCTCTCTCTCTCTCTCTCTGTGTCTCTGTCCAGGCTGTTGAGTTTGGTCAGGAGGGATGTGTGGCCCTGCTGCTGGACTACCGTGTGGATGTAGACACACGGGACAGTCACGGGAACACGGCGCTACACCTCGGTGTGGAAACAGGAAGCATCAACACAATCGGCATGCTACTCAAGGCAGGCGCTGCCATGGACACCAGGAACAAGGTAGGGGGAAAGAAGGAGAGGGTCAAAACATTATTTCTTTGTATTGAAGAGAGCCTGTCTTTTCGACAAATCAACTCATTCTACGTGTATACGCTACTATTCCTTTAGGCCCTTGGTAGAAAAAGAAGAGGGCTTCCTTGTCAGGAGAAAAACTTTACCTCATTATGAATAGAAATAGCCTAAGGTCAAGGAAAATCACTCACATTTTCCTTTCCTTTTTCTCCCCCTTTTGTCTTCCATGCAAACATTATTCTTTATCTGCTTATAAGATTATCAAGGACTTTTAGGGATAGGGGATGGATGAAGAAATCGTGCATGTCCAAAAAACTGTCTAGAAGGGATTGCAAATCTATACAGGCCAAACAAGATATTACATATATATTTTGAGTTAGGGCAGAGGGAATGAGGGATGTAAGCCTCACATATGTACACTCACAGTTTTTTGTTTATGTAAAACAAAGTAAAGCTATTGCTAAACTTTTGCTAACATATGAATGGAAGAAATTCAAGAGAGGAGGAAAATAAAAAAGTGCCCTGCATAAGCAACTTATATGGTAGAGATGGAAAAGGGAAAATTTTTATCCAGGTGTATGATTTAAAAGGAAATGGATGGGATGACAGGGCCTGCAATTCATTTTTTAGCTGGGTAGATAAGAATGGGTTATCCCCGCTTGTGGATTTGGATACAAATGTAGGGAACTCGATGCGTTTCATGTGTGTTTGGATAATGAGGGACGAAGGTAGGGTTAATTATGTGCCATCAAAGAGAATGAGGACTATCAGCGTGCCTAGAAATTTTTTTCTTCATTTCTCTGTTCTTCAAACAGACAGCAGCTCTTTTTGAAAGTTTAGAAACAACCAATCGAATTTGCATACATGATAGTTAGCATCTTTGAACAATAGATTGAAAAAGTCATTATATGTTTAGCATCCCTCATTTTTTAATACATTGAAAACCACCAGGAGGGGTTAGCTCCCTTGCATTTAGCAGTGCGTCACAAGCAAGAGGACGTCTGCCGGCTTCTTCTGAAAGAGCGCGCCAATGTGGATGTTGAGGATATCAATCTCAGGTTGGTTGCCTTCACCATCAGCGAAGATTTAAACTCTTCTTTTTTATTCTTGGTTGAACCAGACACAAAATAGAAGAAATTCTAATCGTAGTTGTGAAAGGGCTGGCATAAGATCTGTGTGTCAGTGGATGACATTGGAGCTTTATCTCTTCGCCTGAATCTTTTCTTTGGGAAATTTTGTTAATTTACTCAAGTTCTAATATATGCATATCTTTTTTTTTACGCACATCAGTAGATTTGTATACTTTTACTTCCTACGCATTCATATTTGAGAATTAAAACTGTAATTTTTTTTTAGGTCCTGTACATCATAATACAAATAATGCAGTGACAATTGAAATTGCAAGGAATGTGCCCAAATACAAATTCTGCTTGTGATATTTTTCTTTTTTCTTTTTCTTTGTAATTTGTAATTGTTAAAAGCTGGACTTTTCAGTTTAGTTGCTTCAAGTTTGATTTTTGTTTCATAGCCATTCAAAGAAAATTTCACTGGATTTTAACTTTTACAGCTTTTTGATACCATAACCTTCAGGTTAAATTTTAGCATGGAGATGATTTCCTTTGCCCATTATAAATCTTCAAAACTGCTGATTAAGAAAGCTGTATATGAAAAACGCTACATATTTTGCTTTTCAAAACTGCACAACATGACTATAACTATATTTTTTTTTCTGTTTTTCAGGACACCTTTGATGCATGCTTGCCAAGATGGCTCCATAAATCTGGTGAAATTATTTCTTGAGTTCAACGCTAACACACAACACAAGGATTCCAAAAGTATGTTTGTGTTAGTTGGGGGAAAAAAATACACACACTCTATGTAGAGAAAAATCTCCTCACAATGCATATAATTAAGACTGAAACTCTTCCCCTTTATTAATGTCAGAACAAGTCCAATTTGATGTTTTAGGAGTATCGCAGTTGACACTGCCCATAAAGCTTAGATACCTAGCATTTCTTAAATCTCTTGCATTACCTAAGAACAAATACTATCTTAGAGACAGCTGCTATATGCAAAATAAAAGTACGTTACTTTCCCAAGGCATTGAAATGATTAGCTTTTTAATAAACTTCTAAATGTGGTCAATTCTCTTTTTGAGTATAAAACTGGCGTTGAAGTTCTTTACTGAATAAAATTATGGACTAGTAGCGATTTGAAATGAGATTTTTAAATATTTTCGGATGTAATCATGGTTTGATTCAATAGGATTGAACAAGATTGGAATAATATCATTTTTTATTATATCAAAGTACTGTATTACATATTTTTTGTGAAGGGGAGAGTAAAATAAAAAAAAACTTGTCTTTCACATAATTCAGACCACAGATGATGTCACAGTTTTCTCATTCTAACTTGCTATGTTTAAAAAAATGTATATTTTTTAGACTTTAAGAGATGAAGTTTGCATGGGTGTGTAGCATATCTCTGAAGATCTTTAAATTAGTCATTGTTTTTTCAGATAATGTTTTAAGAGGGGAATAAAAAGAAGAAAAATATAGTTTTTAATCTTGTTTTCAAATCCAACTTTCAAACTGCCATGACTGGTTTTAAGAATCATGTTGGACAGCAAAATTTAAACTTGCTGCTCAATATTAGATTCTTTGAAAAGTTTGGAAATTTGAATTGACATAGAGACTGCAAAGTGCATGCTTCAGTGAAAGAATGTCAAGTTAAATGTTAAATTCTTTCTGTATAGAAATAGTTAAAAAAAAAAAAAAAAAAAAAAAAAAAAAAAAAATATATATATATATATATATATATATATATATATATATATATGTATATTTGTACTATTAAAAGTACTTTAAAAAGAGGACTATAACATTTTTGTTGCCATTATTTGTGATTGGTCTATATGAGATATAATGCCAGTATCTATAGGCAGGACATTACAAATACTTTTTCTAAATTGCTTAATGTTTCCTTACCTTTTTATTTTTTCTTAATCCCAGGGACATTTGATCTTTCAAATAATTATTGTCAATCACTTTATGTGCACAAATATGTAATTGGTTTCAATCTTCTCAGACTGGTCTGCAGATGACTGTGCTGTGATCCAGGGCCACCATGCCTGTAGTCAACTCATTGCTGACTACACCAGCCAGCGGGGAAGAGCCAGCACGGCCTCAACACCAAGGTCTGGCAGCTGGGGACCATCAAGTCTTCTAAGCAGCCCCAGAGGCCACGAATCAATAGGACTTCCAGCACAAGATGGAGCAGGTGATTTTTAAATATACTGCAAAAATAGGAATGCTGGGTAGAAGATTTAAATACTCTGTTGTCATAAAACGTCTTTCTTGGACTGTCAGGGAGAAATAAGTATCTTTTGACTTTGCTTACATTCTCCTTGATCATTTCGTTTGAAATTTACTAAACAGAACTTTCCATAAACTAAAGTCTGCAGGGCAAGAAGTTGCAAGTGCGATAAATTACCTTACATACCATTCACTAAAACTGCCCAGAATCTGCTGAAACTAACTATAAAATATTATCACTCTTAAGAGCATTGTTTGAGACCAAATTTATTAGTGAAAAACAACTCTGCAAATGTTTTTTTTTTTTTTTTTAAGTCTTAGAGTGCAATAATAGAACTTATAGGTTTCATAAATATAGAATTTCATTCCTCATCCTATTTGTGGTGTTTCATGATAAAGAATTTTAAAAGCTTGAGTTGCACAACATATTTTGTTTTGGTCATGAAAAAAGCTTTGACTACGAACAGACCTGACAGTTTTTCTTTATGTTATAGGCCATCTGGACATGATATTATCGATAGTGAAGGAAACCAATTTTTGAATCAATTTATTTTAACCCTTCTGCAAAAGGCAGCATTGCTTGTAATTTCATAATGAATCAGTGGTGGAAATTATCTGTCCTTGCCATTTTCCATTTATAGTTATTTAATTTGTGGGTTGCACAGGAGATGACTCTGACAATGAGACAAACAGTCGAGCCTCTGGCGCTCCAGGCTCAGACTCTTGGGCTGATTCCTCTCAGGCAGATGAGATTGCTGATAGAGCTAAGGTAAGAGAGAAAAAAGAAGTGAGAGTTTGATGTGAAAGAGTACAATAAAAAGAAATGGAGGTGGAAAAGTCAGGGAAACGCTAAAAATATTGTGATTTTTTTTATCATTGATTCCTGTAGATCTGGATGTAAGATAATCAAACTTTTGCGTGGGAACATGTAATGTCAGTTGGTTAAAGAGATTCCACTTTGATATATCTGACCTCTGCCTGTAAGGAAGATGTAGAAAAAACAACATAAGGTCTGCAGTGGACTCGATTTAGGATGTTTTTATTTTGAAAAATGGGTTAAGTATGCATTACAGTGGAAACCTCATAATTCGAATTGTATGGGAATGGAATAAATCTTCGAATTAAGTATATTCGAATTACAAAAATGGGTATAACAGACTCAAGTCTCATTGAGTGAGTGTGTATTGAGCCTGCAACGAGCAACCCTCCCCTTCCCCCGTCCTACGTTGCTATCCATATCAGTACAGAATTTGCTACTGGCACTTAATTGTTAATGCATCAGCTCCCTTCTTGATTTGGTAGTGCACTGATCAGCCTTTCTTGGGCAGTGATTAGCATTGCTTGCTGCTTGAGAGATGCATGTGGCACTTTTGTGATGCCTTATGAGGTGGTATCTACTTCGAATTAAGAGAATCAAATCAGAAATACTTCAAAATAAGAGTTCGATTCTAACAAAGCCGAAGAGAAAAAAAAAACCTATCATCTTGCAAAATTCGGTTTATGAGAAATTCGAATAATCAGACTTCGGTTTTTGAGGTTTCCACTGTAATTGCATTTTTTTAATCTTCAGTGGATTGAAAGGAATGTTTACATTAATTTTTAATAGGCTCTGGCATTCTTAATCTCTAACTTACACCTGTCAGTAGCATCATATGTAAAGTCTGTATGTAGTTTGGTTTAGGACTTGTTTTTCCCTCTTTCTGATGAATTAAACTGTGCGGAACAGCCTACACTGTTTGTAAAATCAGAAATTCAATTTAAAAACGCACGATACAGAAACAGAAATAGAACCAAAGCAAGGTTAAACATCTTGAATTGAAATAAAAAAATTTTTCATATCGACACCTCTTATTTTAACTTTATACTTTTCCATTAGAAATGCTTTTTTTTCTCAGCATTTTATACCTATTCAAATTTATCTGTAACTAAAGTTTGAGGTGGAACAACCAATAAGCTATGATAATTTGAATGCTCTCTGCATTTGTTCTTGCTCTCCTGTCATAGGAGGGATCAGATGTGGATGAAGAATTGTTTGAAGAAGATAAGGTTGGTTTTTCATATTCTTTTCCTCATATTTACATTTGTTTTTACTGTGCATTTGGTGTACTCTTTATATCTCAAGCAGCCAATTGTCTTTATTTTTAAGTTTTCGGATTCGTTTTTTATTTTGTGGTGGCTGAGATGTATTCATTTGTTCAATTACCGGTTATTTGTTAATATCCTGCCCTTTTGCAAATAGGTATTTTGTATAATTGGAAAATATAGTCTCTGCTTGATGTACTACAGAAATTGAACACTTTGAAATTTTAATTCTTTTTTGTAGACTTTTCAGTTCATGTTTGTATTTACTCTTCAAAGTTTGTTTGCCCTTTAACCATTTTCATTTTTTGACACTATATCCTTGATCAAAAACAAAGAAGAAAAGCTATTCAGAAAATTATGTCCATCTAATCATGATGTTGTCTTAATTTTCAGTTTGTATTGTCATCGCTGTACATTATTCTATATTGTGTTTGAATTTCAAATTAGGGAAATAGAGGAGCATTTGAGAAAATGAGGCTTTGCTCTTTGCCACAACTATATAAAAATAGATCGACAGAATAAATAAAATTACATTAATTTACATTGAAATCTTTATTTTATCAATCACAAATACAGCAGAATTTTTTTTTTTGTACATAGGTTCAGGTCTTATCTACTCTAATTAAACTTTAGAGGTTTAAACAAGAAAAAGGAAAAAAAAACTATTAAAACCTCTAAGCCATTCTGGTCATTTTTTAGTTTACTATCTTAAAACTGTTAAACATTAGATTTACTTTGAAGATAAGAGTTCAAGATAGAGTATTTATACATTGCTGCAAGAAATGCAGAGTAAAATTAGAGCAACAGGTCTAATAATGTCTATGCAACGTGTTCTAAAATTCTATCAACTGGATAGATCTGCTTGAAAAACATTTCATTATATTATTTATATGGAAAAGTTTAGACTTTCTCACAATAAAGTTTGGCAATTTTTTTTGGTTCAGCATACAGATGATAGATGTTTAAAAAAAAAAAGTATTGCTCTGATTTTATGAAATTTTTAATACATTTTATTGATCTAATCCTCAATTTTACTACTTCAACGAAAAACTTCTGAATTTCTTTCTGATCCCTAAGTCTGTCTAAATTTTGTATTTTAATATTACTACTTTTATCACTCGCAAAGCCTTGGACAATGTTGACACCTCTTAATTTTCTTGAACGTTTCGTCATGATTTGCGTATTAATCTTTAAATGGCAGATTTAGTTCCAAAAACCCATTGAATTGTTTGCTTTCTTTTGTGTTGGACATTCATAGAGCATATAGACCATGTGGTTTTTTTTTCTGCTGTTCTCTGTCTCTCCATCTTTTGCTCTATCAAAATTCTAGTTAAAAGTACGTGTAATATTTGAACGTCAAAGTACTACGTGAGACTGATTTACCTTCAAATCCAAAGTTACATCTGATATTTTTATAAGCAACGCGTAAGATTATTATACGAGCCAAAACCTGCAGTCTTTACCAACTTATAACGTTTATTGAATTTCCTCTTTTTTTCTCCAAGCACTAGTCACAAAAAATAGGTTGTCTCAAAAAGATTAAGAAACTTCTGTGAGAAAAAAAAACAACTTTCAGGTTTTAACAAATTACATCAAATTTCGTGTAAATTATCCACTCAAAAGTTGCAACTTAAAATAATACATGTCTGTATTTGAAGCGGTCAGTTAGAATTTTAAAGTTGAGTCAACATGGTTGTGTTGTTTTCTCAGGTGGCTCCTTGACCTTTCCTGTTAAAAATCAAGCCTAGAATGTCTCATCCCTTTGTTACTCTCACCACATTTGATTTCATATTTTCCTTCCTTCTTTTCATTAGTCTAAATGTTTAGTCTTCACCTACAACTTCAATGTCTGTTATACTCTTGGATCATTCTACACTAATGCAAAAAGCACTTCACTTTAAAATGGAGATCTTTTACACATTTTTTCCAATCCTTTATTATCACCTACGTTCTGATTTATTTCTTATCCGTTTAATTCTATTTCACTTCAAATCTAAATTTCATTTTGTCAATTGGCAGAGATTAACATCAACGGAGAAGTTATAAGAGCCCCTCCTATGTTTAAAATTTGGGAACTTAAAGAACTTATCACAGCGCTCCTTTTGCTCTTCAGTCACCCTCTGCCTTCTTAATCATTTTAAAACCTGTAAGGTTATGTCCTCCATTTAATGTTTCAAATCTTATAAGTGTTCTGATAAAATTGTGCACGGGTAAAACTGCAGAAATATTTATCCCAGGACGGCAAATCCACGACTCATAATGAATCGAATCTAAAAAAAAAGATCAAGAGAAGGAAAGCAGACAGTGTTGATACAAGAATCACCTGAAAATTTGTCACTCAATGTTAGCTTAATATCGAAGTATTAGACAAAAGAACACGCACGCACACGCTACACACAATGTATCCCTTTTTCTTGTCCTCTTGTGTATCCCTCCCTACCTCCCCTATCTCTCTCTCTCTCTCTCTCTCTCTCTCTCTCTCTCTCTCTCTCTCTCTCTCTCTCTCTCTCTCTCTCCCTGACTCTACTTCTTTTGTTTCTTGCCTCAACCTATCTCAGCCGTGTATCTTCACATGCGTCTATCCGTCTTTCTTTCTATATTTCTATCTATCTGTGACTGTCTTATCTTTCAATCTACCTAATTGTTCTCTGCCCTCTTTCTTTTATTTCTCTCTTTACAGTGTTGATTTAGTGATTGCTATCTAACCGAGTGTCTGTTATTATAAATCAATTTCAGTTTCGACTCTTTCACACCGGAATCGTTGCCATTACAATCTGCTAATAAGTGTTGCCGGCTCTTATCTTCAAATGGAGGGCTGAAGATATAAAAGTACACTTAAACATCGAACCTCCCACCCTTCGCTCTCTCTCTCTCTCTCTGTCTCTCTCTCTGTCTGTCTCTCTGTCTGTCTGTCTCTTTCTCTCTCTCTCTCTCTCTCTCTCTCTCTCTCTCTCTCTCTCTCTCTCTCTCTCTCTCTCGTGAATTTGGTAGAGTGACGCGCTGTTTTTAATACTTTCTCCTCTATGAATTCTGAAAGATAGTTTAGACGGGGAATCTTTGTGAAAGCAATTGCAGAATATAAGTTGTCTAGTGCTATATGACAGCGCTCTTGTTATTTATTTACTTATTTTTGCCAATGAACTGGCTCAGTTCTTTCGCATTGTTAGCTTCACGTCCGCCCTGTTTTTTTTTTTTTTTTTTAATTTTTAAAATAAATTTTTCGCTTGAGATTTCGCATCACACATCCTCCACATCTTCCCTAACCCATTATAATCCACCGCCAAGTGCCAACCAGGGAAGGGCTGGAAAAAGTCAAGCCTCAAATCTTTCCACTAACACTAGTGTAATTAAAGCAAGTGACTGACAGCCCAAAGCGACCGAAAATTGGATCCTGCACTGCAAGTCTCCATCGCTCTATTATCTATCAGTCACCTTGCTTTTTTAAGCTGCCCCTCCAACCCACGCACATTCATCGAAACTGAACCTGTCTGTGTACTTTGACCATCTCTGAATGCATTCTATCAACATTTTAATCTATTGCTTATCAACTCCCTTAGGCGTGTTGCCTCGGTCTTTTTTTTTAAAATTATTATAATAGTTGGTAAAGGTTGTATGGATATATTTTAAAATCGCTTGGCTTTTTGTACTTATCAGCATTGACATTGACCTTGATACGCGCCTCTCCCTCCCCCCTCTCTCTATCTCTTTCTCTCTCTCTCTCTCTCTCTCTCACCCCCCTTCCCCCACCGCTTTTATATCAGTTTAATATTTGCTTGTCTGTCTGCGCGCTGCGCTTTACCAACTTTTCATTTTTTTTCTGCCTTTCTCCTCCACCTACTGACTATCTATCTGACTGCATGTCGCCGTGTTTCCCTCTCTCTGTCTTTCTTTCTGTCTGTCTGTCTGTCTGTCTCTCTCCTCTCTGATCTGAAAGTCATGCTCCTCTTGTTTACTTCAGACTCCCCTCTCAAGATAAATGTAAATTATATCATTTATTGCCAGAAACCGAAGACCCTCTCTTGCGCTCCCCATTCTCCCTCACAATCACATGCCTTGCTCATTTACTTAAGGAATTGATAGCTTCCTTGGTGGTGTCCTCTCTGTCAAGAGAAAAACCGTATCCTGTTCTATACAAACAGAGACGTCTTGTTCCAGACAAAAAAAGCATTGTCTCGCAAGATCTAGATCTAGGTGTGTTCTCCTCATACAGGATCAAACGTTTTTATGTGAAAAAAAAAGAGGAAACAAATCACCAGGTGTTAATCATCCTCTATAGAACAAGGACCAAAGATATCTCGTGCATATTTCATATCGCTGCGTGATAAGTGTTTTTTTTTTTCTATTTTTGGTATTGACTCTTTATCTATTCTCAGCTAAGTTATGGACTACGTTATCTATTGGAAGATATATTTCAGCGATATGACAGTTTCAT
Organism: Elysia crispata; assembly: GCA_033675545.1. NCBI lineage: Eukaryota > Metazoa > Mollusca > Gastropoda > Plakobranchidae > Elysia > Elysia crispata. The sequence continues at coordinate 29,046 of JAWDGP010007652.1, forward strand.
CTTTTCGACTTAAAAAAAAAAAAAAATTGATGTGATAGTGCTTGTGGTGGAAATACTCCGGACCTTTTTTGTTTTTGTATTTACCGGTAGGTTATGATTTTTTTTACATTTAATATCATGTAGGAACCTTCATCAAACAGCGTTTTTCCAATCGCTTAAGACTGCAGAGTATTATTCTCTTCTGTAGGTGTGAGGTCGAATATCTTCTACTGTGGTTTTCTGATCTATATGGTATTTAAATATGACTGTGTATTTTCCCATCCAAAGTTTGAGTGATTTAATTGTAGTATACGATGTCTTTGCTTTAGTCGATGGACTCATTATTGTTGAAAAAAATTCTAAATATAATTATAGAGCCTAGGTTTATTACTTTACAACATTGGTGGAGAGCACCATCACGTTACGTTTATAGGTGTCTTCGATGTGATATTTTACTTCTGTGAATATCAGAAACAGTGCGTCACCAAAGTATTGATTTCGTAAATCTCGTGGTCTAGACCTTCCGATGACATCGATTTAAACCAAATTAAGCCCTCGTGCTTTTGAGTGTTTGCTTTGTTTTGTTTCATTCAAAATAAGTAGATGATTCATGGAGTAAACAAGACATCCAGTATTTCGTTCGTGCGAACTGGCAAAAAGACTTGAAAAAGTAAAAAGTAATGTTTGCAATGAACATCGTCGCATTATCTCATTCGAAACTGCAGAAAGACAATGTGCCGTGGTGCTTAAAATGACATCTTTGTAAATGGCGAATTTCACATCCAGGTCGGATTTTTTTCCTTTTTGAAACAAACTTTGACCAATTTGGCGATGAATCATTTAAGCTTCTAACAACATGCAGGCTATGTCTCAGAAATGCTAACAGAGAATTTAGCACCCCTAGACAATGAGCAATACAGAAGAAACGGCTTCTCGCCCATCAAAGTCTTTGTTGCGGACCAGATTCGGTTGGTTCGTGGACAGACCAAGTCCAGGATCCTCATCGGCTGTCAGCAGGAGGGTGAACAATTCCAGCACACAGCCCGGGGAGGAAATTCAGAACACATCAACTCGCCCTTCTCCTGGAGTGGGCCGAAGAAACGCTCGGGATGCTTTTGCAGAGGCAAGCAAGTCTGCTCGAAACCGCTTTGGATTCAGCCAGCGGAGCAGTGATAATTCGACATCTGAACCGGAGACGGTGATCGAGTCAAAGAATTCTACTAAGCGTCCGCACTGGCGTTATCTAGTTTATCCTAGAACTAACCCTCGCGTCTCCTCTTCCTTAGCTCCTGTCGACAACCAGACATATGATTCGGACAGTACTAGCTACTGCACAGTCTCTGTGACGAAAACTGAAGAGGTTCTTCTGGCAAAAAGCGATCTGGCTTGCAATATGGATTGTGGCAGTATTGAATCTGTGCCACATAAGTTGTCACCAGCCAGATCTTTGGCACACGTGGCTGTTCCTAGAAAATGGGATTCTGACCCAATCGTCGAGACGGAAAGCGTTAGACCTGGGAATCCAGGTGATTATGAAGACCTTGGTGATGCTAATAAATCCGTTGACGTAAACTTGGAAGATCCAGTAAATATTAAACAAGAAGACTCAGTGAAAAGTTCTAGTGACGCCTTACGTGTTAGTGAGGAAGAGGACACATGTGACACGCTAGGTGCCGATAATATTGACGACTCAGATGATGGAAGTGCAGGTATTACTCTCAGCAGCAGCAGCAGCAGCAGCACAGACAGCAACTCTAGCTCTGATCCGCGTCACGCACAGACACATCAGATGACATCGGAGGAGCAGCTTGCCGTGCGGCAGTGCAGCCGACGGCTAGTCGCAGACCAGAGCTTCTCCAGCATCTATGACTTTACCTCTACACCCCCAGTGGAGCTACCCACCATAGCCGAAGTCACTGAGCCTAGCCATTCTGAAAGCGAGACTAGTGATGGATCACACGCACCAGACGACAGCCGTTGCACGAAATATCAAAGAAAATCGCCTGACCTTATGGTTACCCAAGAAAATCTACAGGCTATGATAGTGGAATGCGAATCTCATTCAAAATCATCGAATAGATCAATCTCAAAGAGTATTTGTACTCTTGGCGAAACCGAACTGTCAAAAGTTGAAGACGTTACAAAAAATGAGGCTGCAATCAGCCACAACAGTCTTTACGAAGACATCAAAGTCCCCGCTGGTTTCTTTGGATATTCAAACAAAACTGAGGGCGTTCGAGATGAGATATACCAGGCCCGACCCTACCTGATCTCAAGGGGGAAAATCTGGCTGCAGCAGCCTGCTCCCGATTTTAGTGCACTTTTACTTGGGCACCAATATGAAGAAGAGACTACCTCGTTCATTGGTAAAAATGTGCCAAATAAAGTAACTAAAAACAGTGGAATAACCATTGGGGTGGGTAACTTTATATGAAGATAGATCGTTAATTTTGTATCTATAGTATCCGGACTAGAAATCACTTCGAAAAGTTTTAATTGAAATAATATGCTTTGCTCATGCATAACTTTGATCATTGTCCTTTGGAAAACTCATTAATAAAGAGAAAGAAGAAGAAAAAAAGCTCTGATAGGTAGCTAAAAAACTCACCGCTTTGGACACTTTAAAATGTCTCCATTTTTTTAACAGCGTGTGAAGGCTATGGATACAAACCAATAAAATTAGGACTTGCTTGTTTTGTCTTTAGAAAGAGATGTTCATAATATCCAGTCATTAACAAAGGAGATAAATCACGTAGTGAAATCTTCCTAAGAATCAAATTTTCTCCTCCAGCTGTCGGCACATTTTATACATGTATTCTTGTGAAGTCGCCTTTACGTCCATAATATTTTCCTTGCTTATAATGTGGACAAGCATCCTGGAGAGAATTCGAGTTTTCTTTGAAATCTTTTTAAACACTTCATTTCATGTTACAATATTTTTAAACCAAACCCTACTTGGAAGTATCACCTTTAATCTGTTGGCATCTGATTTTTATGCTATGTACTGCGCCGCCAAAGTTTAACAGTAGTTTAAACCTTGATAATCGATGGACTTTTTGCTTTCTTTGGAGAGTTGCTTCCACTGACATGTCCAGAAAATGGTGAATTTCACAAGGCTAAGATCTATTCACGGAAAAGCCCCAATAAAGCCTCGCCCTTTTATAAAACCAGCTAGGGACTCATAATTTAATGATGTTTGCAGCTTCATAATGTTATGAGATACAAACAATTTTTTTCAATGTACCATTAATGTGGGCTTTTTAAGATAACATAATTATGAGGTCGTGAAGGTTGTTGGTTAAAAAATATCTTCAATAAGAGCTAGATAAGCATTAACACCCACAGATCACTTAGAGTGGAATCATGGAAAATATCTTCAATAAGAGCTAGATAAGCATTAACACCCACAGATCACTTAGAGTGGAATCATGGAAAATATCTTCAATAAGAGCTAGATAAGCATTAACACCCACAGATCACTTAGAGTGGAATCATGGAAAATATCTTCAATAAGAGCTAGATAAGCATTAACACCCACAGATCACTTAGAGTGGAATCATGGAAAATATCTTCAATAAGAGCTAGATAAGCATTAACACCCACAGATCACTTAGAGTGGAATCATGGAAAATATCTTCAATAAGAGCTAGATAAGCATTAACACCCACAGATCACTTAGAGTGGAATCATGGAAAATATCTTCAATAAGAGCTAGATAAGCATTAACACCCACAAATCACTTAGAGTGGAATCATGGAAAATATCTTCAATAAGAGCTAGATAAGCATTAACACCCACAGATCACTTAGAGTGGAATCATGGAAAATGATGTATTTGAAAGGCTCTTTACATTGGTATCAAAAGTCTAAAAAATTGTTGTTCGTTGGAAAATGTTGTTGATAATACTTTTTGATATTTTAATTCGTTTTAGGATTGATGGATATAACTCATTTTTAAGCATATTGCACATAGTTAACTATGTTTTGCCTATTCTTAAATGTTACTTTTTTTTAGCTCTTTAAATATTCATGCATGCCTATCGTTCCTTTTTGTCTTTGTATGTTCCCATTTTGTATTTATTACTGACCTTATCAGTTGAAGTTTTCAAATTAAATTCCTTGTTGAAAGAACACACTTCACATTTTAAGTTAATGTAATAGCTCCAAATTTGTCCTGTCCTTTTTTCTTCTTACCTTAACACAGTAATGAGCACAAACTCTTATGCTTGTAAAGGTATTTCTTTTATAAAGACAATGAAATTTGTAAAATATTGAGAGATGACTCAATAAAGCAACTTTTTACTGCCACTTGTCATAGGAGCTGATGCTTTGTGACATGTTGGGCTACGGTATCATGACAATATTTGACTGCAGACTTGTAAAGATTAATTTGGTCTATTTAATTCATAATGGTACTTTTTTTTTTCAGCCTGCTCCAAAGTTAAATGTAGCCAAGTTTGCTCAGAGCATCCATATTTCAGAAAGTGAAACAGAGGGAGGTAAGCAATTTTATTAAATAAGGGCAACCATATTTTTGTTCGATTTAAGTAAAAAAGAAAAAAATTAAGCCCATGGAGTGTTTTTGTAAATTGTAAAAAATTTCACAGGTCTTGATAAAAATTCAGGAAATTATTAGTAGTTGTACCCGAGTAATTTTAACCTTTTTCATAGACAAGGTGAATCTTGCCTTTTGTTGATTAAAAAAAAACAACATAAAACAAAAAAACGTTTATGTCCGTTAAAATATAATCTTAGGTATTTTAGATCACCATTTCTTCAATGGTTACTTACGTATGCACACTTTGTAGTGATCTTAATACATCATTTAGTATCCTTTTTACTCAAACATTATATCTATGACTGTATTTTGAAGATAAGGATTTTTTTATACTGCATGGAAAAGCTAGTACAAAATTGATAATCAGTTATGATCTTCACACCCAAAGCTTTTCATGCCAGTAACCAATGTTTGAAACACAAAATTCGAAAGAACTGCCCTGGAAAATTGCTATTGTGCAATGCAATAATCAAATTTTTACGATTACAGAAGCATTGCGACGTTTGTTTGCGAAATATGATATTTTGAAAATACATGACCCACATTGTGGTACTCTGTGTGTAGAATAGCAGGTCCAAGAGATGTGCTTTCACGTTTTTTTTCCCTAATTCTTTGCTATATTTTTGTTCTTGTCATATTTATAGAGGTCTCAATCGTTCAGCAAAAATTATAAACCTTTCCTCCATTTTCTCCATGCGATATTGCTGATCAGAATCAGGCCGTGACTCAACCCCAAAAGTAAAGACTGCAGTAGCTGGCGTAAAAAAAGATGGCATTCAAACTAAAACAACCTTCACACCAGCCCAAGCATCAAAGCGCCAAACGTCCTGGCAGTCCCAAACCTCAGGGGAAGACAACTCTTGGGGAGATTCACCTGTGACTCCTAGAAAAAACTCAGCTACTAGGGTCTCTTTCAAGACAGATGAAGAGCTGTCAGAAGTTCATGATATTGTAAGTGATCAAAATATACTTCATATTTATGTCTTTTTTTCCATGAACAACAAATATCACATCATTAGCTTTAGCTTCTCTTTCTTTTGAAAAACTTTTGCTGTTCTAATACCTTTTGAAAAGGAAAAAAAAAAGCAAACAATAATTGAAACTTAATCCACATTTGTATAGTAATATTTGATATCATTAACTTGATAAATTTTTAGAATGTTCAGCACAAAATGCTAGGTTTGAAAATTATTTTTGGAGTGCTTGTGACCAAATTAAAAGATGTGTATAAAAAGCACAAACTTGGCCAATATGTACTTTTTAGAAACAAAGGACTTATTTGTACATATATAGGAAGATTTAATTATCCAAGTAGATTAAAAAAAAACACCACACTGAACCTGAAGAATTTGAGCTCCATTTTATCTGAGAGCCAGAGATGAAAAATCTGTATCTAGACTAAAAATAAATATTTTAATACAAATTTGCCAATGCTTTTTAGATGAAGCATGGAAAAAAAATGCAAAAAATTCTGCCTCATATTTTCCATGCTATTGATTTGATAGCAGTGAATTAATCAGACTGTAAAAAAGAACACTAACAACAAAAAAAAAACCAACCATCCATATCATGACTTGAGTAATACATTGAAAATCTGCATGTTTTTTTAAATTATTTGTTCAAATCCTGAAAATCTGTTTCTTCTAATTTGAAAAATTCAACCGATAGTTTTTCATAAAAGGCAATCAAGTAAGGATTTATAGAAGCAATAACTCGGCTTTGTTGTCTTTACAATCGTAAACCAAGCTTATAGTCTTCAATTTTGAGATTGGAGGATTGAAAAAAAGCATAGAGAAAGTTAGGAATACTGCATTTAAAAGAACTTATGAGGCTGATAGCTATTTTCTGTACTCCCCTTTCAGACAGTGACAGAATCAGAGCCAGAGTCTGAAGGGCATGAACTTCCACACCAGAAGTCAGGTGGAGCAAGGTCAGGACAGGTGAGTATGAAACAGGCATAGAGGGTATTTCAAGTGAATTATATGCACCAGCCTCACACTGTAAGCCAAAATGCCTCTAAATTTTGTGCACAAAAAATAACAATAACAAAGCAATTATTATTTTAATGCCAAGAGCTATGTACTGAAATATTTCCATAGTAAATTTTTGAAAATTTTCTTGAGGTCTCACAAGAATTATATGGAAAATTGGGAAATAGAAAAACCCATGAAGTTGGCAGTATCAAAATTTTTACAGACATATTACATAAAAATACAATTGAAATTTTCCTTTTGATATCTGTTGTATTGCAATTTAAAATGTTTTGCTTCAATTAATCCAGTCTATGGTATCCAACACTGCCAAGGCAGCTGAAAATGCTGCAAGTTATGTCCCATCTGCTAATACAGGAGCAAATGTTTCCTCACCATCACAAGAAAAAATGCAAGGTAAGAGAAATATCAAGAGATTCACAGTCACATATTTCTACCGTTTCTAATCTCAGGAAATAAATTGTTCAAAACTCCTTTTTTCCGTATGGACCAATTTAGACCAAAAAGAACACTCTATCAGAAATACATTTCTGTTATATGAGCAAAGACCTACATGCATTCTTTTTTTTATTTTGAAAATGAATGTTTCATCTCAAGCATGTATTTTTTCTTTCCTGAATGTCTTGAATCATTCTTACGTACCCAAACCTGGACATTAAAACAAATGTATTCAGTGTATCATGGATTTTCTGGCTGAAAATACATGTCTTGTAACTAGATATATTGAATAAAAAAAAAATTGATGTTTGATTTTGGAAAGGCAGCTTTTGAAACTACACAAAACATAAAAAAATAAACTTATACTGCTTCAGAGAATTATGATCTTTCATGCAATTTTTATTGCCAAAAGGCTCATATAAATATCTAATTATAATATGGCTTTTATAGTACTAAAAAACTGGTTTGCAAAATCAAATCAAGAACTCCGACTCATTTGAATTGTTCCAGACATGTATTTCCTCCAATGATTGCCCAACCATTTTGAATATTTTTGTGTTTTACTTTTGTTACTCTATTTTTATCTGACTGAGATAAAAAGGAAAGCTAAAAAAAAGTAGGAAGAGCAGAAATGCATTAATTCACTTTTTTTTGCGGCCTGTTATTTCTTTCAAGGTGAAAGAGTTATAATGCAATCATGGTCTTGAGTGTGTATGCTTGATCTTGACAGTATTTGCTAAATTCATTTGAAACTCAATGTTCATTATAAGTGTAAAGATTGCAAGATCAGAGTTAAGCAACATATTTTGGCTTACTTAATGACTCTTATTTTTTTTCCCTTGAAAGTTAATAAAAAAGAGGAAACAATCAAGCTTCTCATATTAATTTTTAGGTTCTTTATGAAAGTCTTTCAGATATTTCATCGCTTTTATGCAAGCCTGGAATTAACTCAAGTCCATACACTCATTATGACTGAAGTGTCTGGAAAAGCTTATAGCAGACAAGCTAGACTGAAATATGATCTATTCGAATTGAAATATTTAACAAGATTACAGTTTTTATGAGAAATTTAAATTGGTATTTTGTATCCTTTTTGTTTCCATATAATTTATATATTATATATTATAATTATTCTTTTCTATCTATTTTTGGTTCCCCTACCTTCCTTTCATCCTTTGTTGTTTTTGTAAAAATATTTAAATATCTTTGTTTTATTGTTGTTTCTTCAACTTGTTTTGTTCTGTGTAGAAGGCAAAGGATCAGGTAATGTACAAAAAGTTTACATTTTGTCATTTTTAGTTGGCGTTTGTCCTTGTAGATTTCATATGTAAACTGTTTTGTGTTTACAAAGTTTGTCATTTTAGTCAGGATTTCACTCAAATCATACAAACAAGAGCAAACTATTTTTTTTCATTCAACTTTTCACACTTTATTCAAAGTTTGGTACTGGATCATAAATGTGACATTGTAATTATTGTTGTAATATAAGCACATTGAAACCTCTTATATTTATTGAAGGGATTTACATCATTTTAGTTTTTACATCCCTCAACAATAAAAAAAAGTGTGTAGCTTTTCTCTGACTGCAAAACATTGTTTTGGGAATAAAGGGAATTAATTATTTGGGAGACTTGTTAAATTCTGTTCAACATATTCACATCACTGTTAAGAATTCTAATTTCAAATTAGTCGCTAAATTTCTGTCTATATCAGGTTTAGGAAAAAAAGGTTTCATTTCCGAAGTTCAAATTACTTTACTTTTAATGATTGCTCATGACTTAACAAAGTTTTTGCAGCTGTTTGCTAATTATGCTCTTTCTAGTACTAAAAATAGTATTTACTGCTAATTAACTTTGTATAGCTTCTTTTTAATTTCCTACAATATGTTATTCTCCTATATGTAAATATTTCTAAGAGAATCAAGTTTTTTAAGGCTTTATAGTTTTATAATTACTCAATAGTTATTCATTTAATAATAAATAGCCCTGTTGTTCACTTCCAATGAAATAAGAGGCTCATAAACAGATTGTTGTAAAATACATTGACAACCAGAACTCAATTTTCTTTTAAATCTGTCAACTTAAAAAAAAGTCTTATTTAGGCATGATTCCAAGATCCACCTTTAATTTTTTTTACTTCCATTTTAAATATAAACCAATAACTTGGAAATTTTATGATAAACTTCTAATAACTCTAAATTCTTTCACTTTACTGTAGCCTCTCATAGAGTATTGTAAGGGGGAAAACAACTTTGTCATTCATCTTGATATTTTCTTGTGAGAGTTCTAAGCCCTGAAGGATAGGAATGGGCTTAGAGCTCTTGTTAATCTTAGCCCATAATCTTACAGACTGGAATTAAACTATACTGTATTTAACTTGTGTGTGGCTTGTTCATGAATGAAATTAAAACTTGCTCTGAAATTGAAAAGAATTCACATTCTGTTATGTTGATAAAGTCACTTTTGTAACTGAATACATAAGTATTCGCTTTTTTACTTAAAGAAAAAATTTTTTTCACTTTTTCCTAAGTTGTATTGTTTTTGTATTTATTCACTACTTTCAGTAGCATAGCTAGCTTTGACAAAATCGTCTATATACTCCCAAAATAAATCAATGAAGTCTTTAATGTGTTGAAATAAATTTAATTATATAAATTGAAATCAAGAAGGTATTTTTTATCAAACTTATATTCCTTATTAATGCTTAAGTTCTAAATTCAAGGACCTAACAATATGCAATTCCTAATTTTATAATGCCTCTTTAGAGTTTTTTTATGATCAAAAGAAAACTGTTTTGAAGAGGCTGTATGCATTGCTTACCATCTATGTGATGACCATTTTCAAAGACAAAGAATATAAAATGATTAAGGGTAATTGCAGAGAAAATTGTATTATTATGGATTTTAAATGAGAACAAGATCTTGGATTTTCATAGGCTGAGTCAAGAGTTCACAGGTTGAATTAAGCTTTTTAGATTGTTTGCTAACAAAAATTTATATTTTTAATTATTACATATAAGAAATATTAGTGACTTTTGAATTCACTTTTCATCAACTCCGCATAAATCTCCAGTTTAGATCCCCCCCCCCTCCCAACAAAACAACTAAGTTTCCGCTTTATAGTTCCCTTGTATAGGTTTAAAAATATTTTTCTTATTAATAAAGTCAACAGGACCCACCCCCTAAAGAAAAAAAAATGTAGATGTTGAGTGGGAGAGGAGAAAATATTAACATATTCAGGACAAACTTGTGAAAAATTGGTATATTTTATAAAGGCTTCAGTGATTTTTATAAATAATAATCAGTGAATTTTGACAAACTATTTCCGTTCATATATATATATGTTTATAAATAAATATATATATATATATAGCTATCATTTATTTTGTGTTTTGAGATTCAACATCTTGTCTCGCCCTGTATTAAGCAGAAATTAAATAAAATAAGTTATACCACTTCAATACTAGCAATTAGAACCACTTTAATATTTAAAAAGAACCCAATCCCTCCCCCACCTGATATACTTCTATGAAGGATATGAATATTTTTACTATTCAATTCTAGTATTTTTGGAAACAGTTAATCTTTGATTTTACCCTTCCATAGCCTTGATGAAGGAATTGGGATTAAGTGATGTGGATGATGTCAGCGACGTATCAGACGAGGAGGTTGTTCCCCCTCCTGCCCTGCCCAAGAGCCCACCTCCTAAAGCCCAGGTGAATCCTGCAGCAGACAGTGATTGGGACACTTCTGTCATGTCAGACATCATGACCACTCCCAGACCTGGGATTTTGAAAAAGTGGAGCAATGTATGTTTTGACATTCGGTTGTGCAGTCCTTAACGATTAATTAATTTTTTTCTTGGGCTCAGGGTTTCAAAAGGGTTCCTCTTAGAGATATCATCATGTGAAATTTAATTTTTCAAAATGTTTTCAAAAATTTTTTGGGAATTATACAAGAGTCTTAAAAATAAAAGAAGAAATGTTATCCTAAAATTTTTCAAAAAATTTCTTTAATGTTTTGAAATATCTTGACATCTATCTTGTCATTCAAAACATTTTTTCACCATTTTGGTAAGTAATGGAATCCCAAAAGAAAAAAGTCTATTTGATTTATCTGAGAGTGTATTCACTCGTTTTGAAAGCAGCTGTTTCACAAAGTAGTTTATTCTATGAGAAGTAGAAGCCTTTTTTTGGGATGCCTTATTTCTCCATTACATTCTCAGTTTTTCTTATAAAAATGGAACTAAAATAATGAAAATGCTACATAGCATAAACGAAAAACCAGAGTACTTCATTTTGAGTGGTTCTCTCTTGCTCTGCTCAGGCGGGCCTCTCAAATTCTGGTGAAGCTGACAAGAATGCAAGCAACACATCCCTGGGAGTTCAGGAGTCACCAAAGCAGCAAGCAAAGACTCTGCTTCGGGCTCCTGCTGTGAGAAATCTAGAAACACATTCAATAGGATCAAAGGCCAAAATTAGTTTTAACGTCATGAGATCATTTAATTTCTTGGTTTACCAAGATCTTCATAGTGTATAACATAAATCCAAGAGCCAAAAAAAAAATTCTCTGGTTTCAAAATATGTAGTTACAAAGAAACAATTATATTGTGCATGGTAACAATGAGTTTTTCTATTTGATAGCTCAAATTTTAGTTATGCTGTTTTCAATCATCCTTTTTTTAATATTTACTCAATCATGGAATACCGAGATCTTCAAAGTGTGTTACATAATTCCAAGGGTTAGAAAAAAAGAAAAAAGATTTCTGTGGTTTTGAAAGATATTGCCACAAAGAAACAATTATATATTGCATGGTAATATTTAGCTTAAATTTATAATCATGCTGTTTTCTATCATCCTTTTTTAACATTTACTCTATCATGCAATATGTTGAAAGTGTGGGCCGATTTACAATACTTGACATCTGATTGTTTGCTAGCTTGGACTGATTCCAACAGCTTTTCACATTCTGCCTTGGGGTGCGTGAATGAAAACCTCTAGAAGTGTTTACTGGGAATTTTCACTACCCAATGCTTTCTAAAGAAATAATTGATAAAGTACATTTTATACTAAATAAAAAGATCTAAAATGATAGTCATATCAAAACCTTTCACAGGTACAATATCAAATATGTGAAACAGGCAAATAATGCCAAACATTCTTTATTTGCAGATTGAATCAGGAGATGAAAGTAGTGCCTGGGACACAACAGAAGCAGACAAGATCCAGGTACCTGATGTTTCTGCCACAGCCAAGGCTGGCGGAACTGCACAAAGAGCTGATAGCGTAAGCTTCCTGATTTGTGAAATATATATACATATGTGTGGTGGTCTGAGAAAACCAGTTGCTTATCGGAAAAGTAACTTCTGAGATATAGGGCTCTAAAGGTGGTCAGGGTGACCCCTGGTCGAAACTGAACGAGTACTATACTTATAAAGTTCAACCATTTTTACATCATCTGACAGAAGTAGGAGCTTTAATTTTGTCTCTAAATATTTTAAAACAATTTTTTTTTTCTGAACCCTATCGAGCGTCAAAGTCCGAAAAATTGTTAAAATTTAATGATATTTTACGTACTCTTTGCATCCGCGTAGTAAAATTTTCACCTGTTTAAACCCTATAGTGTTGCATACCGTTGTATTCGTTTATTTTCGCTCTTTTCTGTGGTACTGAGTGCGCATGAATTTTCTGCGCATCTCACAAGTCAAAATCCCTGTGATCCACTTCACCTCATCCACAGTTAAAGTTATTTCTTTATGAATTTCAAAACTTTCACACCCCAAAAGCTCATTCAAAGAATCATTCAACTATTCAATTTTGCTGAAACCTTCTTCTTTCTTTGTTTTATCACGCCTATAATACTTTAAAAGTTAAAATTCCATCGCTCCTAGCAATTTTTTTAATGGTAACTAAAGACAACAACATGGCTGACTCAACGAATTGAGATGAAAAAACTGAGGATATTTTCCTATTAAACTCGCTTTAAAAGACCATAATTGAAAGATAAACTTCTCATGAAATTATAAGATAAGTGTAAGAACAATATTTTAGTCATTCAATCACTTGCAAAAGCTAAATTTGGTCTGGGGAAGAGAGAAAAAGAGTTGAATGGAGACATGATCTAACATCAATGTCAGCATCAGTGCCACACCCACAAAAACTCCAGGAACGAAGCTTCAGGTGAGGAAAACTAGTTTCAATCCTACTAAAACATACTAAGTTTTACAATTTCAGTGTATTTAACTGCCCTGAATGTTTCATGGAAAAAAATAACTCAAATCTAGATCTAGATTCGGTCTAGACGAGAGCATAAACAACAAGATAGGTTTACCTTTGTCTAGACCTAGATCTATGTAGATCTAGATATGAACTGGAGAAAAGATTGTGATTTAAAATAGTTGTTAATTAGATAAGTGCATCTAATCTGAATTTAGACTGGAGTAGATCGATGATAAATTGTACACGTAAATTTATGTATTGACTAATCTAGAATCTGAATCTCATTACACTACTAGATTCTAAGAAGAGACAAATTTCTCGAGTAAACTCATGTTAACCATAATTGATAACTGCTGAAATGTAAAATGAGATTAATGTGCACTACTCAAATTTGCTTACTTTCCATAACAAAGTTATAAAATTAAATTATCATAATTTCTTTCTTCATCTCTCCGCAGATGATGTAGAGTAGAAAACACCGGACAAGCCATATGATTTATCAGTAACAGAGTTAAGCAGTGGCCATTTCAGTTCTTAAAGGTGAGAGCTCTTATTGTCATGATGAATTGAAGTATCTCAATCTCAATCTTTCCTAATAAATGAGAACTATCTCTCTCTCTCTCTCTCTCTCTCTCTCTCTCTCTCTCTCTCTCTCTCTCTCTCTCTATCTTTTTAACACCAGCATCAACTGTGTCTATTTTTATTTATGTAGGGCCCACTTTTTAAAAAAAATTATTTTTTATGTTTTATAAACTGACATGCATTCTAATTTCTATGATTTTTTTTCCTGTTTTCATTTAGTCTCCTTTGCTATTGTTAAATTAGACTTGTATCTATAATAGTCATCATAAGGAATTAGACCAATTTTATTATCTTCTTATTTCTCCCAAACTCTTCTCTCAACCCATAATCCAACACAAATTTCAGATGAGCTTTTCACAGAGGTGTAGGGTTGTGGATGCGTCCCACTGACCGGTGAAGAAACAGCTGCACCAGTAATTGCAACGAATGGAAGTTTTTTTGTTTTTTGTTTTTCTTGAAAGATATGCTTAGTTATTAGAAAGAATTCAAGAAGGGCAAGAAGGGCACTAAGGTGAGGAAGAATTGTATTGAAATTCATTGGTTTTTTTTAAATTTTCATAACACCAGGGCTGAGGGTGAACTTTAAACTTCTTAAATATCCCTTTGTAGTTTTTAATTTAATGCTTTGGGCGAGTTTGAGATGTAGTCTATCAGATTTTTATTATTATTAACAAGGATCATGCAGGATTCCGCTAATTTGCTATCAAAAGTCATTTCAACACTGAACCAAACCAGTAGTGCAGGAGCATTTAATTTTCTTTTTATTTTTTTCATCAATATCAAGTATCTATTTAATCATCCCTGACAATGTTTTTCTCTTTATAATATAGACAGTTATTTACATACCTCTTTTATTCTGTCTATTCTCATTAAAAAAAAACCAAACAAAAACAAAAAACTTTTTCTTGTATTTTTAGATAGTAATTACAGAAAATATCATCACATCCACTTTTCCTTCTTGATGAATGTACAATTTTCAATGAAATGCATTATATCCTGCCTTTGTGATTTTAATAAAACATCAAACTTGCCTGGTTCTATTGGTTCCAGTATTATCTTGTTTCTTCGCATGTATTGTTTGCGCTACATGTTTTTTGTTTGCATGACAAAAATTGCTCTGAAATTCTTTTTACATGTTTTTTACACTCCACAAATAATAAATATTCATCCTCATAAGTGTTTAAACTGCTTCTATAGGATACAATGCAACTTTGGGCGATAAAATTACACAAAATAAGCAAAATTTAAACCACTAACTTTAAACGCGTTTTTCTCAGTTTCAAGATTCTGGACATCGTGACACTAAAATGCCCATAACTCAGCCCCTAATTGAGATAATTTCAAAATTCAAACTGTGGCATGTTCAGCATTATCTAGTGCATCCACATGTTTAATATCTCCATATCCAAAATTTCCGACATGCGACTGATTTTCTCAGGCCACCACACACACATATATATATATATATATAACACATTAACACATATACACTGACTTTGTGTCTCTCTGCCCCTCTCTCTATATCTAAAAGAGAGTGTTCTTATTAAGTACACGTAAATTTTGGAATTGTGGTGGTTTAAAATTGAGTCACCTCTTTCTCATGCATCCACTGTCTTTCTCGCTAACTACCTGTCTATATTTCTGTCTGTTGCTCTGTCTGTCTGTTTATATATCTCTCTTTTTCTTGGCAATAATCTATAAATGTTTTATTGATATATTTTATACCGCATATCAACATTTCAGTGTGTCAGAAATTATCTTTATGATGAGGGGCAGTCCTGATGTGAATAAAAACGAAAAACTTATCAGAGCTATGATCTTATTTATGGATTATAATAAATGCTTCCAATTTTAAATAGATCTTGATTCTACTATTAAGATGGCAACCAGGCAGCTTAGTTCAAAAAACATTTGTGTGATTTGTTGTGAAGGCTTGGTTCATTCCTTAACTTAAGGTTTGCTGGCTGTAGGATTTTAGTTAGCCTTATTCTTAATTTAAAATAAAAATTACAAGGATTGTATAGGCAAATAACAACAAGGGGTGGGCCTTCCCTTTTATTTGCTGCCAAAATTTATTTCATTATTCAAATTTGGAAATATTACTTTGATATAATAAATAAACGTCTTTAACTTGTCCTAGATATCTGAATGGGACTCTGACATTGAGGAGATGATGAATCCAACAACACCCCAACCTACTGCAGGCACCACCCCAACACCTCCTCCTCCTCCTCTCACAGCAGCCATTCCTAAAGAGGTAAATATGATAAAAAAGATACCCCAACCAATGTCAAAAAATTTTTTCTGTAATCTTATTTTTCATTCTTGGAAGTTTTGTGGGGAAGTTTTTTGTTTAGAAACTTTTTTTCTCTAGACAAAATGAAATTCTATTTAAAATTTTGAAAAATATTGCACTATGATCAAAGCTTACTTTGTTATTTTATCTTCTCGTTCATTAATTTTCAACCAAAATTATAACCTTTTGTGAGTATCTTTGCACTTTAGAGTTTAGAAAATTGGGATACAATACATAGTTTTTTAGGCTTCTTGCTAGAGAAAAGAAATTTCGTCTTTGTCTCAAAGCAGTGTTGTGTAATCCATGTCATGAGAGAGAAGACTTGAGCTTTCCTTTTTCAGTATTTTTAGGAAGACACATATTTCATGATAACCTTTTTAAACATTTGAAGCATTTAGGTACTTTTTTTTCTAAACCTAAACGTCGTTTCAAATTATATTTTCTATCATTTAACATCATACTATCTGTTGAGCATGGCATGCATAAATTAAACCTTAAATGTTGCGTAGTCTGAGTATGAATATGAACTTTCTATGTTATACTCATCCTAATTGCCATTTTGAAGATAAAGGTTCATTGAATAAAGAATTGTGAAATGCTCAGCCTTTCATGTAGCTAACTCAAATAATGTTAAGTATAATGAAGAAAATTGAAAACATTTTAATATCATGTAACAATGAATTTTGCATTTTTACACACCTTGTTTATTATCTTATTACTGCTGAGATCCTTTGCTCAGGCCTCTTATTCTATTTAAAAGGTTTTCTTCCATTTTATTTTTAAGTGAGTTTTTCCTTACTTCTGTGTGATCATATATGCCATACAAATCTGATGTATTAGCTGGCCTATCTCAGGTTTTTATAATTTTGTCTTGAAAGGGTAAATTTCATATTATTTGTGATTTATCCTTTGGGTTTAAATAAAAAAAAGAATTAAAAAAAAAAACAACATAAAAAACCCCAACAAAACCCAGCAAGCTTCTCTGGTTATTCTTAAATTGCAAGATTGCAGAGTTCTCCAGCCAAGGATCATATTCACTTGTTTCTTTTAAAATGTCAAATTTTGGTAGCTGCTTCAAAATGCGTGAAGGCCTTTGTCTTCAACATTCCCCCATGATTTTGAAATGCAGCAAAGAACATAAAAGTATAATATGGAGAGTCTAAGCAGCACGGGAAAAGAATTTAAAAGGTATTTTATTTTTGCTTATGCTTGGCCCTGCCTTGTAGGTGGAGGCGATTGTCAGGCAGAAGCAGGCAGAGCAAGACTCAGAGAAAGAGGAAGATGAAGAAGATGATCTCGGAGGAAGTGGAGAAATAGCCCCTCAGATGGTCAATGAATCTGCTCATTTTTTTGTGGTATTCACCAAAATGCTCACTCACACCTTACCAATTTTTTTCCCCTACTACATTAATCCAAGACAAGCTGAATCAGATCATCTGTAAATTTATTTTTGTGTTTGTTTTGAAAAGGTGTGCCAGGGAAAAAAAAGTTGTTTGCTTCCAAACAGTGATTAAAATATGTTTCTTAAAAAAATCTAACCCTTAACTGAGATATCTAATTTTTTTTATTTTCAAGATTTACCAAAATTGTTTCATCAAACCTGAGACTTAAATTCATTGTAATAGACCTTTTTTCTTTACCACTTATTCTCTAGTCAAATTAAATACAATATAAATGACTTAAAAAAAAGAAAGAAAATTGATCAATGTAGTTTCTTTCTATCAATACATCTTTATTCATTACACATTAATGTTTCTTTACTTATGGGTTTTATATGTCCATGCTAACCCCTGTGTATGATCCATAAATTGATACTCAGCATCCTTTCTGTCTTCAATAATTTAACATACTTATACGGAACTCTTCGTGGGTTTTAATTTCTGCCATGATTACTGGCCTATTGCTTACTTATCTTACTTTCTCAATTTTTTTTCTGAGCCTCTTGATTTAATACAACTTTATATCTTCCTTTCTGTTATAAATACTCTTCCTTAGATTTTATCCTTACATTCTCTTTAAAGTAGATGTAATTCAATTTATTATTGATGATTATTTAATGTAAGGTTTGTAGGGAAGTTTTTACTACAAAAATCTACATTTCTGTTCATGCCATATTGGTATTTTTGCATGAATAAGTAAATTTTTGGTAACAATTTGCAAGATTTTGGAACCTGAAATTCTCTTTTGACTTCTAAATGTAAAAAAACCATGGTTGGCCTCAAGAAGAATCAATTGGTTTGATTTCTCTGTACAGTAACTGACCTCTGAAATTGCTTTTGAATCAGCCATTAGTGGCTGTAAATCAACATTTTTAATGTTTCCTCATAATGTATGTTCCAGTTGATTCCTGTCGTTTGGTCCTACAATCAATTTTTATTTTCTTTTTTTATTATTTTACCAACCTGTGAGAGCACTTTTGCTGTCAAGCTCATATCCTACTCAGTAATCTTCATTCACTTGTACTGAATTCATTAGTAGTTTTATGTGTATCCTGACCAGACATTACACTGCTGCTTTGATGTTTTGAGACTTCTAATCTAAAACTGCTCACTCATCACAAACTTAGAAGATTTTTATAAAGACAACTGTGCCAAAAGAGTTCTAATAATTTGAGAAGTATAAGCTTTTTGTAAATGAATTTGCATTTTAAACCTCTTGGTCTGGTCCTTTCTATCCATCTTTGAACCCTTATGATAATGGCATGGTCTGAAATGAGAATCTTATAGGGAAAGAAACTACTGAACCAATATTATACCAATTATTTTTTTGGCTTGAATTGATTAAAAGTATCGTATGTGACTTGCTATATAACTAAATTGTCACCGGATTTTTCTTTAAGATTATATGGAAATGGGATGAGTGTGCGACTCTGCTTTTTCAGTTGTACTTTTGCATTGAATAGAGTAGTGTTTATTTAAAAAACCATTAATATTCGTGAAAGATTGTTTACCTTTGGAGTGCTTCTAAAGTATGTTTTTCAACATCCTTTCATTAAAGTAAATTAACAATAGCATATCTCCGATAGGGGCTTGATAGGTATGTGTAAAATACTCAGTGCAATTTTCTGATGACAGGGTTCTTCTGATGAAAGTGACCCAGGTTCCAATGCCAGCATGGTTGGTATTGACTGTGTTTTAGGCTTAGTTGTAGGGTGCTTCAGAGCAGAAGGTGTTATGTTACACTTCCACAACAAGCAGTTTTTCTTCTTACTCTCTCTTTCACTTTGGCACTGATTGAAATTGATTTTCACACAGTAGGTTTGATATAAAGCACTATAGAAATTAAAGTGCACTTAACATAATCTAGATTTATGAACTTGTATAAAAATTTTAATGTAGGAATTTTGTATCAAATCAAATGGGATGTTGTTGCAGTATGGCTCGACACAAATCAAAGCCAAATATAAAGATAAATAGCAGAAGAAATGAGCAAGTAAATGTTTGTCATTCTTTGGTCTTCACCTTGGACTAAATGTTTAGGATATCAATAAAGAGACATATTATTCTACAACCTTCTTCCAATATTTTTTTGCTATTCATTCAATGAATATGGTCAATAATTCATCTCATTGTCTGAAATTGGTAATGCACAATTAATCTTTCACTCAATGCACAAAGAATTTCTTAAACTTCTCTGCAAATCATGCTACACTTATTCGATGAAAGATTTGTGGGCATGTCATACAAATAACAGTACAATTATACCTTCATGGCCTCCCTACAACACTGCAGTGAAAATTTTAATGTGAGAATGATCTGTTTATTTGAGATACTAAAATATATTTTATTAATTTTTTCTTATGATGCACAGACAAAGCAATATTTTGAATTTTTTCATGTTGTGCTTTATTATATCTAGATGAGATCTATGTTTCATGGCTCACAAAGTTTATTAGTTCTTTTAAGAATTAATAAGGCTTTAAGTTGAAGAGAAGTAAGCAAAAAACGGAAAATTTAAACTCCTTGAGCAATTTCTATATATTTTTATTACATTAAAGTTTTCTTTTCTATATAACACCTAGGCATTACCTCTACACTATGTATTTTAAAGTATTTGATGTCAGTGTGAAGTTATAATAACAATTTCTTCTTCTTCTTCTTCCTCCTCCTCCTCTTTCTTCTTCTTCTTCTTGATGAAAAGCTGTTACCTATATAATTCTCTTATTCCATAAATGACCTTTCCTTCTAATCAGCTTCTGCACAATATCATTGCAACTGTTATTTTATACGTTATTGTGTAATTTCTAACATTACAGGCCAAAGGAAAGGGAAAGGCTGACTCTGATGATGATGATTGGGACTCAACTGTGGATTCTGTAACTCATAAAAGCAATGCAGGACTTCAATACAAGGAGGTCAGTTAGACTGCTCAAGATGAATGTAATGATAATGCAAATGATGTTAATGATACTGATAATGATGGTGACAATGACAACATTGATGACAATGACGACAATGATGATGATTAGTTGAAATAAAAATATATATAATTATAATAGTTTTGGTAATAATATTACAGGGAAAGAGTAGGAGTAGTTAGAGGAGATTTGATAAGTGTAATAAAAGAATTTGATCTAATCCATTATGCTGCACCAGCTCAATCTGAAAGGATAACATCTCAATCAATAATGATCTAACCATTAATGATAAAAATATGTCAAATGTTCAAATCAGTAATAGATTAATATTTTAGCTTATTTTTATATAGCAACTTACCAATACTCTAAGATTTGAAAATTTATAAGTGTGTTACAAAGTTTCTTGATAGGTAAATAAAAACCAAGAAACCTCGCTGAAAATAACAGAGCAACAGCTTTTAGAAGTAGCTTGGTATGTCTAGAGACCTGACAAGATCTTATACTGCGTACAGCTGATTACTCTTTCTTCATGCCAAGTAAAGTGAGAAAATTTGTTGGCCAATCCTGACCACCATGCATTGATACTGCATTAATTTAAAAACATAAACTTGAACGAAATTTTTTTTATGATCACCAACAGGTGAACATTGATGCTCCTGAAAGCTACTCTGAGAGGATACCCGTGGTTCAAAGCTCAATGCCCCTCTCAGATGCTCAGGTTCCCATTAATGCTGCCCCAGAATCTAGTCCAAGCAAGACCCAAACTGGCGTTGGAGGCAAGGGTGATGACGACTCTGATGACTGGGACTCTGAGGTCAGAGATTATTTTTTCACTTCTCAGTATGTCTGTTTTTTCACTGATACTAGGGAACTCAAAATCGTGTAGCAGGAGACAAAATAAGGGATG
Source organism: Elysia crispata (assembly GCA_033675545.1). NCBI lineage: Eukaryota > Metazoa > Mollusca > Gastropoda > Plakobranchidae > Elysia > Elysia crispata. The sequence continues at coordinate 50,370 of JAWDGP010007652.1, forward strand.
ATTGTTGTACACATTACCAAGTTGAAGTTTATTTTTGTTATCTGTCAGTGTTTTGTCATGTGCTTAACAATTAATAAGATTGTTAAAATGTAGACAGCACAGCAATTTTATGCTTATAGATAATAAAGCTGGCATTCAAATTTTTAGGTGTGTTTTGATTTTGGCAGTTTTTATGTCAATATTTGTTAGTTACTTGAATTCCTAACAGAATATAAACCTAAAATGGAAAACAAAATAAAACAAGAATCCCTTTTTATAATCTTTTGTTTTTATAACTATACAGAGATACGTTATAACCTCTTAATATACTTATTTTTTACTTTGAAGTACATAAAATCCTCCTGCCATATCTATTCCTACCAGAACGAGGACAGGACAGATTCAGGTTCCCCTGCTGCGCCTGTATACTTGCCTGGTGTCGGAGGCATAGGGGGAGGTGTTGCCACAGACCAGGGCTCAGTTGCCACAGCCGAGGTCATAGAGAAGCAGCTGGCCAGTCCACAGAGAGCAGCAGCACAGATGGTGCCTGACTCTGAGGAGGATGATGAGTCTGAGAGCATGAGCTCCTGGGAACTGCATCGCAAGGCTGAACGCGTGGGTGTTTGCAATATGGCCTTTTCCTGAATAATAATTTTAGACAAGTCAGCCCAAACACAACCTTCCCCCCACCTTTAAATTTTTTTTAGAATGCTGAAGTACTGAAGGCAAGCTATTAAAATTACTTAAACCAAAATAGAAATAAAGGTATGTGCTATCCTTGTCTGTTAATATAATTTTATGACTTGTATATGAAGATTTAGACAAAGAAATTTGGGTCAGCTTTTGCATCTATTGAAAGAAAATAATTAAAAACTCATCTGAGGAATTAAATTGCCTATTTCATGTCCAGAGATGTCGTTGTAGTTAACTTATCCTTTTTTTTTTTTGAAGGAAATATTTTTATGGCAGATTATATTGGATTAAAAATACGGGAATATAGGGCTTTATTACATACTGAAACTTGTTATAAAAACTTGGGTTGACTTTTGTTAGTGGTACAGACTTAGTTTCAATGAATGGGATCTGGCTATTTAATTTTATTTAGCAGTATGCATTTTCTGTGCCGTACTTGGAGGATTTTTTTTTTCTTTTGAAAAAAAAAGAAAACGTTGGAAAATATGCTGTCAATTTTTTTTTTCAAAAATTTTAAGATCTGATTTATTTGTACTGGTTGCTAGACATGATTTAAAAATAAACCTCAAAGGTCAAGATAGTAACTGTAGTGCTCCCAATCTGTAATAAAGCCTAAAACAAACTACTAGATGATAAGGGTTGTGAAGTCAGACTTGGATAAATATTATACCTGATCCATTAAATAGCTCTAATGAACACAAGGACTTAAGGTCATTGTTTGTTAAAATAGGAAATCTTAAAATTGAATCAATTGCAAAACAAATCAAATAAATGATGATTGCTATTGAAAGTAAGAAAAATAATTAAAAAAAAAATAATGCATTGTTTCACACATCTTTTGAACTCAGGACTTTATATTTATGTATTCTTTTTTTTTGTACTTCCATTGAGCAGCAAGCAAAGCGTTTAGTTCAAGCGGATGCTGAGGAAGAGAGAAGGAAGGAAGAAGAGGCCAGAATAGAGGAGCAAAGAAAACAGAGAGAGGAGGAAGAAAGGCAAGAGGAAAGACTTAAAAAAAAAAGAGAAGAGCAAGAAGCTGAGGCAAGAGAGGCAGAAATGTTGAGGGCTCAGGAGGAACGGAAACGCATTGAGGAAGAACAGCAGAGACAGAGGGATCGAGAGTTAGAGGAGGAGAGGGAGAAGAGGGCTCAGGAGGCAATGCAGTGGCAATTGGAGGCTGAGGAAGAAGAGCGAAAGAAACAAGAGGAACTTCAACTGCAATGGGAGGCAGAGGAGGAAGAGAGAAAGAGGCGAGAGGAACTCCAACAGCAGTGGGAAGCTGAGGAGGAGGTGAAAGCCCAGTTAATGAGACAAGAAACCCAGAAAATGCTGGAGGTAGGACATGGAGAGATTACAATTAGCTTTATGGCTTTTGCTCTCATAAAAATTATTTGGCAGTTTCTGTTTAGCTTTATCATAAAATGCAAATTTTATGGGCAAGAACACAAGAAATGATTCAATTTCATCACACTTTCTTGAGTGCTCCCTTTTTCTTTGCTCTTTGACTTGGCGGACAAGTCTGGATGCCTGCTTTTTATTTTTTTTTTGTTTTGAAACAAAGGACTTTTGCCTTTGCAGCAAACTATATGGAATTACATAAACTTTTCCCCTTTTCTTTGCTCTTAGAGTCAACTTGAATTAGTAAGCATAGAGGTCTAAAAATATTGAAACTATAGGAGTCTTACTCCCAAATGGAGGTGGTCACGTAATGACTGAGCTTTTGAGAATGGACAAATAAGCTTTTGAAAATTAAAAAAAAGGGTATCCTTTTTTATACACTTTCAACAGTAAGTTTGAGGGTGAGTAAATTTTAAAAAACTTGTCAATGTGTAATATCTGCATAACTCTACAAAATAATGTCAAACTATAAATACATTATCTAAGGATGCTCATTGCCTAGATAAAATTGGTCTTGAGTATAAAGCCTAATCAATTTTTGTTTGTTTTCTTCGTATCTTCTAGAGTGAAGCTCATGAAATGGAGGAAGATTTGCTTATGGTAAGTGAAGCGAAATCTTTAAGTTTATCAATGTTTCCTGTACTTTGAGACAAATGAATTTTCAATATTTTCAAAGCTCACTCTCTATAACTGTGCATCTAATCATTGTAAAAAGTGAGAACAAAATTGAGGGTTAGAATATTTGTCTCTTTTCTAAAATTCTAATGACAATAATCAATATTTGTTTCTCAAGTCAGAGTCCTTGTGGATTTTTAATGTCACTAGAAAACATGTGCTCTACCATTGACATCAGCAACAGTTGGGCAATATTTGAAAATCTGTTAAGCATTAAAATAAAGTGAAGTCTAATACAAATGCTTCATATGATCTTAAAGAAATCTTGTTAAAAGTCCAATAACTAAAGATCTATATGCTGCCTATATCATTTCCTCAAAAAGTCTTTCCTTTGGAGGAGAAAATTATCTGCATTTTAATTATTTTTTTTAAATTGAGATTCTCCCAATAAACAATTTTCTACTTGAATCTATTAAATTTTTCAAAGACAAGAATTTAGACCTTTCATGGATATGAAGTCTGTAGACAGAAAAGCAGATAAAAGGCATCAATAGTAGTTAAAATTGTTGATGCTCCTAAGTGCATCTACAACTCTTATAGTGGGAGATGTGTGACATTATTTCTATTGACTTAACATTTTTGTAAATTATTTTCTTTCAGAAACCTGAGGAGGCAGTGGAAACAGGGGATTATCTTTTTGCTCAGCAGTAAGTCAAAGTTCTTGCTTTCTTTATCTCCTGCACTCTTTAACGATACTTAGACTAAGGCAGTGTATGTGTGTTAAAGTTGACATCTTGTTTATTTTTTCTTCTGATCAACATTTACATCATATGCATGACTACAGCAGTATATTTGGCTCTGAATTGATGATAAACGACCCTGATGTTTGAAGTAGTTTTTAATTATTTTTCTCACCAAGTTTTATACAATATGTATACTTAGTTTGTTATGTTATTGTAACATTTTGTAGCCGTTTTGTATATTTGTTATTACATTTTCAGTCCTCTTGTTGATATTAGCTTGAATCTGTGGAACAATATGTTAGGAGTGAGTTTGCAAAGTTAGTTTTGGTACAAAATGAAACACTAACTTTGAAATACCAAAACAGTTTTGGTCCAAAGAAAAAGTTTGTGATGTGAATGTAATTTTGCTGGGATCGGGGAAAACGGATGAAATTATCTGATATTGTATCATTAAATTATTTTCATCAGGATAAACATAGACACATATGACAATAGACTGAGACAAGAAAAGTAAGCTTTTGAGCTACCTTGTTTAGTTTGTGGGTTAAGCCGAAAAAGATCAATTGCAGGTGCAATATTCTATATTTTCATAGAACTTTGTTTTTTGTCTTTCAATATATTACCATTTTTTTCCACCATTTGCTATGAATATAATTACATAATGGAAACTATTGAATAGTTTTTTTAACTGTTACTAAAAAACATCATGCTTATTTCAATGCAGAGAAGTAGTAAAAATCAGTCTATAATTTAATTTAATTTCAATATTTTGTAATAAAAATTAAAATTGAAAACTCTGAATAGAGGAAAGCTAAGACGATTTTTTTTATTACCAAGAGCTAAGGAAATAAGGTAAAGGCCTTCAAAAGATTACATTAAAGTGAACAAAAGAATTATTACAAACACAAAATCGATCTAGTTTTGGCACTTTTATAGCCTTATCTCCCACCATGTACAGGATGCGAGCAGTGTTTCCAATGAAATCGTTGACATAATTTATTTCATTAAAAAACTCCTGTAAAGTTTGGCCCAGTTTCATTCTTATATATGCATGGGCAACATTATGGTGTACTTGATATGTAGAGTGGATCACAGATAACTTTGCTGGAAACAGGCAATATCTAGTAATTATCGAAACAAAACAAATCCATTTCCATGCCTATCAGTTTTTAGGGATTGTCGGTGAACATTCTCTTTGACATGGTAAATATGGTAAATAATCATTCTAGATTCCTTTTGGCTAGTGTGGATTTTTGAATGGAGTCTCAGAGCAATAATTGTGAAGTAGAGTCGCCATCCTGAGATCTGCAGAATATTTTTGCTCCTGGTTGAGAACTCATAATTATTTTAAACTCTCAATTGCTTAGCAGTAACTTGTTTTATTATAAGCATGTCTTAGAAATGGACGAGCAATACCCCCATCCCCCCCCCCCAAAAAAAAAAAAAAAAAAAAAAAAAAAATAATAATATAAAAGATATTAATAATTGGACTCTAGTGTTTGGATCGCAAAAAGAGCTACATGTACTTTTGACGTCACTGTTTAATTCGGCTTTAAGCATGCAAGTTTTGCTCTCCGTCGACTTCAGACAAATGTATGTTGGGGACGCACCTTTACAATCGTCCAAGTTGACTCTATATAATTTTGGTTGTCAGTTCCCATTATACGAAAGGGATTCGCTCAAGTGCCCTTCGCAGATTAGTTTTGTTGACGTTTGTGCTAGTACCGGCCCAACTGCAATTAGGGGTACGAGGAGGACAACAGGAAAAACAGGGCTTACATTGTGTTGGTATGGGATTATCGTTTTGTGCTAGTCATCTTCAATAGCAGTCTACGAACTGATGAAACCGATTAAAATAGAAATGATGTTTGATATTTCGTGTTTTTATTCAATTTAGTGATGTGTTCTCTCTAAAATGTTCTAATTCTTGGAGGGAGACTTAGAGAGCAATTATCCATTTAGAGCTTTTACCCCCCCCCCCCCCTCTTTCCTCCACCTCTTACTACTACTACTACTACTACTACTACTACTACTACTACTACTACTACTACTACTACTACTACTACTACTACTACTACCACTACTACTACTACTACTACTACTACTACTACTACTACTACGACGACGACGACGACGACGACGACGACGACGACGACGACGACGACGACTACTACTACTACTACTACTACTACTACTACTACTACTACTACTACTACTACTACTACTACTACTACTACTACTACTACTACTACCACCACCACCACCACCACCACCACCACCACCACTTTCTGAGTCTCAAGAATAGCAAACTCGCCTTTCATTTGATGGCTTTAGTGTGACGCTAAGGTGCGGGTTATTCAGGATTTGGATAATCACTTGGGTATAGAGCAGTGTATCACGCTATTATGCTAAGTATCATGTGTCAGAAATATTGATGTAAACGGTTCCTTATGGGGAAAAAAATTCATATCTCGGTGGATAGGTGAAGCAGCTTAGATATTTATTCTCTTTATCGCTTTTGTCACTGTCTCACTTTGATAATATTTCTGTCTGTCTGTCTGTCTGTCTCTTTTTCACCCCCTCCCCATCTTAATCATTCACATTCACTCTCTCACTCCAAAAAAACCCAAAACAACAAAAGCATAAGCACCCCAGAGTGGAGACAAAAGTCTTTGTATTTAATGGTCAAACATGTTTGATAAGGTTCATTTTTTTCTTCCTTACCTTTACTAAATTTATTATTTCCCTTCTTCTGGCAATCCCTTAAGTTTCTTTGAAGACGAATGTTCATGTAAAGTGAAGATTGTGTGTCTCTTATCAGATTTGTTCTCTTTTCTCTGTTGCCTGAATACGATTTGTTTTTCATGGCAAACGACTTTTTTTTTTGTTCCCGAAGCCAGTGTCTTTGCTGCACGGGCGCAATATTTCCATAAGAGTTGCTTGTATCGTTTTTGTGTGTCGAAGTAGCGTGCATCGTGTGGCGAAGTTCGTTTGGCCTTGAATTAAAAAAAAAAAGCAACCCAAAAACAAACAAAAAAAAACCTCCGTAAAGGGATAAGAGATGGCTAATCTTTGTATAGTTTAAGCTACAGGCCTCTAATATTTTTCAATTTGCTTCGAACCGTTTGACCGTAGAGGATTTCGGAAGAGGGAAAAAAAGTCTGCAATGAAAATGGATCTGCTCCTTTATATTAATAATAACGACCTACGGCCTTGTCATTGTGAGATCTTTCCTCTACCTCGATTATCAGGTTTTCACACTCGAGTTAATCAGGCAGTGACTAAACACGGCTTACAAGTCATTACAGGGCGACCCGCTTCTCTCACCCGTCCAACAGTCCGCGTTATTTTGTCAGCGCTGTTGCTATTATTATAAACAGGACCCCCCCCCCCCCCCCCCCCATCTCTCTCTCTCTCTCTCTCTCTCCCCCCTCCCCCTTTTTCTCTCCTTCCCTCCACCCTCTCTCTCCCATCTTTCTGTCTTGTTTTCTGTTTGTGTCTCTGTCTCTCTAACCCCGTCCTCTCTCTTTTTTCCTTTTCGTACAAGGGTGTTGAAACACAATAATTCTTTGTCCTTCTGCCGACCTCAGTTATTCCTCGTCAAATTCAGTTAAGATCAGCCTGGCACCTATACCTTTCGTGATGCCAGATTGGTTCACTGACAACTTCCAAATAGTATCTCTTTGTTTATGAAGACGCTTCTCTTTCATTGTCTTGTGATCTGCAAAGTTCTTGCATCGTCTGGATAATCTCAGTGCCTTAATCTCAACTGGATAATGTTTCCGCACAGAAAATTAGTGATTCTACTTCTATAGATGGTGAAAAAAAAAAAAAAAAGGTTTCATATCGACAATTGGTGCATATTTACATCGTGTGTCATCGGTTAAGTTGCGTCCTTAAGACAAAACATTTGGAAGATATTTTGATTACTTAGATAATTATAATTTAAATCCTCATAGAATGTAAAATGGCATTTCGTTATAGTTATATATTTGTTCTGCTACGCGGACCTACCCTATCTATTTGATGCGTGAAGTTTTCCCTGGATGTTCTAATATTTGAATTGTTTATTTTCCAGGATTGAATGTTTTTTTTTTTCTTTTCGTGCCGTGCTTGCATTAATATCGCCGGGCAATCATACATAAATTAATAAAATTGAGTTTTCATGGAGGGGTTAAGTGCAATTGTGAGCAATTATTTTAGTACATCTTGTAAATGATTTCTTTATCCACCAATCGGACTCGGAAGACCGATATTAGCTTCTCTCCTTTTGCAATTCCATGTCTCAACTGATGACTTTCGAGTCATAGAGACCTCTTTTGGAATTAATTTTAATGTAAAAAGCATTAGACGCTTTCGTTTGAAATATCACAGCGAGTGAAGACCGATTTTGATAAACTCTCTCCCACCTGGTTTTTTTTTTTTTTTTTTATTTCTCCCCATTTTTACTCTATCACGACTAGATAATCTTAAGAAAAAGGCGCTTTAATTTCGAAAGATTTATTGGACAACAACATCTTTCTTTTTCTCTTTTATTCGCCCGTATAAACCGTTACACAAGGCCCTAGATTTTTTTTCAGAGAATGTTGATAGGCCGAGGGTTTCAAATAGCTGATTTGCGGCCTTATTGTAGCTCCTCAAGAAAGCCCTCGTCAGATAGAGCTAAACAGGGCATAGGATAAACTCATCGAACAAGCACGCCGAGGTGATAAAAATTAAGAACAGCTAGCTTATTTTGTAAAAACCAATCATGCAGTTCCTTTTAAGAATTCATTACTGTGTAGTTAAAATTGAATGCGTTGCTATGAATTCCCGAAAGACAGTGCAGCTTTAAAAACTTTTCGTGGGTATTTATAACCTTCCAATAAGAGTGGTTGAAAGAATCCTCAAACAAATTATTAGGAAACTTCAGAATTAGCTGATTTTCCGTCCTTAGCTCTTAACTAGAAACAGCCACTTCCGCGTTGTCCTCGATAGCCTCAACAACAACAGTTTATGTCAAGCACAGATGAGAAGCTATGTACGTTCGATGCTGACTAAGCCGAAAATGATTTGAAAAAAAAAATTCTATTAAAATTAACTTTGACCACCATTGTATTGTCTACCGCTATAGAACTTGATGTAACCAATCCGACAAGTTAAATCTGAAAAGTACCGAAGGTTTTATTTCTATCTACAGAGCAAAGTAAATCGTGCAGTTACAAGACTTATAACTTCAGGTGCTTTGTATGCGTTGAGGGAGAGAGTGTGTGTGTGTGTGGGGGGGGTATGATGAAGAGGGACCTGAGAGCAAAGCAAATAATTATAACCGTTCACGTTAGACTAACGATAACTGTCGTTAGATACCACAAGTCAAGGCTTACTCTCGGTCAGATTGGGGGTGTTGTGTAAAGAATCGAGCTGTTACAGTATGTCTTTTCTATCCTTAGTTTCCTGACGAACCTGATTGAGATACACAATAACCTTTTATCTGCCTCATACTGAGCACTGCTATAGAAGGCCTATAGATAGAACTACTGCACCCCCCCCCCCCTTTTTTTTTTTTTTTTCAAAATGTCTGTGGCTATGATCAGACCCCTTGAAGGGGTGCAATCCTGGCAGACAGTTTGCTGAATGCCCTGAGCGAAATTTTCAGGATCTATTAAAAAAAAACAAAACAAAAACAAAAACAACCCCCCCCCAAAAAAAAAACAACAAACAAACAAAAAAACAACAACACTGATACTCTGATTTGGATAGGCTATATCAACCATCCTATCCACCGAATAGTCAGAACTTTGATGAGATGTCATATTTCATATTGTTCATATTTTTTTTTACAGCCAAAATGTAATGTTTGTTAAGAACCAAAACAGCATTTAATTCACTCGGGCTTCATATTGACATCTAGCTTTATTAATTCCGGGACTGTAATGTAAAAGCCTCTGAATCGCGCGATAGGATACTGACTGATTTATTCCCGCCCTCTGATTAAAGATGAAATTCTAACACAAGAAGCTGTCGATTGAGGAATCGATTGACTTTCAACAGAAACCTGTTGTTACTGAGAAGTTCATTCTTTTCCTCTCGCTTATAAAATTACCCGCATATTTGCGATGCGCATACTATTGACGAGCGTTCAACTGCGTTGTTCATGCTTAGGTTGTTGTCAACCAAAATCACAGTGTTAGAAAGATTCTCTGAAAAAACTTCTCATACCGGTATATTGGCTCAGCCTCGATATTGATATAAAATAATTTATGATATATATAAAATAATTTATGATATAAAATAATTTATGATATGCATATAATAATTTATGATATAAAATAATTTATGATATATATACAATAATTTATGATATAAAATAATTTATGATATATATAAAATAATTTATGATATAAAATCAGCGAAAACACAGGCTCTTATTGAGGTTCTGTTTTCGAAAACAATTCTTCAGTGTAACCGATCATTCAATTAGTGCTGTTGAAAAGGACAGTCCAAGAAGAACGTTATACTAATATGTCCCTCAGACCCTTCTATAACGATAAATCGCTGTCAGTTTCTGATCAAATCACCATGGATTTAGTCAATAATTCAGACAGACCCCCTCCTCCCCACATTTTCGCTACCGACCCTCTTATTTTAAATGAAAAGAAAAATAGGAAAACAAAATCGAGCTTGTCCGCAAAGTATGAAGAATGAAAAGAGCCATTCTAATATTTGCACTGCCTTGGCTGAAGCGTTCCGACCAAAGTTGATACTTTGCTTATACCAAGTGCTTAAGATAGGAGAGAGTGACCCGTTATAGGTGTGTAATGGCATGTTTCTGAGACACTCGGCTGATAAGGAATAGATCAGACTTGTTCTTAACAGCTCACTGTCACCGGGTTATTGGTTGATATAGATAGGAAGTTGTTCAGCCATGGATAGTTGGAAACGTGGGTACGCCACACCCCCCCCCATTCTCTCTCTCTCTCTCACTCACACACACACACACACACACAAACTGCGCCCTTCTTAAATTTACATAGTTACATAGAACAGAAAAAGGAGAGAAGAAAATTAGGGGGAAAGAAAAGTTGTCAGTGAGAGATAGAGTTAGAGATAGAACTATGTGGGGAGAGAAAGATAGATAAATAAAGAGGGCGAAAAAGATTGAAAATCAAAGTTCGATGGATTCGAAAGAGAATGCAAGCTATTAATTCACGTAAAAGATATTCTACAGCTCTCCTTAAAAAATCTTTCAAGTACAATGTTTGCTAGCTTGAAAGGGTCCACTTTCTTTTCTTTGGGTCAAACTAACTAGCAAAGTCTTACGCTCAACCTTTAGTTTATGGCCTTTGAGCTGTTAAGTACTTTATAGTGCGACCCTAAAATGGATATATCAAGACCAAATCTAACGACATTGTAAAACCGGAATCAGAATCCTGCACCTTTGTCTTACAGAGTTGTTCGAAAGACGATTCTGCTGTTCTGAATTCGACCAAAAGATATTTTGCAAGTATGTCATGGATTATCTGTGAGTGTTTTGAAGTCTCTACATAATTATAGTTTCGAACTTGGCATTGTCTTTGCTTTAACAGCACTACCGAACTAGACGGTTCCTCATTTAACAGGGGAGATATTGCAATGTTCTTGTCTCTTATTTTTTTGACGGTCTGAAATTCAAAGGGCATCTATTGTTTTGCCGCACCTAAAGTTTGAAAAGGCTCTTAAAAGATTATTTTTTTTTTTTAATCGCTTATTTAAGAGACACAATGAGCCGCTTTCCAATTATTTCAATATATTGATTCATCATGTTGTGACACTACAGAATATCTCAAGGTAACATGTCAAGAGACTATAATATTATTCTACAGCTATGATTCTAATCGCTACTGGCCTGAGATCTATATTCGCATATCTGAAAATGGCGCCAAATCTGTTTGCATTAACCAGTATGCTTCTGAAATATTCAAGCTCTTTGAGCTTTCTGTCAACCGGGCGATTTGAAAGTTATGCTACTTCGCAGGTTTGCCATAGTTAGATCAAACACTGAGACTTCTAGATCTCAAATATAATTGTTATACTCGTAGGAAATTGTACGGAAAAGGTTATGGTTTTCCTTTTTACATTTTGGGCTTATGTTAAGAGTTTTTCGAGAACAAACATCATTTTCATGACTCATATTTGGAATTGATCTTGTACCAGTTTCTCTATGGCATAGATTTATTGACTCTAAATGGAAAAATTTGGCGAAACTCTCTGTTGTTACAACATAATACCGCTGTAAATTTGTTTTTCATGGAGCTTATAAAGTTACATGTAAATAAGCGTGAACCTTTTTTCTGGAATTCATATTTGATCTTCATGTTTTCAGTTATTTGCTTTGTGTTTTCGTCGCCTGAGTCACTGACTATTTCTTGAGACAATTCTGTGTGTTTCAGCCTGTTTGCGAACTTAACCAACAGCAGTATACCAACAGCACTATAAAACTCCGCCGTATGACTTTAAAAAAATTATTTGTTTATTTATTTATTTTTTTTTTTTTGGGTGGGGTGGGGGGTGGGGATTCCAGCTTGGAATTATTCACATTGGCATATAAAACATTAGAACTTAAATCGTTAAAAATGCATAGTTAACACGCAGAAGTTGAATATTTGTTGTTCTACACTTAGAACAATGAATTCTTTACAACGTTATTATACTTAAAACCAGACTGTAATAGAGGGATAAGCTAAGAATCGCCTCAATCAAAACTATACTTTCTGACCTAGAGGAAATTTACCCAGATATACTTGCAGCTATTTTTGTTTGTTTGTGAAGAAGCGAACCGAAAAATGCACCAAACCCTTTGCGAGAGATTTCAAGGCGCTTTTTTTTATTTATTGGCGGATACTATTATAATAGAGCATTACAAGCCAGCTGTTTTGACCCTTTTTTTATCTCCATGGCCCAACCACAAACAATGTACAACCGAGACAAAATGGTACCACGATCGACGAGCAACAAGGCTTCAAGGATAATTTCGCTGAAAACTTGAACTCTTCTCTGTCGGGCCAAGTATCGGTGCGCATGTGTGATCAGCACAGCACAACCTTCCACGTGAAATTCATTGTGACAATCTGGATCCCAGTAAAGAATTTCATATGACATAAGACTTAAAATCCACGGCCAGGCAAACAGAGATGCCGCGTCATCCTATTAGTTGTAAGCGAATCCAAACGGCGTGATGAAACATCTGGATAAACAGACGACCTGATGACATGCCAATCGAATACCAGCGTCTGCTGACTGGCTTCACTGGACGCGTGTTCCTTAGGTCTGTCCAAGCACGACGGGCCACTTGCATTTTGGTGTTTCATTTCCTTTCTTCCCCTCCTCGCTCTCGAGTCTGTTGTCAAATAAAACGTCAATTCTGTTTATGCTGTGCCAAATTAGCAGATGATTTTTATTAAACATAGCATAATATATTTGTCGGTATGAAATAAGAAAAGAATGATTGATAGAAGAAGTTATGTTTCAAGTTTTTGGACAGGCGATTGAAGAGAAGCAGTAACAGTAGTTGGAGTAATAGAAGTGGCAGCAAGACAGGAACTGTCAGTGTTTGCTGTGGTAAAGGCAATGGTTGTAGTTATTATAGTACCAGAGGCAACAGCATCTATGAAAGTAACAATAGCTGCAGTTGAATTTTGTATAACAATCAGATATAGATACTAGAAGCAATGTATAATTGTATATCGGCTTCATTTTCAGTTATATGTCACCTTGAGCCAGGATGAAGGCAGAAAATAGCTCATTCAAAGCCTTTGAATTATTTATTTTCGTAACAGAACAATGCCAATGGCTTCAAGACTGTAATTTTATCATTTCAGACAAGAACTAAACCGCATTGATGAGCAGTTTCAACGAGAGAGGGCAGAGAGGGAAAAGAGGGAGGAGGAGGAAGAGAAGCAGAGGAGGCAGCGAGAGGAGGAAGCTCTGGCCCGACAAGAGGTCATTGGGGAGGAGATGGAGCAAGCATCCTCCCAGATGACATCTGCCCCACCTCCTGCTATCTCGCCCCGACCTGTAAATAATCCAGGAATGAGGCCTAGCCCAGCCCCACAGGTAATTTCTACTGAAATGGAAATTACAAATCCACTTATTGTTAAAAAGAGATACTGAACATTCCCCTTTTTATTTGAAGGATTTTTTTTTCACAGACAAATGGTAAGGTTTGTTAAGAACCAAAATAACATTTAATTCAATTGGGCCTCATTTTGACATTATTAAATTTGCTTTATAGGATGATACCTTGCTTTTCTCACTCTGCTCAAACTAGTAACGTTCTCTCAATCAAATGATGACAGTATTTTATTTCAGCTAAAATTTTGCATCAGTTAGTGTGTGTAGATCAAATATTTTTTATAATTTCTTTGGGCTATGCTTTTTTTCTGCATTTTCCTACCATAAAACTTTCAAGGAAGATGATCTTGGAAACAAAGTTATCTGTGAAATGTGCGGATGTTTCCAATTCTTTTTATGCTCTATTCTTTGTATAGCAAGCACTGATTTTTGCCTCTGAACAAAACCTATGGTATTCTTGCTTTGATTTTTGGTTGCTTTGCAGTAAAAAAGTTTCTACTCTTAGAAGCTGAGGGACTTTCTGGAAGGACTTTCTATAGCAGTTTATAAGCTCAAATCTCAGAATGAGTTAAGTCGATCATCCAGCCTTGCATCGGAGGATTTCTGTTTTAAACCTTTTTTTATTTTTCCTTTATCAAAAAACTTTGAGTGGAGGCTTAGTGGATTTTGATATAACAACTTATACAGCGTAAGTATCATATGTCTTGTATGTCAAATTTCCATCACTACATTACCCTTTCACTTGCAATCTGACCACTCACGCTTTCCTCCTAAGCCATCCGCCCAGACCAGCACCTATGTGAACTTAAGCAACTCAACTGTAGATCAGATCCGCCAGAGACTGCAGGTACCTGCTCCCAGCGCTGCTTCTCCCTCATCCACTCTGGGCTTCTCCACCCAGGGGGCCTTCCTGTCCTCAGGGCAGGGCCTGGATGGGTTTGATGACAATGAGTCTATTTTGTCTGAGAACCCTGGAGAAGACAGGTCAGATATGAAGCAGTGCATAAGCACCATCAAGTTCTCTTTACGTTAGATTCCTAATATAAGCAAATATGGAACCTTGACCTCCTTCTTGTAATCTGAAAACTTTCACTCAGTTCCGCCTACTGGTAAGAAATAATGCAATCATCGCCAAGAAAAAATAAAAGAAACAACTATGAAAAAAGGACAACAAACAAAAGAATATACCAGTCATGGCAAGAGTACCTGTTTCCTTGTATTCATTAATATTTAAGTTTTAATAAATGTCGACGCTCCATCGGAGCAGTAGCACAAGTATGTACAAAAACATTGAAAACCAGAAACATGGAAAACTACTAGGCCTACATGGGTTTATAAAAAAATTATAGGGAAGGTCACAAAGTGTTTGATTTCTTCTACCCTGACTTACTCTAAATTTATTTAGACAAATGTCAATTCTGCAATCTGTTAAACTTTTGCTAAGAACTACTGTGTTATTTGCACTGTTACAAAGGGTAACAAGGGACATAAGAAAAAAGCATGAACTTTTATCTTAATCTACTCCCTATATGTTTGCATATTGCTTTAGTTTTTTTCTTCACTTTGGAACTAAGCATAGACACATATGATATCTATTTCCAATGAGCTTTAAAACATTTTTTTAAAGAATTGTCTTGGATCTGCATTTGAATTTGAGAACATTTTAAAATATATGAATAGTTATCAGCACTATCTCAAATGCAGTTTTTAATTTGCCCTCTGTTTCAGACCAGGAATTTCTAAATCATACTATCATGGAATGTATAGACCTAACGACCCACTCGATGATGATGCTCTAAGCTACACATCCACAGAATTTGAAGATCCTGTACAGAGCACACCAAATTATGCCAAGGACAGAGACCTGATTGCCAGTGTCAACATTGGAGGTAAGAGGCATTCCAGCCATTAATTCTAGTATCTAAATCAGATGAACAAGCATACCTGATTTTGACAGTTAATATTGGAACCTAGGAATGCCTAGTGTTGATACTCCCTAATTTTGATTGCCAATGTTGACATCTGAGAAAGAAGATGTCTTTGCTTTGGTTGCAAGTGTTAATATCAAAGTCAGAAGACATCCTAGCTTTGATTACCAGTGTTAATACCCTAGATAGGAGCCATCCTAGCTTTGATTATCAGTGTTAATACCCTAGATAGGAGCCATCCTAGCTTTGATTATCAGTGTTGATACCCTAGATAGGAGCCATCCTAGCTTTGATTATCAGTGTTGATACCCTAGATAGGAGCCATCCTATCTTTGATTATCAGTGTTGATACCCTAGATAGGAGCCATCCTAGCTTTGATTATCAGTGTTAATACCCTAGATAGGAGACATCATAGCTTTGATTGCCAGTGTTAACATCAGAGATAGGAAACATCCTGCCATAGTGCAAATAAATCAAGCTTAGCATTTGATTGATTGTATGCTGGGGTCAAAGCTTGGTCTGATATGCTGTTCCTGAGAATTCCTAGGCTTGACAGTTTATTTCTTTATCTTACAAACAGATTGGCAGTTGGAAAGATGCAATTACTCTTCAACACAATCATCTTTCTCATTTGAAAGCAAGGTTCAATATTAAATAGAGAAGGGTCACCTTAACTTGCCTCTCTTTGCAAACTTTTGATGCAGGTTTTTGAGCAGATTGATTGTTTAGGGTTATTCACAGAAAATGATCTTTCTTCTCCTATGCTCATTGCCATTATTTATGGTCTACTTGGCCTTCTTTTGTTTAAAGAAAAGTAATGAATTTTTTATTTTATTGCTAATGCATGACTTCTTCGACTCTACAGATTGTGATTTACACAATGAGCTTCCTTTCCATTATAAAGACGCTTTATTCTTTTCTAGAATCACTTTAACATTATCGTTTCCCTTTTAGACCCAAGTTCGATGTTGAAAGTTCAGGAACATGTGAGGGACACACGACGCCAGTTGGAGCAGGAGAGGAACCAACGCCAGGTTCTGGAGAACAAGGTCAAGGTGACCAACAAGGAGAAGGCTGAGCTCACCAAGTGAGTCAGTGAAGGGATTAAATCTTTTGTTTTTGCTTTGACTTTATTAACTAAGTATAGAAGCCTAAATAAAATTGAAGTTGAAAAGGAACACACATTATATATTATTCAATATATATATTTAATATTTTGAACAATTGATCTAACTTATATATATATATATATATATATTTATAATTTTGCTTCATATGAAAAAATTTTAAGTGATATACTTAAGAGGAGAAAAAAGGGGTTCTTTAAAAACAAGTAAGGACACTGGATAAAAAAAGGGTGTAAAAATACTCAAAATATAGTTTCTTGTCATAAAATTATTGAGAACCAGCTCAATATTTCTTCTTCCAAAGCATGAAGAAAAAAGGATCAGCCATTTGTATAGACTAAAAAAAAATTATATAGAATTTACATTATTGGCTGTAAGATCTTGCCTTGTCTTAAAGAAAAATGTCAAAATTGGGTGATATATAATACAGTTTCTTTATCTGGTATGTGCAAAGTCATCTGAATATTCTGAGAAATCATCTTTTCTTTAATCTTGTGAAATATAAATAAGTAGGATATGAATAAAATTGACTAAAAAATTCTGTTTATGATTTCTTTATTTTCCATAAGAGTTTCAGAGTTTTGAATTATATTTTTTTAAATAAATATTTTGAAAGGAAAAAAGTTGTTTTCAAGTTTTCACGTGCCAAATAAATATTTAAATGCTCAAATGATTATCTTACTGCCCAAAAATTAGGAAATTGGACAACTTGGTGCAGCAAAAGTCTGCTTTGGAGCAAGGCAAGCTTGACTTGGAAGCCAGGATCAGATCACTTGAGTATGTTCCCTAGACTTGACAGTTTCTCACATTAAGGTTCAAATATCAGCATTTCCTATAGAGAATGTTCAAATGAATAAAGTAAACTTGATATGAAAGGGCATTTCAACAATTCTGGATGTTTAGGGGGTAAAATTTCGAGAAGAAAACCTTTTTTTTATCAAATTATTGATAAAGTGTTCTACATTGGTACTTATTGTACATATTAAGATTAAAAAAAAATGAGTTTATATTTTATGGACAAAAAACATGTACAGTTCATTAATTTGAAAAAAAAGAAACACTTAAAATGATTGTGATGTGAATATGATGTAAAAAATGGCATAAAAAATAGAATAGATTATAAAACTTTCACTCAAGATTTTTGCAGGTTCTAGAATTACAGCATATCAATATTTATAAGGCTGAGCTAATTTCAGTATATTTTTTCATGTAATGATCTTATTTTTTAGGTATAGTGTTTCGGAGGAAGAAGAGAAGAGAAAGAATGCTGAGATATTATTGGAGAAAACAAAAGAGCAGCTAGCAAGGAAAGAATCACAATTTGCAAGGTGAGTACTTTAGATATTAGATTTCTCATCTTCCATTAGACAGGAAATAATGTTTACCAACCTAAATTTTTTTTTCTTCAGCTCATGCCAGTAACTAGTAAACAATGTGAATGAAAGAAAATATTTTAGAGAACACAACAAGAAATGTTGTTAACATCATATAAATCCGAGGAGTTAGTATCATGGATATCACCTAATGAGTTGTTAAATGGAAATGTTATTTATGTTAACATTGGCAAAATGCTTCCTTTGCAATCTTTTCTTATAATATGAATTCCTTTTAAGAAAAAATTCTTTTAAGGCTAAGCCATCAATAACGTTTGATTTATCAGAACGTTCTGATATAGTGACCTTATCAGAATGTTCTGATATAGTGACCCTAAGATATGACCTAAAAAACCTAATAGTTTTTTTTAGTACTTTGGCTGCCTTCTTAGGATCTTGGAAGATCTGAAATTTAATACATCTATTTCACTTTAGAAGGATGATTTTGATCTATTCTATAACTCTTTTGAAAAAAATATGCTGCTTTTTTGACTGTAAGAAAATACAAAATAACCGCAGTTTAATTTTTTTCTTCGTATTTTTTTCCCCACAGTGAATTAGACGCAAAACAAAAAGCTGAGTTGACGATGAGAAATCTTCAGATAGAAATGAGAACAAATGCCAATACAATCAAGGAGGTATTTTTAGCGCTTCTTTTTCTAATTTCATACCTTTTTCCTCTTCACAAGGAAAAGCAATTATGCCACAGCTCTTTGAACACATAATGAAAGTTTGATGTCTTTGTCTCTATTCTGCAAAAAAATTATCATGTATGAGGCGATTGCTACTGTTATCTTTTTTGCTTTCATATGTAGTTGGAAGAGGAGAAAGAAGAGCTCCAGAGACAAGTGAGTCACGCAACCAATGCTCGTCTGCTACAAGAGCAAATCAACGAGGATCAGCAAAAGCTGCTTCATGCTCAAACTTTACAACAGCAGTCTATGACACCCAGGGTAGGTAACTCATAAGAAATTTTAATGATGTAATGGTCAATTTTTCAATTCAGAAATGTTAAAGTTTTGCAATATATAAGGCTTTAGATATTATGAAATCTTTTGGTTTTCTTTTCAAGAGATAATATGCTTCATTGGATTAGAAAGAGAGACAATGGACATACCCTTATGAAAACAGCAGGACATATGTTCAATTTGTCCCATTAGATCCAACTTTAAAGTACTTAAATAAATAGTAAAAGTATGAATATTGTTTCATCTTCTTTTAAGTTAATATCATGATGCATGACTTTTTCCTTAAGAAAATATATATCTGAGGATGTCTTGAAATGAAAGAGCTAAATCATAATTTTTGTCTTGAAGAGTATTTTTCTTTCCCTCTGTACTTTCAGGAAAGTGACAACCAAGATCTTGAACAAACTGGTGATAATGACAAGCTAAGAGCTGAAGTTTATGCTTTACAGGTTGGATAAGACAGGCTTCTTGAAACTTCGAATATTATGTGATTTTATGTCAGGCATATTTGAGAATGAGATAATTTTTGTTGTTTTTATTCTTTTATTAATTTGATGTATAGAAAATCTAAAAAGTTTTTCTTTTAAGTATTCGTTTATCTTCTGGATATACTAAAGGAAATGTGGTACTCTCCATATGAATTCTATACTACATTCTTTCTAGATGGAAATGGAGCGGCAGAGGTCAAGGTTCAAGGATGAGGTGGCCATGATGAGTGCAGAGAATGAAGAACTACAATCCAAAGTCGAGGAGCTGAAGAATGACATTGTGAGTTTTGAAAAACCATTAATATGATTTTGGCATGCAACTGTGAAAACAATCAATAAGTGCTAACATGCCATTCTGTAGAATGTAATATAAGGAGCTCATAATTTCAACTTACATGATTCAACTCACAGTAAACTGAATCAAATTCTGATGTCTAATGGTTAATTTGAAGCCATTCTACAATGTTAGTCAGTTTCAGTTCCTACGTAGTTGCAGTTGAGTTCACTTCATTAGTTTTTATTCAGATTAAGTCAAAGCAATCCTCAAAATGAAGGTACATTACAGATTTCATGCAAATCTATTATGCATCAATTTATGTATCAGAGTTCCAGTTTTCAACCACATTATTCATCTAAAACAGTGCTTGGCCAAGCGTTCGCATGTGCTTTGAGATTTTCTAAGATTTGTAAGCAGCAAAAGCCTCATTTTTTTTGCTAAAAAATGAGTCAGATATGCTACATGAAAACTTAAAAATGAAAATATGATTGTCAAATTCAAGGTAGATAAAATGCATATTAAGATTTGTCCTTTCATCTTATTCATTTTATACCCTTCCTATGCTTTTGTTCAGAAACTGAATGAAGAAGCCCTAGCTCATGCCACTATGCAGTACAACATGCAGGTAGCCTCTCTCAGGTCAGATCTCACCACAGCAACCTCAAATTCTGACAGAGAAAGATCTGGACGTGAGAAGGTTGAGGCAGAGGTTAGGCCGAAAAAATGTTTGTTCTGAAAATTTTAGCTTGCATTTGCAATCATCTATTAATACCTTGCTTTATATTTATGCTGAAGTTGTATGCAAATTGTAATGCAAATTTGGTTGCATGGTTATGTTGTAAAAACAGCCTAATTTCATGACTTGAGATTGAAAGGGGCTGTCCTCTGCAAGCCAAAGCATAAGAGCGTCATGGTTTCAATTCTGCAATGCCTAAGTAAGGTTTGTTGGAAAAAGTCATAAACATCTTTAGAAGGGCTTTATCAAGTTTTCAGACCTCATTTATGAAATTCTCTTTTTTTTCTAGCTTGAGTCTATTAAGACTCGACTTGTAGCAGCCAATCATGAAATGGACAAGATGGTTAGGGCCAGAAATGAACTGGAAAGGTAAACATGGTGCATGGAATGATTACATGATTGTCAGTGTTATTTAGATATATTGTAGACAGATTTCTTGAGATCAGATTGGACATCATGATATAAACTTTATAGCCCTATGAGGAAAATTGAGCTTTTGATGACATAAAAAAAGATAATTTTCAGTCCTTTCAGTTTTTAAAACTAATTTCACCATTGTGCGGTTACTGGTGAATAAAATTTTAATTTAATTTTTTTTTACAGCCACTTGATAACTTAAAAAAGTAAATAAAATGACAATTTTGTTAAAGATAAAACTGTCTATCTTAATGGCTTTTAACGTGAGACATACCTGTTATATTTTACTAAAGAAAAAAAAATACTCTAATACATTACGATAGCAGAAAATATCTTCTTTCAAGAGCTAATTTAAAATGCTGTGAAACATGATGATGCAATGACCTTTCGAGTGAAAATAAATGATTGAAAGAAAATGTAACCTTCTTCAAATGAGTACCTAAATTTGTGAAAGTGGAGTGTACACATGACTAAAACTGATAATATGTGATCAAATTTTACGGGTGGGCTATCACTTTATTTTCAATCATGGTTATACAATTAGAGTATGTCTTGAAATGATCGGTGAATTATCTACCATAAATCACAACCTGGAATTTGCTACCATAATTTCATGAAGATGAAAGAAAATTCAAAGGGAAGTCAATTTATTGTTAAATTCACACTATCCTTCATGGAAATGTCAGTTCTTTCAAAGACTGATTCTTTGTAAATTAATTGTATTCTTGTATGGATGAAGAATACTTTTATGAGGAAATAAAAAAAAAATGTGAATGAAATAATAAAATTAATAGGCCTGTGAAGCCACCTATGATACTGTGATTCTGATGAATTTGATTGAATCCTGCCCAACCTTTGTTTTAAATCAGGGATTATCGGAGAGAAAAAGACAGCTGGAGTAGAGAATTGGACAGAAAAGATGCAGAGGTGACATCGGTAAAAGATAATCTACAGGTTGGTTATTTAGTAACTCATTTTTCATAGAAGACAACTTATTTGTCATTAACAAAAAGTTGTATCATTGTCACCTGGTGGAGTGGTCAATGTAAACATTAGGTAAAATAGTTTTATAACTGGGTTCATACATCCTATCAATTTGTGGAACTTGCACCATATATTACCTACGATAATGATGTTGTGAGAAGTCATTATCAATCAATCAAGATGTCTCTTACATAAACAGAATTTGGAAATATTTCTTGTGAACATGTAAACCTGGCCATTCACATCAGCAAAATTTCACTAGTCTTTTTGTCTTTAAACGCTGTAAAGAAAGTGAGAAATAGAAAAGGTAAGGGGTGGGGATTTATGCTTTTAGAGAATATATTTTAAATAATATAAGCTTTCAATTTATCACTTTAATTTGCAATCAAGTAATGCTTTAATTTGATAAGCACTAAAAACGTGGATTCTGCTCGCAAAAATTGTATAAAAAAGAATTTAAACCTGCTCCATCAAATCTAAAGACACATGTAATTAAAGCTCTATCTCAATTTTTTAAATAAAATTGTAATTGATGTAAAGAACAATATCAATTCCCTATTCTTTCACAATAAAAATTCAAATTACAATAAGATTTTACATTTATATTTCCACTTCAAGGTTTTTTAAAAATCTTTTACTATGAAAGAAATTTGAACAAAAATATGTGCAATATTTCAATCATTGAAATGTTTCCTGAAGGAATAAGAGAGTGGTATAAAACAATTAAATAATAAAATAATTATTGATCTGTCACTTAATAAGTAGCAGATTAAACTTTGAAACTTTATCTTGTTTTCTTTACAACCAATCAACAGCATACCAGCCAGAGATTGCAGACAACAGAGGCAAAGCTCAATTCAATGGAGAATGAGGTTAGAGCCCTTAGTTTTGTCTTAGGAATGATACTGTTAAGAGAGTTGCCTATGTGCAAAGGAGATAATGGCATCTTAAGTCAACGCATTTTTTCTCTGAAGAACTTGTTTGAAATGTTTAACTTTTGTTGATCAATTTACAATATTGAATTACTGGATGGAAAAAAATCAGCTCACTTGCTCATGTGATCTGTGGACCAGTCGTGAAGCATGTGGTAAATAGATAACTTTCCCATATCTGTACTTGTAGTAATATGCTTGCATTTCATTTATTTATGAGAATCCTTGCCTCTCTTTTCAATGCCTTACTGAAAACAAAAAAGGGAAAGAGAAAAGAAATGTACAGAAAATAAGAAGAGGAAAAAAAAAAGTGAGAAAGAGTTTCAGCAATAGAGAGATAAATGAGGCTGAAAAAAAATAAGTAAAAGAGGGAGAGGAAGAGGATATATGATAAACAAAGAAAAGAGGAGAGAGAGATGATGGCAATTCATGCACAAGGTGACATTTTTTGCGAACTCGTTTTTAACTTTCTGTAGATGCATGTGTCAAACACGTCCCTCATGGAGCGCACAGCTCAACTTCAGCAACTGAGACAGGATCTGGATCGCACAAGGATAGCACATGAAACACTTGACCAGAATTACAGAATTGAGAAGGTACTGTTTCCAAGACTTCACTTTGCATTTTTGTATAAAAAATGTTTTGTATCATATTTCGCATCATGCCAGAGTTCAAATTAAACTTTTTTTAAACAGAGGAAACAAAAAAATCTGTAAAGTGTATCGCAGGTTTTGTTTTGTTTTGTTTTTTCATTTTATCTTTTGTAGAACCAAGATCAGAATTAGAAACAAGTAACCATCATTGCTGAGTAAGATTAAGAATATTTTGTCCAAACATTCAAGCAAGTATATATGTATTTTCAACATTTTTTTCGTTTTAATGTTTTGAAAGCAGGTTTAAAGAGCAATCGATTATAACTAGATTTATTATTCTATATATATTTCTAATAGTCATATGAAAATCTCTTTTTTATTTATTTCCTTTTTTTTTTACAGGAGCAAGGTGCCAAGCTGCAAGCTAAGATCGAAAATACACAAGAGAAGTGAGTGGCACTCAATTATTTTGTAAATCGAAATTATGAAATACATTATGGTGTATGAAGTATTTTTTGCTTTCCAAGTTACTTTTTTGTTTCATTGCTTTTTTATATGACCATAATTTGATTTCCATCAACTACACAATCTTCTCGTTTTCATCCTTCAATTCTCTATCATCAAAATCCCATGGTGCCACTCTTGATCCATTATAACTGTGGCTGATCTGAAATAACTTGGCGATATGTCTGCTACATAAGCTTTTATTAAGTGTTCTCAAGATTGAGAGTGCTTGTGCATCTGCTAACATGTAGCACAGTTTGTTTGTCTGGCTATAGTCAGCTTCATTAATTGGTGTAAGTAAGAGACTCATAATTGACCATTGCAAGAAAAGGTTAATTTTCGAATTGTACTCAATAGCACAAGGTAAAGATGAGCATGCACATCAAAATATGCATTAATATTCAATTACACAAAATCTGAACAGATCTATTTACTCCTACTTTTCCCCCATCCCCAAACTCTACTCGTGCTCCTTTAGGTTGAGTAACCAGCAGCATGAGAATCTCTCTTTGCGACAGCAGCTGGACAGCCTCAAGCTTAGTGGGGGTGGCCTGCCTGGCTCAGACGCTAATGAGAAACTTAACAACATTCTCAGCAACTTACGTGCTGAAAGTGATAGGGTAGGAATCCTCCTTGGTGTTATCTCTTAAAGGTTTTTTCAAAACTGAAATTGTTCAAGTTGTATGATTTATGGGAACATGTTGCAGTATGATAAATACGTTTTTGTGTAAGTGAAGATTTCTAGATGTGAAACAATGATGCAATTAAGAATATGTTTTTCCTCTGCTTTTAAGTTTTCTTTTTGGTTGAAGCATAACACAGTAATTATTTAATGAGACCTGTAATTACTGCTGTTTTGACACTGTGACACACACTCACACACAGATTAAAGAAAATCACCTACCTTCTCACTAATGAGGCTATGCAATTCTAGAAAATAAATAATGTAAGAACGCTTTCTATCAATCCTTATTAACCATGATACTAAATGTATATAAATCTGGAATGTATATTGAAATCACTTTTTTACTTATGTGCTGTAACTTAATTATTAAGACCATTCCTTTTTATCTCAACCATGTGTTAAATGTTTTTGAAGTTATTTTACGATCTCATTGCATAATTGCTTTGAAATGAATTAGACCAAAATCCTGCCTAAAATTTATTTAACTGAGTAAATTTCAAAGATCACCACATAAGGTGTGATTCTGCAAGTAAAGATATCTGGCTTAATCAATTTAATATGTCCTTCATGAGCAGAAATACAATTCTTTTTTTCACACTTGCACAGGCTAAAGCAAGCCTTGAAGAGAAGAACAGCACACTGCTTGAAAATATGGCCAGACTGAAGGAAGAGGCACGGGGTTCAGAGGTCAGACGAGCAGGCCTTGAGGCAGACTTGCGAAGGCTGCAAGAGGAGCATTCAGACCTGGTCAGGCGAGCAGCGTCTGCTGAGGCCTCTCTACAGGTTGCATCAAAGGTGGGAAAATTGTCTTAAGCTTATAGAGTATGATGTCATTTAATTTGAGGATCAGATAATCAGATTGTTTGGCTCTGTTTGATTTTAAAAATATTTTATTCTCTCTTATCAAAATTTGATTTCATTTATCTTTGCAAATGTTTTAAAAGTAATATCAGATGAAAGATTAAATAGATTTTTGTTACCATCTTTACATATTGTCTATTTTGATAAGAAGAAAAAAAGTAAAGCTATGTAAAAAGTGTAGATTACAATCTTGTCTTGGGGAAGTGATTTAAATTTTTGTATTTTTGCTTTCTCAGGCCAAAGAACACCTGGAGCAGGAAAGAGCAGCTTTGAAAGCTGAGCTAGACCAGGCCCAACAAAGGTACCAGACAGCGCACGATAAAGCCACTGAAGCCCAGGCACGTGTGTCAGAGCTTTTGGATAGGCTGGACAAGGCAGAAAGTTCAAGTGTGTATAGTACACAGCAACTTGTCAACACATCTGCAAACATGCAAGGGCTCTTCAAGTCTAAGGTTAGCTTCATTATAGAGCCAATTCATCAGCAAACATATGAATGTTACAATCATAGTCTTTAGTGGACTGGGTCTGTGTTGGTACCCTCCTTTATTTATTATGAAATAAAATTTAAGTTGGCGTAAAAGTTTATTTTGTTTTAAGTAATGAGAAGTTATCTCAGAAAAATAATCGAACCATCATGGAAGGCTCAATCACCTGTAGGAAACTTTATGAGATCAGTGATTTATGGAAGAATAATTATTGTGATATTTATTATTGATACCTGCTGTTATTATTAATAACAATAAAATTATTGCTTTGAATATCATTTACTGTTATCTTTTACATGCTCAGTATTGTATTTTTTTAATTTTTACTAATGCGTGCATATTGCAGAGTGAACTTGATGAGAGCATGCAACAAATTCAGGTGGAGAATGCTCGTCTTGAGGCTGAACTCAAGTATGAGAAACAGAGGGCAGACATGCTCTATCAAGATTTGCAAGACTCCCAGAAGGTAAGTAAGTCTGTAATAGCAGGAAATACCCATGATCATCCCAGATAGGAAGAGTGAGGGGATGGTTATTGTGAATGGAAAAATAATCTTTTGAGGCTTAAGAGATATTAAAATCAGGAGCTTAAGCCTGTTATTGAATGATAGTATTGCGACATAGATATCATTATAATCATGTCTTGCTCTGCTTTTGATTCTTGGCCGGTGTTACTTTTAACTAAAATGATAAAAACCATGTTTGTCTTATATTTTTTTCTTACTTTACATACATGATAATAAGTATGTTTGATTTGCCATGTGGCACTTATTTTGTCAAGCAAAGAGTAGGCTGAAGTTAAAATTAAAAACATTGTTAAGCAAAATGTAAAGTAATCTGTGAATAAGCTTAATCTTAGAATAGTTTATTTAAAAGTTTGAGGAAAAGGTTATTTTACTGCACCTATCTCTCATCTTACTTTTTATCTCAAGTTTTCCTCCCTTCTCTTTCAAAATTTTATACTAACTTCAAACCTTCTCTTTCCTCTACTTTGCCTACTCGCCATCCAAATTAAGAGCATTATATCATTCTCATTTATCTTGTACTGTTACAGTGCAAATTGATCTTAAAAAGATATTTTATTTAAAAGAGAAACTAATCTTCTTGTAGGTTCGTAGCAGCTTAGAAGCATTGTGTGCCAACTTGAAGTCCACATCTGCCCATTTGGAAGATCGATTAGGGGTAAGTTTTATTTCTGGTTTAATATAATTCAGTGGTTCTGTGAAAGAGGAGAGCAGTAAACTTTTTTGGATGCTCCGATTTGTTTCCATTTTAAAACTTTTCCCACTTCCCACCCTCCTTTGATTGTTTCCCTTTTTTCTATCCTGTCTGACCCTCTTGTTTGTTATACAACTCAGTACCTATGCTTAGGAAATAAATTGGGAACTAGTGTTATGAATATGGTTTTGTTAACCACTTGTATTACTTTGTTTCCTAGGCCTTTCTGATTTCTTTCACCCTACATCGTTTTGTCCTTGTTTTTATCATGTCCTCTATTTCTCCTCAATGCTGCTCCTTTTTTTCTGAAACCAACTTTTCTCATGCTTTTGATTTCACAAGCATACAACCTGATTAAGGTCTGAACTCTATGCATAGTGCTAAATCTTGAATCCATCAGCAAGGTCCAGTTGTATGTTGAGCCTCTCCCTCACCCCATCCTGAAGAAAAAAGTGCTTACTGTAACTGTCACTGCTCTGTCCTAGTAAAGCATACCAGGTTGTGTTATATTCGTACTGATCTGAGTTTTTTAAAGACTGACAGTGGGGATATCCAGGTCTCCTCCTAGGTATCTCTCAATGAATGAGCCAATAAAATGATATCTCAAAACAAAACTAACCTGTGTGCATATTTCAGTCTGAAGAAAATGGATTTGAAGACAGTAGATTGGATGTGAGTTTTGAATTAATCAAATGTAGCTGGCTAGATTTTCCTATAAAAAAATTGCTTTTTTGTAATTCTTTTCTGTCATAAGGCTTAAAATACTAATACCTTTCCCAAATTAACAAGAAATAGGTCTATCTAACACATAAGTAATTCATTTCCCTTTCTTTGTATGTCTTTTTTTTAATGCATAATACATTTATTTCTTGTCATAGTAGGTTATTTTTCTTTAAATTTCCTTTAGCCTCTCCTCGCAATTTTCATGTTAAGAGAAATATGAGACGAAGTTTTAACCCTGAAACACTATCCAGCTTTGCTTGCTTTTGTCAACTAATATTGAAATAAGATTATTCATAACGTCTTCATAAAACTTTTCAACCCTGACTCCTGTCAAAATGACTTTTACATTGATGAGGATTAGAAAGACAAGAAAATCTGTGATGAAATTATCACCTGCAATGTTATTAATGTTTTTTTAAAGAAATTTGTGAGACATGAAATGACTAAGAACCGCCAACATGAAAGTGAATGGTTATGAAAAAAATACATGGACAATTGATAACTTTCTTTCTTTTTCTTTTTTACTTGAAATTTACAATACTAATTTTCATGCTCTTTACTATTTTGATGTAAATGGTAAGTAATAAAAGCAAAAAAAAAATTAAAAAAAAAAACAACGAAAAAATCTCCACCAAAGAGAAAAAGAAAGTTACTGAACGTAACATTGTCGAAGATGTTTCAATTCTTTGAGAACCCACACTCACCACATTTCTAAATGTAGGAGGAAACAGCAGCTCGAGTTTTGTATGAGTCTGAAGCACGAGACCAGAAGGCCCTTTATGACCTTGAGTCAAAATCTAGGTCAAAGCTGGGTCTCAAGGTGAGCAGAGCATGTTTTATGGGGAATTTCACTATCAAGTGTACACATACAGATTTACAATCATTGTCACAAGGGCATTTTATCTAAATCAGCACCAGAAAATCAGGTTGCTCTGTCTCACAATTTCTTTCTTTTTGCTTTTTTTGAAGTTATTAGTTATCAAGCTAAGTGGCTTTCACGCTTCTAGGTGTTCATTGTTTTTTAAGATTAGGTACAAATGTATAAAATTTAAACCTAAATGTGTATTCCAGTCTTGTAATATATATTGTACTATAACATTCTCCCTGTTTTAACCCTTTTTGAAAAAAAAAAGTTTTCTCACTTACCGTATTCACTCCAATAGTAGCGCCGGGCGCGTGAAAATGAAATGGGGAGGGGTGCGTCTAATGGAATGTTTGGATGACTTTCTTCAGAGACAAAGTGCCGCCGTTTCCGCCGTCGCCGCCGCCCCTCCCCCCCCCCCTCTAGTTAGTTTTAGAGTGCCATGGTTGGGTTACATTGGAAGTGTTGCTTGGATGGGAAAAGGGGGTGGGGGGCGTTTATTAGAGATGGCGCTACTAATGGAGGGAATACGATATTTCATGAAAAACCATCACAGCAAGAAGTTGAAAAGACAAAATATGTTCCTTTTTTATGTAATTTTTCCTTTAAAAAAAAAAGAATTATCATCAAAGTTTGTAGAGTTAGAAAAGTGCAAAAAATGAAGCCCATGTATCCACATCATGTGGAGGTCATGACTGAACTTATTAAAATCATCAATAACGTTATCATTATTATCATCATTATTATTGTAGCGATTGTTGTGGTCTTACTCTTTCATATCATCATCTTTAACTTGAAATCATTGATTTCATTGTCAGTAGCTGCAACTTTTTTGCATTGTTTTTTTTTTCAAGATCAGGATTAACTGAGTACCATAAATTATCTTGGGCTCAGTATGGTAGTTATCTGCAAGCCTGCAAGTTACTGGACACTGAATGACCCAATATTTTCATTTCCTTTTTCTCTGTCTTTATTTTTTTTTTAGCATAAGTGAACATATTAGAAATTTCTAATCCTAAACAAAAGCAACTTAATAAGCTACGATTACTTTTTGAAAATGAATATTTATTGGCAATTTTGAGTCCTGGAAAATTGAAAAAAATTTCCTTTTGAGAAAGATGCAATCTCTTGTTGCAAAGATTGGAATGATTATTATATTAAGGCTTTTTTTTTTTTTTTTTTTTACTATTGTCAGTGCCTAAATAAATCTCTTTTTCAGTAGGTTGATGTCATAACATAACTGTTTTAGTCATTTGTGTCTAATTTTTTTTTCATTTGTCTTTCTCATTTTTACCATATTTATTTTTAAAACTCATCACAAGTCCGTAATTTTTATATATTCATGATATCTTCTTATTTATGCCTGCTTATTTTATTCTTTTTATAATATAGTGAATAATTAAAACATAGTGTGCAAGGATATTTAAAGAAAAAAAGAAAAAAAAAAAAAGAAAAAATGAAATTTGATGAGATCTTTTTTTCATGCCATTCAGGAATTTGGGAAAATGATGCCTGTTTTAATCAGTAAAACTCATAGTATTTTAAAAGATGAATTTGTAAAATTTTAAATATAATTATAGAGATGCATGTATTTTTATAAATGAGCTTTACATCCATTCATATTTTAAGAATATGTTTGAAAAGCTGTTGCTATCTATCTGACAGAATCATTGTTTTAAAGAAGGAAATGAACGTCAGAAAAATTCCAACTGTATGAATTTTAGAGAAATATGGTGTGAACTATTATGCAAATAGGAAGAAAAAGTTGCAATAAGAACAGAATAGATTTTTTTTTTGTTAGAAATTTAATATATTTCTTAGATGTGTCTGTATTACTTTATCACTTATTTTTTAGTGTAAATTGTATACTCAGCGCTAATGTTTTACTCATAACTTCTTTATAACTCATGGTTTTTTTAAAATCCGTTGATATGATATTTTTCTAAGATGCAAAATAGTAAGATGTTTGATAGATTTATGTTATGTTCTCTTCAGGGATATTTTAAATCTGTAGCAATTTGAAATGCACTGATGTGCACAAAGTTTTTGAAGTACATACTTTTTAAAATCTCTTATATCTCTTTCAAAATTTCCTTTATCGAAGAAAGATCTGTTTTTAATACATTTATTATTGTTGTAACTGGTCTTACATCCATAATTACAATCAAGATTATAATGATTATCAGTTAATTGTTTTTTTTTCTCGAAGTTAAAATCAAACTGATAAGATTATTGAATTTATCACAAGTATTATAAACTGTTTCCTTGTTCGCAGAACACGTCAAGAAAGCATATCTCCATTTTTTAAAGGTCATTTTCTAGAGATATTGGTTAAACTTCTTCTTAATTTTTTTCTTTCACACAAAACAAGTTGTTTACAGCATCAGTGAGTTATTGCAAAATTGTTAAGAATTATATTGCTATTGATTTCATATTTTTTTTCTTCCCATAATCATCTAGATTGCTGATCTGGAGCGAAACAAGCAAACCTCAGAGTCTAAGTTGGGAGAGGTAAGAGGTGTGCAGTCTGCATGTTAAGAATTACAGTGAATTGATTAAATAGAGACTTTTAAGTAGATATACTCCTTGAATTGTCTCTTTGCACTGAATGATATAAAAGCTGTTTCTGGAGCTATATGAAAGACAGAGCCTTACGAACAACAACACCCATTTTCTTGGATGATTTTAGTGGTTATTAATGTATAGTTATCTCCATGAATCTGTTTTTACCCACCTGAGCTTTTCTCACTCATAACTATCATTTTGATGGAGGCTAAATGTTAGAATTAAAATATTGCATTTTTGTATTGTAAATTGTAGAAAAGGCATGCTAAACAAATACAAAAATGGGAAAAAATAGCAAACAATAGCTTTAGTCTGCTTTGTTAAAGGCTTGACCTGTTTCCAAAAAAAAAACAAAAAAAACTTGGCTCATTGCATTTGATAAACTCTTTCTTTTAATTGTGTAATGCTTTTTATTATTATTTGTTAACTATACTTGAAGATACATGAAAGATAAATAACTTTCAAAGTTTTTTAAATGCCTTTTCATAATCTGTGTACTTTTTTTTGTGAAGGAAAAGAATAGAGCAGAGTCTGCCAATCATGAGAAGAAATCCCTAGAGAGTCGACTTGATGTTGAAATTGACAAGTAAGTTTGTTGAATCTGTCTGTCTGTCTGTCTGTCTGTCTGTCTGTCTGTCTGTCTGTCTGTCGCGCTCTCTCTCTCTCTCTCTCTCTCTCTCTCTCTCTCTCTCTCTCTCTCTCTCTCTCTCTCTCTCTCTCTCTCTCTCTTTGTTTCTTCTACTTCATAGACAGGTCTCTCTCTTTTCATCCCTCGCTTTATCTCTTCATTCCACCCTCTTTCGTTGTCTCTATTCTTCTTCCAGTTATCACAGTAATCCTTTTTGGTTGAAAAATCTGATTTGGTAGAACTTCTTATTTCTCTGTATTGAAAGCTTTCATCACTTTTAATACTCTACTCTGATCAGGACATAATCCTTGTATTTTGTCATAAAATGTTTATTATATTACTGAGTATGAACATTTTTTCTTTTTTTTTTTTTTTTATAAATCTCCATTATGACTATAGTTGTTAAAAAGAGAAAAAAATATATTAAATATTATTAATTGTCGAGCAGTTTTTGTTGTTGTCAAGCTTGTGTTATGTTTTACATCTATTATATGTGTGTCTGGGAAGAGAGAAAGATAAATTAATAGTCGTTATAATAAGCACACTCAATTTATGATTCATGTACACTTCACTCAGAATGTTTAGAAATGGTTAAACTATCTTCTTTTAGGAACCGACAGCTGCAGAAAGATGTTAACACACTAAAAGCCCACCTCAAGGCTGCAAAAACCAAAATCAAGGTACACTTTTTATTTTCTTGTTTAACTTGTGAATGATTTTTACAATCAAGAATATCACTTTGTTTCGCTGGATTTTATGATTATACAGGTTTGAAATGAATGTTGTTTTTCTGTGCTTGCCATTCCATCCTTAAGAAAATGGCATATTTTCAACAATTGATATCTCAATATTGAGATATTGAAAAAAAAATGAAAGAAAAAAACATTCTTCAACACAGTTTCCTTTTACAGTTTTATACATGGTTTGATGAGCATTTTATATTGAGGACAAATTTGGAAATTGTCAGCATGTTTTATTGTACGAGTATGCAAAAAAATGAAAAAAAAAATGATGCAGTAACTCCTTAATTTAAGCAATATATTTTGCATGTTTAATTGTTCTGCATTTTTTAAACACATACATATTTCAAATGTTTTGTTATCTTTTTTATACTGAAATCTAAAATTTTAGTTATAATATTTTTGCAAGCCTCGTTTTTTTTCAATGAAACATAACTTCAATTAAATGTTCAAAAAACCTTTGTGATGTTGTAAATGACCCTCAAACAACTTGTTAAAACGAGTTATCCAGCCATTTACCTGACACATTCTCATCGCATTCATATTATGCCACACCTGCTTATCTATAATTACACGTTGTATTAAACTTTTGGTTCTTTACTAGAACCTGCTGATGCAGAGTGCTGTTGTGATATGCAATCTGAATCAAGCTTATTATTTTGATATTTACTTAATGCTGGAAGTTTATTCCTAAGACACAGCATAAATTCTCTAGAACTACATATAACAATTTTCTCTGTGAATTGTACCATTGATTTATTATGAAAAACTTCCAAACTGTTTATGTAATTGTATGGAAACATAGCAACATACTCTCCCTTCACCTTTTCCTTCTGGCTAATCTTTTACTAAGCCATATTTGTTTTACCATGTACACTGCAGACTTCCTTGAATACAGGATTTATGATTTGTTTGGTGAATTCTTTATGAAAATATCAGAAGAAAGAGTTATAGCTTTTTCACATTAATGTTTATAGGGCATCTTGGAATGTTGTAAAGGGCAGATTCATAGGGATATGTCTAATCTTGAGCCTCCGTCGGATTTGTATTTTGCCTAAGTAATCATGTCCAGGAGTCTTAACTTTTTCACCCCTATGCCACCAACAATAGGACATGGGTGGCTCCTCGCCTCGTCCTGGTGACCCCCAATACTCTGACTTTCGGCGTGATGTTAACAATCTGGAGACATTTGTGTCTACACCCAGGCATCACCAGGTAGCAACCTCTGCTCCTCAGCACTACCACCACCTCCACCATCACACACTGTACTGGGTCATATCATTGGCTGAGTTTCATTTCAAATGTTGCTGGAGTGCTGCAAGAACTGCTTTTCTTTTTTTTTTTTTCTTTTCTCTCTTTTCTTGACTTGTGTTCTAGCTAGATAGCTTCCTGTGACGTGAACTTCATATATTATTTTTTTTTCATGTAGGTGGATAGTTTCTAGTGCTATTGTCACTGCTGAAGTATGTTTTTCTTGAATTCACATTTTTTTTCTTGCTTTGTTTATTCAGTATTTTCTATGCTTTTCTTTGAGAGGTGACACAAAGGGAGTTGGATGCTGAGCCCACATCTAATGTCACTCTCTGCACATTTGCACATGTCCTCCTATTAAGCAACAAGGCAGATGAT
Source organism: Elysia crispata (assembly GCA_033675545.1). Lineage (NCBI taxonomy): Eukaryota > Metazoa > Mollusca > Gastropoda > Plakobranchidae > Elysia > Elysia crispata. The sequence goes on from JAWDGP010007652.1 coordinate 84,610, forward strand.
TTCATGGAGTATAGTAACATTATTCCAAAGAAATATTGTATGGTTTTCCTTTGTAAAATGCAATATTAATGATTGTAACTGCTCTATCTATAGCTTTTAATTTCACACTTGAAGTGCCTTGATCTATCACAAAGAACGCGATTTATTGATTTTACTAAAAAAAAATTTAAATGCTTTCAATAAGAGTATTACATTTCTTTCTTTTATTTCTAACAGTTTTTAAGTAAAACATCTTTTAAATCCTAAAAAATTTCTTTTTTTTTTTTCTTCAAAATTTTACCTCCCTCAAATCGCAAAGGTGTCTCGCTACAAATAATGAACAAAGAGCTCTAAAAAGCTAAAATTCCTCCCTCTTATCTCAGAGTTGCTCTAAGAAAATATGCAGTTTTCAGAAATGGCCTCTTAGTTTTGGTGACACCAGAGCACACTGTATGTGTAAATAATGGAAAGTGTAATGGCAGAGTCTATGACTAGATTTTAAAATTTATTTTGACTCTTACTCTAGCTTTACAGCTGTCTCTAATGTTTAACCTACCCTTCACTTCGTGTTCATCATATTTTTCATGCTAGATTTAATTGTCAGTAGATTGAAAGAATATGAAGAATATGGCTGTATGAAAAAAAAAAGATATCGTTGTAATATGGCAACAATAGATGGGAATAAAAAACACCAAACCAACACTACTATTATATCAAAACAAAATTGTGCTTAAAAGAAGGATATACTAAGTTATAAATAAAAACCCCTTGATGGTTCCAATTTATGATAATGTTTTCTTGTCTTGATGTATTCGCAAAATTCCTTTTAATTATTAAAACTGATTTTACATTTTTTATTTTCCTACCAGGCTTTTAGATTATAGCAGTCTACCTGCATTATTAAATTAGCATTTGCGTATTTCTCAAACCTGAAAAAGAGAAGAAGGAAAGAGATAACAATCTCCTCATACGGGGGAGAGAATGATTTCCAAGTAAATGTCATAATAGTTAGGAAATGGGTAGATTAGGTCCCTCTTTTGCTATGACCACTTTGGCAACAGAAAAAAAATGAAGTTTATATTTTGCTAATGAAGTTAACAAACGAAAAACTGACGTGAAAAACGATTTAATGAGATAGATATTGGAAATGTTATATTACCACTAACAGCCATATTGATCATAGTTTCTAATTGTCTTCTAATTCTTGTCATGGTTTTGCCTTATCTCTATGAGGGAACTGCTGCTTAAAAACATTTTTCAAAAAACTTGCAATGAATCTGAAAGAGGCATAATCTACTCATTGCCTTTGATCTAGCTTGTCTTCTTTGTTAGTTTTGTATTTTTATGGCTCTCTCTCTTTTTTTTTTAATTTTATTTTAGATAGCGATGCTTTATATTCATTTTTTTAATACTCTTGACAGCCTTTTATTCTCCGATAACTCATAAAAAATCTGTCACAGAAAACAAGCAACTGACTAATTATTTTTTTTTAAATTCAGACTGAAAATTTTGCAGCTGCGCAATTACCACAGGAAGAACTACTGTTTTGTCCTTTACACTTTTCTAAAAGTTGGCAAAGAGATCTGTGCTTGATACATTTTCGAATCGAACATAATTATGTCTACCATGAAAATGTATATTGCTGCACACGATGAAAGCGGCTTGTACGAGTCATAAAATTATGCGTTCGCAAAAAATTTTTTACGCTGTTATTGGTTATGAAAGTGATGTCTGAAAGCATTGCAAATGTTCCTTGGGTAGGTACAAATTGTAGTATATTTACTTATAACAATAGCATTTTTTTCATCGTGTGAATAAAAATTCCTCAGACTATACTGTTTGATTTCCTCAAGTTTTTGCATATGTGCAAAGATGAGGTGTAAGTTTTTCTGAAAAAAAAAAATAACATAGTCAAGCTCTGAATCCCCAGTTCATCTAAAGCTTTCCTTGTCAGTGTTCATTTTCTGAGCTGCTTTGTGTCCACTAAATCAATCAACAGCAAAGTTTCAATGACACAAGATCTCCCCGCCCTCTAGTGGGTGATGTTTTGGCACTCAGACAGTCTCTCACCAGCCTAAACAGGTCACGTCTCAAGATAGAGTCCGAGGTTCGCTTCTTAGAGGTATCCATCTTCAACTTGTCTAGTCTTATTGGCTCCTCAACTTTCTGCCTGTGCCCCTTCCCAAATTTATTGCCTGCTCCTGTGGCTGCCACTCTGCTTCTGCCTTCTATCACCTCTTCTCTTTTTTCCCACATGTTAGTCCCGTCTGATTAGGCTTGCACTAAGGACACCGAATAAGTAAAGGAAAACAAGAAAAAAATATGCATGAAATGGGCTGCTTAGGAAAATAAAATTTGATATATAAATCTATCTGAGACTTTTTCAAAATGTGTGCTTTTGTTATATTTATGTGGCTAAGAGGATCAAGTGAAAGTCGACAAAATGAAAAGTCAAAGCTCATATTTAACCTATTCTTTTTTGTACTCTAGCAATCTTGAAAGGAAAAAAAAATAATTGTGAATTGGTATTCTATAACGGCTTTATAAGACAGCTGTTGAATCAAGATGGTTCTCAAACTGTAAAGGATACATTCATTGTTAATTTCAATGCCTAAGCATATTCTTTTCTATTTGGATATTGAATGAATTTTAAAGAAATATTTTAAAACATGGCTTCAATACTCCTCTTAAACTTCTTTTCTCAAAACTATAATTTTTCCCAAAATTGTATTGAGAAAAATCAGCAAACCTTTCTAGCTTCCTGGCCTGCCCTACTTAATGAACTGTATCTCTTATCTCTTTGGCTTTCTGTACTACTTGCTCTTTATGAAAATAGGTTGACTCACCATTTTTGACGTTTGGCTTCTGATGAGTTTGATTGTAGTGGTTTAGGCTTGAATCAGCATGATGCGTGCACAATTAGGGTAACAGATTTACACGCCTGCCGTCCAAATGATTCCTGATTATTCTTTAAAATGTTTGAATTTGAATTTGAAGTCTTGTTTGGTCATCAGAAATATAAATGATTGACAAATCTTACCTGTTAAAATCATGAAGTATAGCACTGAGATGACTGTGATTCTAACTTTTGGATGCTCTGCTAAGAGTTTAGTTGTTGTGTCCATTTGCACACTAACCTTCTGGCTGTGGAGAAATGTTGGAGCATTGTTAAACAAAGGTCTACATAACTATAGATAGATTTCCTTTGTCTTTAATTTGTTGCAACATTGTATCATGACCCCAATTCTCCCTAAAAAAACACACACACACACACACACAAAAAAAAACAACAACAAACAACAACAACAACAACAAAAAACTTTCATGTCATGGAGTTTTTGATATTAAGACACCTTTTTGCTTTTCATTTGATCAAAACGATGTTCTTGTTTTTTGTTTTGTATTTTTTTAAGTTGATGTGGTTTTTTTTTTAATTTCTCCAAAAGCGTAACTTTTACAGACCTTTTGCTATCTGTAAGTTGCTGCTTTATGAGTTGAATGCTATTAGATGGATTTATATGTATTTACTTTTTACAGGCAAAACATGCTTCTGTGGATCTTTGTGAGCTCCCAATTATGGTGTACCCATTTGATTCCCTTATATACTGTGCTTGTAGGCTTTTTATTTTGCAAAGTACTTTTATGCTTCTTGAAACTCTTGATGAATAGTCCTCATAACATTGAAAGATATTTCTTGAAAATAAATTTTTTGGTGTTTACCTAAAGATGAGAAACATTTACAAAAACACTTAAAATCCTTCCCTTTTTTAAGAAGGAAAAAAAAAATAAATAAAAAAGCAATCATGGCTATTTGTATAAATATATCCTTTTTATCCAGCATAGCGATTTTTAAAAAAATTGGTTTATGAGAAGTTTGTTTTAGTAATTCTACTCATAAAGAATAACCGTTTGAGTGCCAGAAATTTTCATTAAATGTTATTCTGATACATCAATTTATTATGTCATGCTTTTCTGAACTTTATATATCTTTTGCATATCAGTCTTTTTTAATCTCTACATTTTAATTATAGACTTAACTTTTCACAGTTCAATGAGACACCCAATTCTTTATGTATACACAAAATGGCTTGACACATGATAAAAAAATGTTGGGTGCAAATTTTTCTTTTTCAAAAACAAAAAAAAATTTCTTTTTAAAAGTATGTCTCCAATTAAAAAAAAAAATCAAAACATTATTTTGGCTATAAGCATTGTCATATTTGAAGGTGTGAAAATCAAAATGTTGCCCCAAACTTTTCCTTACAATTGGCAAAGCGATATTTTGGACACTTCATGGATATATGTGTCATGACAGTGCATGGTATAGGAAACAATTATATAAGAATAGTTATTCCTATCTGTAGCAGATAAAAACGCTGCAGTGACAATAATATGCTTACTCTGATTCACCTTGTTGCCTTAAAGTTTCTTGTCATATTCCCTAAACTCAATTCTTTTTAAGCACTGGCATATCGATAGCCAGGTTTTTTTTTTATCTTTCCTTTGAGACACATCTGGATATTTTTTTTTTATGTTAATTTCATTCAAAAGTTTGTAAGTTACATATGTAGCTTTATGATAAATGAAATCTCTGCTTATTATTTGTTGAAATGATGTTATGGCTATGTCTCAGGGCCTTGTATCAGATGCTGGTGGAGATGTCAGGTCAGAACTAGAGGCCAAGTACCGGGCAGAGTTGAACCGCAAGCTCAGTGATGTAAACAGATTCCTAGAATCCCAGTCACATCTGCAGGGCAAGCTAGACACATCACGCACTGAAATTGAAGTCAATTTAATGGCTGATAAACGCAAGTTGGAGGTATATGGATATGTCTTTAATATGAAAAATCTTAAGATAGAACATGAGAAACAGCCAAATCTTCAATTCTTCAATATTTAAACATTTTTTCAGTGATATTTTTTGTGCATTCATTGCCTTTCAATTTTTAAGAATTTACATTTGTAGATTATTGAAAGCAAAAAGAAATTACTATATTCAAGACTCAAACTCTTAGTACTTCAGGTAAAAGGTCTTGAATTAGTGAAATGTTACATTCATAGAGCAAAATCTTGTTCAATATCCAGTCTACATATATAAATGTGTTGAAATAACAAACATCTCAGAATCTGAAAATACTATTTGTTGTTATTAAAACAGTTTTAAGATGTTCTGAGGAAAATGTCAGAAAAAAGAAAGGCACACAGAAAAGCATTGCTTTACATTGGTTTATTTTAAAACCTATATTTTGTTAAGTTTAAATCATTATGAGTGACCTCAAGACAAAAAAAATACATTTTTAGAATTTAAATAAAAAAAAAAGTTGTTGTTTTTGCCCGCTACCATCTGAGATAAACAAAGTAGGTAAAGAACGGATAAAGATGACTGTTATTGCAAGAGCTTTCCACATTTAAGAGTATGCGTGGCTTAGCAGATGGCTTCTGTTTACTTTTGGGTGGTGTCCTTCAGTCCTCTCTGAGTATGATAATTGAAATTAAAAGATTTTAGACAATAACATGCCAGTTTAATTTTGTTCCATCTAAAGAGCCACACCAGTTAGAGCTGTGCAAACTGTCTGGGCCCTAGGATTTGGACTTAGATATAAAGTGTGGTACCAATAATGATCATGCTAAAGTAAAAACCACATTGTCTTTAGACTATTTTAAGTCAAGAACATTAAGTCTGCTATAGATTAATTTTTGAAAGCATTTCAATTTTTGCAAACTTCAATATTGTAACCAGATTTTAATACTTGTGTACTGTTGAAAAATTCATCTCTTATAAGAAATACACATAAAATGTAAGTGGAAATTATTAGATATCAGCATTAGACTATGTGCTTGAAATATAGGGAGTTCATATTCATACATGCCATGATTAAGTTATAAACTACATCCCATCTCACTTTCTATCCAGGAGGAAAACAAAAATCTGCGAGTTCGCTATGAGCAAGCAGTGGCCCAGAGGGAGACTAAGGAGCTCGAGGCACGCAGGTTCAAAGAGCTTTATGAATCAGAGATGAAGTGGCGACTGCGGGTCAGTGATCAGTTACAGTTGGCTACAGAGAAAAGCTTCAACCTCACCTCAAAACTCAAGTGAGTAATTGCCTTTGGGAAAACCATATGCCTATATTTTTTTGCGATTGAAAGTTTTGCTAAATTTTTTAATTGTTTGTTTGTTAGTAATTCTGTGTGATTTTGAAAATTTTGCTTTTTTTTGTGTTTTGTTGTTCTTTTTAAATAGGTCTTGTCTGTATTTAAATTTTAAGCAGAAAATCGGGGAAAATATCTTTTTCTTTTGAAAAAAAAAGTCACCTACAGCAACATACTTTGTCTGTCATTATCAGAGTAGTTTTAATTTGACAAATGTTTAAAAAAATGTATTGAATATTATTTTTTAATTATTATGTCATTCATTTTGTTAGCATATTTGTAAGATGCTGGATAAAAAATACAGAATCACAAGTTGTAAACGAGAAATGCCAACATATCTTTCTCTGAAAATCTGATTCAAATTATTTATGGAACACATTTCTAAAATTAGCAATGAGCGACATCACCGCAATCGACTGACCAGCAACATCGGAAACCTGCAATCTACCATTCTGCTCAACAACAGCTTTGACACCGCGACGGCGCGAGGAGCTGGTACAGGCATTGGGATGGGGAGCACAAATGGTTTTCAAGATGATGAGCTGAGTAACAAGATCAGGTCTGAGCTGGACAAGAGTATTGCAAGACACTTGGAGGCAGGTCAGTGGCTGTTGATCTGGGAGATCCATTTTGAAAGCATATAGGATGAATGTATTACTTAGGCGTAATAGGATATGTTGTTCGGCTCTACGTATTTAGCTTATAGCAAACTGAAAACTGCAAAAGGGATTGATGAATAGTAAAGGCAAAACAATTCATGTAAAAAATCACATGGAATGGAATATATATATTTGCTGTAAGCTAGAAATATTTCAGGTTTTTTTAAATGAATAGTTCTGGTGAAAGAAGGCCATTGAAAATAAAGATTTTGGAATTTAAAGAAAGAAAATGTTTCCCATCTCGCTATCATCAGGCAATTTTGTCCTGGTGTGGATCTCTAACCTTGACTCTGAAAGGCATAAGGCACTTGACCGCTGTACTCAAGTTTACCCTGCATAACACTCTTAGAGACATGTTAAACAATTAAAATAAACAAAAAATTATATGTTTGGCTGAGTAGTGCTTGTTTGATGTTTTACAAGTGCCCTGTGTAGATGTATGCTGGCAGGCTGAGTTGGAAAAAATTAAAACTCTTCAATTTTACTTCATCATTCTGTCCTTAGCACCCCATGACCACAACCGGCCAATATTGCGGAGTAGCAAAGACCCACCCAGGTTTTCTTCAGCGCTCACTCAAGCCAGCCATGATTACATAGAGATCCTCAAGCGAAAGTACTGTGTGTGACCACACTCCACAAGCTCAGTTTTTAATCTACCAGTTTGTGATGAACTTTGCAGTAAATGAATGTATTAGCCCTGTAGTCATCTATTACGTGAAAAAAAAAAAGAATATATTATGTATTTAAAAAATAAAGGTAGGAAATACATTTCACAAAACTCTTTGAAGCAGAAAGGCAATGGCTAGCTTTTCATTGCCTTGTTGTGACCATGGGATGGTACTGCAAAAAATTTTTCTTTTCCTATCCTTGGTTTTTGAAAATGTACTACAATTTCCACTCTAAGACTACAGTAAAACATTATTTTGCTTGTCTAAGTGTCTGCAGCAGTATGGTTAATGAAATTCTTAGTTTCTCTAAATCGAATTTTGTTTTGAAATATTTGCCTATGAAACATTAGACATGGAAAGCACTAATTTTTGTTTAATCAGTGTTTGGTTAAATGATGTGAATTGTTATTCTTATTGTCATGTGAGTATCTATTTTTAGATTTGTAGAAATTAGATTTATTGCTGTATTTCAACTCTGGAAAGAAATCTACCATTGAGTCATTCAACACAAGTTCAGTAGAAGAACGGGTTTCATTTTTTCAGAATCAACAGTTTTTATAAAACATAGAATAGTTAGGGCACGTTAGTTTAATTTTTTTTTGTTTCGAGATTGTTGTTCAATTAATTTTTGTCCTTATGTCAACATTATTTATGTTTTTGCTTTGTCTTTTCCTTGCTCAATCTACAACCTTTATGGCTTTCATTCGATCTTTCGAGCTCACCTTTGTCAACCTTGTGTTGATGAAGATATAACTTTCTTTCTCATAAAGATATGCTTGTGTGAGGAAAACAAGGGTGTTTTCTATGTTTTTTAATTCATTACCTTAATCAATGTTGACTTGATTGTTTTCGTTTTTTTTTTTCTTTTTAAGAATCAGTGTAAGAGGAATAGAAAAGCAGATTTACTAAGCAAAGGAAAAAGGATGCAACGTTAGAAAAAAAAAAATCAACAGGTAAAAAAAACCTTATAAAACAGGTGATTTTTAATGATTACACCAGTTCAACAGGTAATTTAAAAATAAGAAAATGAGATGAGGGAGAACAGCTACATGGTCAAATTCAACAAGTAAAGAGCCAAATAAAGAAAATAGTCTTCCTTTTTAAAGAAAGTAAGAATGTTTCTAACTCTTGAAAGCTGTGGACAAATCATATTGCTGCATGCTAAAATTATAGAAAAAGAAGGATGAGTAAAACTTGAAGGAATCTGCATTTTACTTATACATAATCTTTTTTAGTTTGATAAATCTCAGTGCTTAACAAGATAGTTCTACCTTTGAGATGGTATATTTTTACAAGACCTCAGAATCAATTTTTTTTTCATTGAAGAATGTACCGATGACAAAATTTTGTAATTTGATCTCCTTGTCTTCTTTCCAAGAGTTGCTTCCTAGTTTTTCATTGATAATTGATTATTATTTAAAATTTCTTGTTGTTAAGTTGAATAATGATTATCACGATCAATCAAAGACTCAAGCTTCAATACAAGTACTCTTTTATTTGTTTACTTTATTTTGTGAAAGTGCTTACTTACATGGATAGTAGCATCTAGAAAAGGACACTGATGTGATTTAATCACAATTTTCATGAAATAGGAAAAAAAAGCGAATTTCAGCCTCTCCTCTTTAAAATGGCTATGCTTTTGATCAAAGATAAATATTATGATCTGCATTTTAAAAGCTTCGTACATCTCTCTCATTCTCTCTTTGGATAAAATTCTCTAAAATTTGTAACTTTTACGCATATTTTGGAGATCAGTCAAATATTCAAGTTGTCACTCCTAAAGAAAGATTCTTCTCATTCCTAGTGTCATCCGTCCATACACCATTTACTGCCATACTTTACTTGGTCACTGTTTTCTGACTTATTTGGTTGTGTTCCGTCCATCGTACATACAAGTTATGAAGTGGTTTTCTTATGAAAAATGACTTATGGTTACAATAAGCATACTTTTTTTTACTTGTGGAGCTAATTGCAATAATTTCTATACAACTGTAAATATTATAAATACATGTCTACACAAATCAGGAAATAAAAAATATAGCATAGAATGTTCCATCACTGATTTTGCAAATTTGCTGATGCTTTTATTTGCTACATGTACTTCAATGGGGTTGAAAATGTGTTTTCAAATTTCAAAAGGAGGTGTCATTTCTATTTCAGTTTATTTCATATTATGTGCTCACTAGTGGAGATTAAAAAAAAAGGGGAGGGGGTGGGGGCTTTATGGAGAATGTTGAGAGGAAAAAAAAAATGATGAAAAAACAAATATCTTTATCATCGTTTCTTTCTGAGAGATGTGTTTGCATATGTAAGAATTTTATCCTCTTAACCAAAAAGTAACTGAAACTTATTTATCTTATGTGATTGTAGAGAAAAATAAACAAATTGCCGAAATAAAATACAAAAATGAAATTTATTACTTGTTCAGAGAGAATATGATAAATAAATATTCTTTTGTTTTGCATAAGCTAATGCAGTGTTGTTGAAACTTACAATAATTTTTATGGATGTATAATATTTTCCAAAGATTTGCTTCTTCTAGGAGTGTGCAAGGAGTGCTAAAAATATATAAATTTTTTACAAAATATATTTAACATTCCAATTTTCGTAATCTTATATTTAATAGTAAGGGGAGTAATGTTCAATGTGACGAATTTTTATATGAATGATCGTAAGACAGCAAATTCTTTACCAGAAACATTGTTTTTGACATTTTTAAAAAGAGGTTTAGAAAGCATATCACTTTATTATTCTATATTATTCAAAATTGTAACATTAGTTGCCATATCTATGTTTGAATGGAAAACATAATATATACATCCTAAACACTATATAAGTTGTGCATAAATATTAAGTACTTATTTATATGAATTATACTCAGCATGTTATTTCACATGTAAGCCATATCAACCATTTTATAGATGTAATCAGAAATCATTAATCACAATATCTTTTAAACAATGCAGTCTGTTATCTTTTGAATGTTCTAGTCTGTGGGGCTTTTGAAAAGTTTTAATCTTTACTCTGTGCAAATATTATTTTTTGCTTAAAATGTTCACTTCTATTCTTTTTTTTTTAACTCCCAAATGAAAATCGTCTCAAAAATGACAAGAAACATGATTTTAGAGAAGCAAGAGCCTATAAATGTTTTTTCACCTACTTGTCATTTAAAAGTAATGATTTTTAAGCATATCACTTAACTTATTGAACGCAGGTCCTTTTTGTGTTGTTCTAATTTACACATTTGCAACATCCAATAAATGCATATATTAATATTAAAATATCGACAATCAATATCTTTAAGATAGCCTATTAGTTTTGATAACTGTAGGGTTACTTTTAATTAACTGGAAAGCTTCACATAAAATAAATTTCACTCTTTATCATTCGCTATGTTAATTTATATTACATTTTATGAGGTGCACCTTGAAGACTCGTGTATGGGTTTCTTTGAATTGGTTTTCTATAAAGGTGATTTTTGTCAAGGTGTACAGTGACTCATGTCATTTATGCAGAGATAATAAAAAAGAATTTAAAAACAATGATTGATTTCATATACATATGTAACCAAAACCAAAAGGCACCTGGGCAAGATTTGGAGTAAACCGTTATGAATAATGATGTTTTTCTGGACAGAAATGAGAATTACAGAATAGCAGTCTTTTAACACTTTCATTATTGAATTTCAGCCTTATCAAAATTGTTTTGACCATTGTCTGGGATCCAGTTTCATCATAAGCGGGGCCAGTGCGTAAAACTACTTTCACAAGGAATCAGTATCATGTTGCCACTGAAAAGTATTTGGTCATAATTTTTTTTTTGTGTGAGAAAAGTCAGTTATTTCTGAAATGTCACTCTTGCATTTAAAGATAAACAATATATACGGATCTGTCGCTTGGTGTATTTGTTATTTCCACATACTCACATACTTACTTAAGGATATATAAGTTTTTGTACATTTTTAATATTCTTGGACATTTAGAGAAATCAAAATCTGTGAGTTTGACTTCAATCAAAATTGTGTGTGTCTGCACTAAAAATGGGACCTTTATGTGAGTTTATTGAGGTATTAGTTTCTTGACATATCTCTGGGCTGAGGACATGTGGGCCTCAGATTTTTCTCTTGCAAGAATAGTATCTTTGCATATCAATGCTTGTTTTATACATGACACAAAGCGGTACGTACTTGTTAACACCTTGGCAGCACATGCTCTCTTTCTCACTGCCTTTACAATCTGTCCAGCATGCATGTAGAGTGTTTAAACTTTGTAATCAACTTTCACTTATATTATTCATATATAGGATTTTGTTATTTAACATATTGCAAAATAAAATATTATCACATTTAACTTTTGTTCCTGTCATTTTTGTCTCTGAGTATTTGGAAGTCTATTTTGTCTTTTGCATCTTTTTGACTGCATTTCTGGAAATGAAAAGCTGAGAAGTTTTAGAATATTATGTTAGATACAATAGGTTTAATAATGTGATTCTTTTATTGACTGTGACCGTAAGTAGTTTGTTTTAAGTATTAAAAGAGAACAAGTAACTTACAAATTTATTCTAACTGAAGCATAAAACTAGATCATGTAGAAGCCAAATAAATTGATGTAAGAAATTGTCTAAATAAAGCAATTTTGAAGAGGAAAATGTAAAATTGTCGGAGATTCGCCACAGAGCCAAAACTCAAGGTGTGTTTGAGAGAGAGAGAGAGAGAGAGAGAGAGAGAGAGAGAGAGAGAGAGAGAGAGAGAGAGAGAGAGAGAGAGAGAGAGAGAGAGAGAGAGAGAGAGAGAGAGAGAGAGAGAGAGAGAGAGAGAGAGAGAGAGAGAGAGAGAGAGAGAGAGAGAGAGAGAGAGAGAGAGAGAGAGAGAGAGAGAGAGAGATCACCAAGGCAAGGCATCAAATTGAAGTATCACGACTGAATGACTCTGTTAGTGATTGTACTAGTTGTCAGCGAGTTAAAATAAAGCATCTTTTTTTGCTATGATTACCCTGGCCTGGAATCAAACAAGCATGCCCCAGTTCCTGAGTTAGGGGAGAACATTGGAACCAATAGGCGGTTACTTTATTACCACGAAAGGAGGGAATCAAACTTAAAGGGTAACACCCAAGACCTTAGAATGGCAAGACAGTGCAATAGCTCGTAAGAAATACAAAGTCAAAGAGTGTCCGCGTCCTTCGCGCGTATAAAAATATGAGATAAAGGTTACTGGCGCAGTATAAGATTTCTAGGGAACTTAAGGGGACTGTAAACTGTTCAAAGAGCACATGTCAATAACACATGGAAACACTGAACAGTTTAAGACGCAGTGATATTGGACAGATTGCCATTAATTTTATTATTTTTTTTATTTTTATTTTTAAGTTTCAAGGTGTGTTCTCCATTTGGAGGTTATTTAACCGTGGCGTCTATGTACGCTTCAGTCTCTCAAACAGAAAAATAACGTAGTCATGTTGGTCTACATGAGTTAAAACTCAGATTTTTAATTGGTGTGGGACCAAGAGCAAAAATACCGTTCTAGATTAGTGTTGGCCTAATCTATGGTTAGGGTAAGGGTTAAGGTTCGGAAATCTTTCCGTATTTTAATATACTCTATGATTTCAACTCGCGTTTTATAAGTTAGACTGGCTAGCCTGGAGTCTAAGAGCCCTACATTTCCAGATTGCTTAGCCTCTTCCTTTTTTGTCCTAAGTAGTGCGTAGTCTATTGAGATCAATTCTAGATGATGGAGATATGAAGGAAACTTAGTTACATACATGTATTTATAGCTCCATGTTCTAAATTTTACTATCTCGTGTCTTGGCGTCAACAGGAATGCTCTATCGTGTTTGGTGTCTTCGCCAATGCTATTGACGTTATCATCTTCATTGTAGTGGAACTGGAGCTCTTTAATCAAACAACTTCGCCAACACATTAACTTACTTCTCTGCCCTGCTTCGCTGAAACCTTAACTTTTTGTAAACAATTATTTAAAAAGAAAAACTAAATTTAAACACTTTCTATAAAGCTGTTGACTCGGAAATCCGTTGTAAATACGCAGGAAAACTTACAGCATTTGGTTCAGAAAATTCACAAAGTTTTATCCAACATCTAGAATTTGGCCTTCATAAAGTTCATGTTAGAAAAGCTTAAGGAAAGCATTAAATTAGCAGATGCCTTTGTAACTGTCCACATATAAAATCATAACTGTTGCAAGTAAAAAAAAATAAATTACCAGATTAGCGATATATAAATATATATCATACACATTTTTTCTTTCGCATTTACATACAGTAATATGCATGATTCGAGTAACAGTTTGAGTTCTCTAAAGATGTTTTATATATATATATATATATAGTTGGTTTTTTTTTGCATCCATATAGTAAAGGACTAAACTTAGATGTGCCATTTTTTAACCAGAGGATATTACTTGGATATTAATGTGAGAAAAAGCATAAAACTTGAAAGACTCAAGGGGAAAAGGCTGTTCATTCGGGTATGTAAATTGTAGGTGAAGAAAGGTTTCACAGTCAGCAAAAATTTTGCATAGCTAAAATCAAACTGCGTAGCCCTTTCGTATGCATGCGACAAGCCTGTGAGATTTATCTCCACACACGGAGTAAGACAAAGCTCCTATTTTTTATATGCAGAGATTTAGCATCAAAATGTTCAAAAGCAATGAGGCCTTACTTTGCCCATTCTAGGACTGACCTGAAATAACAGACTAGATATACCATGCATTCAGCCAAACTGACTTTCTCGTGAAATCACGGTCACCCTGAACCCGTCATGCCCATGGATAAGAAGGTGTTTTTCGCCGTTTCACATTTCTCTATATTCTTTCTGTCTACATGTATTGTATTTTTTTTTTGCCGCGGTTCATCCCGCAAGTCACCTCTGTTCAGTGAAATGAACAGATTATTCAATCAGGCCCTATTCTCAAATAGGAAAGAGGGAAGATCAAGCTGTTCCTTCTTATTTCATTCTTATAGAAATAATGGGCGTTTATGTTATCAGACTATGGGCAAACACCCTATTGCGCACTATCAATAGTCCATTACTATGCTCAGCCAACCACGCCACAGGACACAGATTTTGCACTTTATGTCCCTTTCACCTACATTATGAATAAACGATAGATATACAGAGCTGTGTAACTTATTTCAACTTAAAATCTTTTATAAAATTATTTTGCTTTGAAAAGCAAAGCCTTATGAGACTCAAGGAGAGGCTAAGGAGAAAATGAAAAAGGTAGGACCAATATCTGTTCTGCCGCCTCTCTCCAGAACTGCGAGAAGCCTGTAAGTCTTAGAATACCTCTATGCGATATACCACGTCCCTGCGCTTTTGTGAAAGATGAATGGGAGCCCCGCAGAGAAATGGGGATACCATTTAAAAGTCTTTAGAAAAGAGTGCTTGTATAGATAGAGATCGATAATGTGCTGGCTGAAAAACAGAGCGTCTTTCATTTTACACGCCCCATTGGTTTTTTTCCTATGTAAATACGATTGTGGTATTTGAAAGGTTGAATCAACATCACTAACTTTATTATCAGTTCTAGAGTGCCAAGTATTATTCAGGAGGAACCTACGTAAGCTATGCGTGCTTTCCTTACCTCCTACGTCACAGGCGAAAATGCTTTTCTATTGCAAGCAAAGTTTAGAGAAAAATAAGATTGCATTTGAACTTACTGAGTGTTTGGTAAAGGCACAGAGCAGATTTCTTGAGATTGAATTGATAGAGCAACAAACTTATTTGCTTTTCCCTCGTCATATCCAAATGTATTTTGAGAGGAAAAATACGTACTAAAAATATTTTCATCAAATGAAATATTCAAGTACATCTTTTGGAATATTTTTGTTATCGATTCTGGAAAGGAGGAGTTTACAAGGTTATAGAAAAACATTGAAGCTACAAGTATTTGGATTTTGGCCACATTATCACCGAAGCCTTCAGCAGACAGACTTTAAATGATCTACTGTTTTCTGAGATCCATCTCGAACAGTTGAAAGACAGGCAGAGACTCTTAGAATCAAATATTTCGATCGTTGTCTCTGCCTTTTTATTGTGAAGTTAAAGAATCAACTTTTGAAGATCACGGAACAAGGTTTGTGTGTAAACGTAAAGCTTTTTATTTGCTTAAACTTTCTAACATTTAATGGTTCCTCTACGACAAAACGCAACGGACATAAAGTAAAGTGAATTTGTTTTTAATTAACGCAGTTAATAAGAGGGATAAAAAAGTAAAGAAGTAAAAGATACGTGGGGTCTTGCTTTTTTATTTTGAAGTTCACTCTCTCTAGAAACATGATAATAAAAGAACTATATCTTAACAGGAAAAAACAACAATCAAGAAGATAAAATAATATTTGCAGCTTTTTTGGTAAAAAAAAAAATAGAGAAGTGTACGGTTTATGAGGAGGTTTATATTAAACAAAATGAGGGCTTTCTATTCAATTTTGTTCATCCGAGTATTTATAGAACTGTTTCTGTTTATTGTCAAAAGTAGAGATTCGTAAGATAAGCATATCGAATGATACGCTTGACATTTTGTATAAAATAAAGTTTCTAGTGTTTCAAGATAAAAGATAATCAGGTAATTCCTGTTTGTGTTACTACGACCATTAGGTGGTTCGCTTCAACAGCTTCTATTACAGTATCATACTTTACAAACATTAACCTTAAAAATGTGCTGATACACGACATAAGAAAAGAAAGAATGTGATCAAAGTTATTTGAAAAAAAAAAGTCCCAGGAACAAACTAAACAACTGCGTAAGTTTACCTTGAGAAATAAACTTAAACAGCAACCATGATCAATTTTTAAGTTTTATCAAATAAAAGCTAAGCTTTATCAAAATTCACGAATGGTTGATCAGTTGTTTACAAAAATATACCTAGGGTATAGTTTCCCAGAACTTCTTGTTTTACGTTATTACTGAACATGTCTGTTTCTTCACTTCTGTCTGCAGCTCAAGTCTTCAATCTTTATTTCTTGTCGGTTTTAGAGAGGTTAACCAAGTCATCTAAATGAAGCTGAGGAGGTGACCAGCAAACAGTAGAAGCCTGGAAATGGGTCGCGGCTGCGTCGTTCTGATATGGATCGTAATAGGACTGGTAAAACTCTCGCTTCAGTCGGTAAGATTTTAAAATGTACACTTAAAATAAAATAAGCGGAGGTTAGGAGAAGGTTTCAAACAAAAGTAAACAGAAATTCTTGCTAAATACCGAACAGCACATCTAAGGCTTAAGAACTTTATGATGCATCGCAGCCCATTCCAAACGCATTAGCCTACGATTCATCGAAAACTTTTTTTACGTTTAATACTACAGAACTAAAATTTTTCAAAGAATAAAGTTTCTTAAGATTTAATGCTTAAACCAAATCTTTTATCGCCAATATAATAACATAAGGTTTGATAGTCATTCTCAAAGTGTTATGACACTAAACCAGGAACACTCAAACCAACCCTCTCTTTGTGGTGAGCCTAATTATTATCGCTCAATGTTGATTGTTTTATACTAATTATTTAAACTGTGGATTAGATTATAATATTAATGCACTTTATTAAAGCTACTGCCACGTGTTGCCTACAAAGAGAGGCCTTAAAAGACATATAGAAATAAAAAAGAATACAAGTTTAGAATCCGAACTATAATGACGCCAAAACGCATTTTTTGTTAAATTAAAAAAGAGGGGAAAAAACACTTTGTGTTTTTACCAAAACGATAAGTTTGTTTAACACTATGAGAAAAATGGTGTGCATTATAAAATGTAACCAGCGTCTCATTGGGTCACATATTTTGTTAAACCTTTTGTTCCCACTCTCAATCGTTGGCTATGCATGCCCTTATATATATATATATATATATATATATATATATATATATATATATATATATATATATATATATACACATTCTATTCATCAATGTCTTTTCCATTCTTTCTCTTTCCACCTGTCTATCTATCTCTCTCTATATCTTTCTAACTGCCTGTCTAGGGATCTATCTTTCGATCTATCTATTTCATATTTCGACATTTCTACCCCTCATCCACTCCTCACAGACGGATGATGGGTTCCCCATCGTTATCACCCTCCAAGATGTGGATGTGGAGGTAGATGAGGAGGAAGACAAGCACATCCAGCTGGGAGCTGGAGACCCAGTTCTCTCCTGCGGCGACCCCTTTGACGCTGACTTGACCAGAGTCTACATCCAATCGGTCTCACCAAGCTCACCCTGCGGTATCCGATGCTTCGAACTCGAGCCCTGTGGCGTATTTGGAGGTATTGATCGGGTTTCAAAACTTTCTACTTACAGTTGTTTATAGTCACGTTATCCATTTAATTACTATTCAGTGAAAAGTGTACAATGATTAATATATCTACTTACAACTAATTTATGATAAATTAAAAAAAATACTTATTCCTATTGCTGTACTTTATAAGAGGTCTAGTTCTTTTATGGAAAATTCAATCTGAAAATACTTTGAAGAACATAATTGGTTTGAGGTCATTGTGCCCCGTACCTAGAGAATGTATTGTAACACATAAGAATGAGCTACTTTATGAACAACACACAGCAATTCGAAAAAATGCTATTTAAGTTATTCAAAGTTGTGCATGAAATGTATTTCAAGATTAGGAATTTATCATGATAAGTGTATTTATTTTTATGTTAATTCTTGTACAAAAAAAGAAAAGCTTATTGCTCCACTGCTGTTTCGTCTGTTTTGTTTTTGCAAAAAGCGCCTCATACTTTGAGGCTGGTATTTGAATGTAAAGGCGCTAGAAAGAATAGAAATATCATTAATTTAAAAATTTTGTGTATTATTTTATTGTCTTGTTGGCTCCATTAAAATATCTCTTACTCCAAAATCGTTGGTCCAGAAGCTCTGAAACTCACATCTATCTGTTACTTAGAACTCGTTTCGCTTAATTATGTCTTAATCTTGATAGCACACTTAACACATATTATCTATTTTTTTTATATCCGAGTTGAAAAGAACTGTCTATTGATTATATTTCGATCAATACAAATTTCCATCATTGTCTCATTTGTCCCTTTCTCAGGTGATGCAAATGCCACAACAGGTAAGGGCTTAAAATTTGTTGGATGTTACTCAATAAAGTCCGGGATCAAATTTACTCGTGAAAAAATTCTGACTGATTTTACTAAAAGTTTCAGCAAAATCATTTGTTGTCTCTCTAGGACAACAGGCTTATAGAACAAACTGTTTGAAACTTTTTTCTTTCAGTTCTACATGAAGTTTTGATATATTGCATTTTTGTTTAACTATTGTTTTACACTGATACGAACAGATTAAACGGTTTCAAGAAGTGTGGGCCATTAAGACACAATAGCAATGGACAAATTCCATTTTGCCATTATATGTGTATTAAAGTATTTAGTTTAAAAGAAAAAAGTGAATGTTTTTAACAGATGTGGCGGGTCATCGAAGCTTTCATAGTTTACAGCTCATTTAAGAATATATGAGAGGGCATCACAGAGCTCTACAAAAACAATTTGGTGAAAATCACAGACGCAAGTTGTTTCTAGCTTAACAAAATTTGAATTCTTATATCAACAACTTTTTTTATTTGAACTTCGATGTATTTTGATTTTGTAAAATCCAATTTAAAAAAAAAAAATCTTATTAAACACCCATTATCATGCAAGTACAAATTAATAAGCAACAATACATTTCCACAAGGCAGCACACCTCTAGACTTAATGTATCTTCATAGTCTAATACTGAGCGTTTAGAAGGTTCTCTAAATAGATAAAGAAAACTTATAGGATCGCGGTTATGAGTCTCTCTGGCCTATGCGGCCTTTCAATTGCTTCATAAAACATCTACATAATAAAAGATTATGTGAATCAAGCTTCCTCCTTTTTTGACATGTACATGATGTATCAAATCAAAAGAATACGCACTTGTACCTTAGAAACACGGACCAGTCAAACTATACAATATATACCACAACAGCTGTCTAATCTTTATGTCAGACTGGTGCCTATTCTATCTGGCGAGCCAAGGGGACTTCGTGTATTCGGTGGCTCCACAGTACACCCTCAACCTGGCTTGCACCGATGATGTAGAGACCACAGCTACTGCCATCATGACTGTGACTGTCAGGCCTAATACTCCACCTGTTTTCGTGCCAAGCTCACCTCTCTCAAGTAAGTTTTCAACGCATTTCCCTAGACAGAATGCCTGAAAAAGCAAGGACTTCTATCACATTCGTTGGGTAGCACTATTGAAATTTAGGTTTATCTAAAAAAAAAAAAAGCTGTAAAGCAGAGATGGATGTTTTTGGCCTAACCGACTTCCATCTAATTCAATTTGTGTGTTTCATTCTCAACAATCGATTAGGCTCTGCGCCATGATGGAAGAGAAGAACCGTACCTTGCACTCGGTTCCTCTTCTTGAAATCTCTCTAAATATTTTTCAAAAAATTGCTTCAGCGACTTAACTCCTTTCGATAGTCGTTAGTCTGTTAGATGCTTTCTAAAATTCTCTATACTTCACAGACCATTACGCGCCACATGACTTTACGAGATTCATTTTACTTCAATGCTGTAGGCTGTATTCAAACAAGTTGTGGTGTTTTCAATTTAATCTCTTCTCAAGACGAGCGTAAAACTTCATGCCTTGTAGCCGTTACGTACCTTTTAGAACAGGAGAAAAAAAACTAAACATTCAGAGCATCACATCACGGTAATCTATGAGAGAGATTTATTAGTATTAACTTTAAAAAAAACCAACTTAATCCGCAGCGATTTAAAAAAAAGTAGCTTTTCGATTTAAATAATAAATGATGCGAATACAGATTATTTTTAGAGCGCGCTCTCCCTTGAACATTCAGCATAGAGTGCTTAGACACAGAGAGAGCATGACAATGTCATTGAAAAATTATATTATTGTAAAACATGCAATCACATTATCAT
>JAWDGP010007652.1:110000-187500 GCA_033675545.1 Elysia crispata
CATTCACTTTGGATCAAATCATATCAATAATTGTTTTTACACTTAAACGGCTGCTTTAAAAAAGATCATATTTGTAAAAACGGGCTTATTTGAAATCTGATATTTATGCAAAATAGTCTAACAAAGTGACCCATTTACTTTCAAGCTCTTAAGATAATTTTTTTTTAAAATCAAAGGACCTCTAATAAAACCTGCTATGGTATCTGCCAGACCTTTTCACCACAGTTTCGATCCATGCTGTCGATAGTAGATAAGAAAGAAACCTAATCCTCACCACTGTACAGTTCTTGCTGTTATGTGTCGATCTGTGAGAATAAAGCTA
The DNA here is from genome assembly GCA_033675545.1 of Elysia crispata. Taxonomy (NCBI): domain Eukaryota; kingdom Metazoa; phylum Mollusca; class Gastropoda; family Plakobranchidae; genus Elysia; species Elysia crispata. The sequence goes on from JAWDGP010007652.1 coordinate 110,323, forward strand.
TACATCACCTGCCTTGGATGAACTAGAGTAATCAATGAATAAGATAAATAACATGAAATACTTCGAACAACTTCCATTACATACGAGTAAATTTCATTTGCTTCCCGAGAGATTACAGAGGAACTGTACAGTTTTAATTTATTGCTCACCAAGGTAATGAAATATTCAATTTAGTAAATAAACCAGAGTTTGTCAAATGGAACCGATTGGACCTGTCTATACAAAAGCGAAAACATTCCACTGAGTCTGAAGACCTTATGAGTAATTTAAAGCTACCTTCAGATGCGCCATTGTATCTTTTAATCATTGTTTTTCATGCACCAATAGCTAAATGTTTTCATCTATTTTTAAAGGGTATTGACTCAAAATATTATGGCGCCTTTTTTTTTTGTTTTTGTACACGTCTCCTTCAACCAGATCGACACAGAGTATGGCCTTTACATCATTGACGATGATGAAAGTGATAAATACACGTATGCTTTGTCTCGGGCGAACACTTTCTTCGGTGTGAATTCTGATACAGGGAATATCTACTCGCTCTCAGAGATTGATATAGACACAGTGAGACTCCCTTGTTTTGACAACCTTTCAACGCGTTCACTTTTATGGTATTTTTTTATACAGAGTACCAACAAGATCTTTTTACAAAGCCTTACCAACCCATCTTGCAGAAGTGACTGATAAATCGTCCATTCATAACATAAAGTTTTAAATTTCGCATAAGTTACATATGGAAAGTATAATCACAAAATTTAGCTGGGAGATAAAGCAAGCTTATTAGGTTTTATACACGCTTGTGATCAAGCATATTTGGACTTTCTTAAATTAGACGGCATATTAAGTCTGAAAAGAAAAGAGCACTATCACCTCTGCATCATTCCAATACCATCAACCACATCATCATTGAATTAACATCATTGCTACAACAGAAAAGTCTTTGGGAACTTTTCAAGAGCTATCACCTAATTTATTAAACATCTTATTCACTTACATCACATCAAACCTTGTCATACTCAGATCAAAATATCACTATCCTACCCTTGCGATCCTGCTCTTCCCCGTCACCATTTCCATCTCTAGACTCACCACTACAAACATTTTATCTACACTCATTGTTGTCCCCACTATCATCACCACCACTTCTACCACTACTAATTTCTGTCTTCACCCATCGTTATTCCCAGCACCGTCCCCAACACTTTTACCACAACCATTATCCACCTACAATCACTGCCACCCATCACCATCATCATTCCTGTTTCCACTACGTACCAATATCTATCTGCACTCACTGTCAGTCATTCTCACCACCATCTTCAACACTTCCACAACTACCAACATTTATCTACACTGATCATTTTTTTATCATACCTATAATCATCGCCACTTCTACTACAAGGCGCCCAAAAATATTTATCTAAACTCACTGTTATCCTGACCACTGCTACCACTCCCAACATAATTTCCCAACCTCTGGCTTGGTCCGTCAGAACACGCTGTATGAAGACTTTGATATCTACATGACGGCAACAGACAGCGGCGGTCTCGAGACCCAGGAGCTCCATGTCCAGCTGAGAGTCTACGACAGGAACGACAACCCGCCCTACTTCAACTCTCCGCCTTATGTAGTGGCCGCCACTGACTGCACTGACCCAGGGAGTGTGTTGGGTGAGTGACCACAGCGGACAGTAGGGACGGCTTACGAAAATTTGTCTCTTTTTTTTTTTTCTGGGTCAAAATGTTTTTTTTTTTTCTTATACTTTGTATTGTATTGATGCTGTAGTTGTTACTGTTGATAACTGTGGTGGTGATGGCGAAGCACACTCGAATAGATGGAAGATGTTGCAGGAGTACTGCAGGCGCCGTTGTCGATTATGCAGTTGTTTTTTTGTTTTGTTTTGTTTATTCTTTTTTTTTTGGTCATTACTGTTGTTTCTTGCTGTTCCATTTATTCTTGAATATGGTGGTAGTTGTCGCTACGGTGGTGATCACCCGGACACATATTTTCCCCATAATACTGGGGTTAAAATATTTAATTCTGTTATTTTTTTTTTTTTCTAAATCTTATTGCTATTGCCTTTCACAGTTTTTGCTGAATCCTTTTGCACAGGTTTCCATCTCATGTTGTGGTTATTTTTTAAATTTAAATATCGTAAAAACAAACTCTCCACTACAACATTTATTCGTGTGTTTGGTTGTGCTCTAGGTACGGTGGAAGGGGCAGATGATGACTCAGACTACAACCTGAACAACCAGATCTACTACGGCGGCAGCGGAGGAAAGTTTGCCGTCATGGCAACCGGCGAGATTGTTCTCACTGAGGCATGCATTGATGGCGAGGGATTCACAGGTAGGTGGCGTCTTGGGTTGAGAGAGAGAGAGTGAGAGAGAGAGAGAGAGAGAGAGAGAGAGAGAGAGAGAGAGAGAGAGAGAGAGAGAGAGAGAGAGAGAGAGAGAGAGAGAGCGAGTTATATTTTGGTTATAATCTTCTCATTGAAAATTTTTGAAAGAAAATATAAAACAAAAGTGAATTGGTGGTAAGTTAAACGTGCCTTGTCTTTTCTTTCTTGTATTTTGGTTTAAAGGGAGACCATAATGATGCCTAGATTTTATATTCGTTATTTTTCCCTTCTTCCTCTTTTGGAACTCGAACATACTGCTCTTTTAATCAAAAGAGATGATTCTCTGATATGTAGAGCAACTCTAAGTTAAGCAGTAAAGAGTTGTATCATAGCTCAAATATTTTTAAAAACATTTCTTTCATCATATGAATTTCACGCTTTAGAATTATCTTAGCACACAAAAGCGCCCTTATAACCAATGCTGCACAATTTTTTTAACAAGTTCTAACGATAAAAAGCTGAAATTTTAGGTAGTGCTCACCAATTGTATATTTTTTGGCAGATATGATTGTCAGAGCAGATTTCATGGAATAGTTCTTTTAGTTTCAAGTCTGCCCTGGACCTAGCGGCCTTGCAGTAATAAATCCGCACTCAGATTTTCAGGAACTCTCCACAAGTTGTTCGGACTAAATTGCTGTTGCTGGATCCGGATAAATAAAGGATCCGGATCATTTCTGCCTCTCTCTACCTGACATAACTGCGTGAACCGGTTTAAAGGCAGTAGAGTAAATACTTGGATGGACTGTTGTGAAAATATACACAGGAATTCTTTCCCTTGATCTATGCAGACAAATCTTAGTTCATAATGATTTATAGTGGCTAGCACGAAATTTCTCACACAAACATTGCACAGTAGAAGTCGAAAATTTCTTTAGCTTCAAGAATGATAACTCATCAAGTTGTATGATGCTTTGACTAAATTCGATATTAGTCGACACACAAAAATGATCTTATTTTTCTTCTTTCCAAGCTAGCCTTGCTCGGCAAAGTAGATGGTATAGATGAGGTTTATAGGTAGAAGCTTTCTTCATTTATACCGGACGTAGAGCATTCAACTGGGTTTTACCTTTTCAACTATGATTAGATATACAGCATTTAGATTCTTCGGAATCATGAGCTTTATGTAAATCTTAGAGGAAAATTCCGATATAATCTTTACAAAGTAGCTTGAATAATAGTAATAATAAGTTATGACTGGTTGATGAATAATTCACATGAATATTTCGCATCTCTAGCTAATAAGAGAGCTTAGCCGATGCGCTAAGATCTACAGACCGCAGATTATTGGAACTATCTCGCTAAACCTCATTTATCTGCAACAGTAGCGTTCAATATGAGAAAGGCAAGATCCATAATGAGAGTCTCTTTATCTCTTTGCATCATTCATTTATAAATCTTCAGGTGCGGCAATTTTTTTTCAACACTTGTTGAAGTAGAGTTTTCAACAAAATTAATGCTCTCTCTATCTGTCTTAGTTTGCTGTAACATTTCGGAAGTAGATCTATTATCGTCAGGTTTCTCTACTATTTTAGTAGACACATGAACACAGAGATTTATCGTATTTCCATTTCAATTTCATCATTGCAACACATATATGGCTTTTTGAAAATTTTTGGAAATATTCTATGAATTTGCAAGGCTTCTTAATTTAGAATAATTATTGAGTATCATCGGAAGTTAAGCCATCAATAAAAGGATAGTTCTATCTCTTCAGGAAGTCATTTGACAAGAAAGAATTTATTACGAATTTCAAACATATTGTGCTGTTAAATATCTTTTTTTTTTCTTTTATAATCATTTACTTTTCATTTGTTAGATTATTTTGCTAAAAGTCTTCTAGCATTGTTTTGGATTGACCACAGATGTGCAAAAGATAACAGCATTACTAATTGAAATATATATTTAATTGCAGAAAAAGTTTTTAAACAAATTTAAAAAATTGAAACAAAATTACTCCGTCACACAGAAACTCAAGCTTTATATTCCTCAATACGAAAAATAATAAAGTTATCAGTATGATGGATTTTTGCAATAAAACAACAGAATTCGAGAGGAAAGCTAATGATTTGCAGGTGTTTGAACCTTTATTTAGAAAAATAAAAATAAACCAAGCTTTACAATAACGTGCTATTGTGAGCACACGATCAGAAGTCGGATTTTGCTATGCGCTTTAAAGAATCTTTAATTCTAGTTGAATATCTCGCATTAAAGTTAAAGAAGTTTAAAAATTTTATTGCACAACTTGTTAAAGCGCCTCTCAGGAGATTCACGTTTACAAGAGATAAAAAAATGCTATAGTAGACCATAATATTGATGGGGCCTTCATTGTTTTCCCACTCGACCCGTTTGAAAATAAAAGAAATCGCATCAGTAATTTAAAGACATGCTTCAAATAGTTGAAAACAACCTCTCTACTGTCTCTCAACATTAAAGAATATTATTATAGTATCTGGAGCAGCCCTCTTCAGTTGAAACTTCAAAAGTAAATGTGAGTCTAAAATCAGCAACGAAGAGCTGTTGTGTACATCCTTGACACAGATTTTTCACCAGTTTAGTTCTTTCATGAATCTAAAGCTCTCTTAAATGGTTTCACTGTAAGCTTGAGATTCGATCTAGTGAAGTCAAATGGTTCCTGAGTTACTAAAATGACGAGAATATTGCGCAGGTCAGTCACCTCAAACTATTGCGAAATCATTATATTTCCTTCCTCCCCCCTCTCTCTCTCTTTCTCTCTACCTCTCTCTTTATCTCTCTGCATTTAATATACAATCATGTGGATAATTGAAGATATATATATATATATATCAAAATTGATCTTCTAGATGTTCTTGGCCGTTACTATAGAGTTTCAAACTTGTGCGGCTTTCGTCAGGTGAATAACCATCAAGCATAGAGGCATAATATGTGAATAGATTCTTCCTTTGACTGACTCATTAGGTCTCAAATTATCTAATGACAAAATCTTGAGGTGGTCATGATAGTGCATGAGCTACTTTAATTTGAATTGCCAACAACACAGAGCAAGAAACTATTTAACTCCCTTGTTTCACTGTTCCTCCTTTTCTCCAGGGTCAGCAACGATCACTGACCAGGGCATATACCCAGGGCCTCTCTCAGGGACACCGGCCACAGTGACCATGACGTGTGGTGTGAGTAACTTAAACATATTAATTAAAAACTATGGAAAAGGAATTAAGCGTCACTTCAGATATTCCCTGGTTGTAACTTCAGCTAAATGTCAAATAAAAAATATTATCTGTTTTATAAATTTATAAGTAAATGTTCAGTAAATCTTATTTGTAATAAAGTATCCAGCGTATAATGTGCTTCACAGCACCTTAGTAACAATAATTTTTTATCTATGCATTTGTTTAAAAAACTGGAGCTCTTTACCTTTAAAATCTTTTACATACGCTTAGTCTCTCTATTTGAAGAGTTCCCTTTCTTGTGGCTTAGCCTGAAGAGCACTCGGAAGAATCCTGATTAAAAAAAAATATCTTGTCTGACCTATTTAGTTACCAGACAGGGATTGTTTGTTGTTGAAAGATTGCCATGACGCCAAAACGTAACATTAAGGATAGCTTATGAGGCTTCGATCAGATATGTGTACAGAAACTAGGACACAAGTCTTCTCTTTATTTTCAGTAATTTGTCATTTAAATGATTGTATCGTCCTTTTCAAAGAAAGGTCTAAAATCTCTTGTGTATACTCTTCATTGTGCGTTGCAAAATCTTTTAAAGATGATCTACTTTTTCAAACATTTGTAATTTATCGAATATTGCCCCAGACCAAAATTTAATGTCTGACTATGGCGATTCAATGTTTCACCCAATTAGTGTAAAATGATTTTTGCCACTTGAGATTTCCCATAATGAAAACTCCATGGCCAATACAACTTAGACGTGGACATAATTTACCTCATTAAATACGAATCATGACTTTTCAGTTTTTTTAAAGATCCCTCTTGAAGTTTTCAAATATCAAAGTGTAGATGCTCACTTGATATTGAAGATGTGTATGAAAGTTAAGTTGACAACACTTACACAACTTATCTGTGTGAGAATGCAAGTGTCATAGATGATAATAGTTGTTTTCTGCATTGATTGCGCTCTTTAAACAAAGATGTTTTCTTCAAAAACATGATTAGATATTCGCAGTTTCTTATAAGCAGTTTCTCGAAGGCAGACAGATATTCTCTCAGCTAAACTGTGTGGAGTTTAAGTTTCCCGGGTCAGATCTGGGAGTACCAAATAAAGATTCATCGAGAGAATTAACTACTTCTGCTCTTGTTCCTGTGTACATATTTATTGCTTGAATATAAATTTTCATCTTGAAATGGGATACACTTAAAGATATATATCTCATCTTAAAAAGATACATTTAGAGAAATGTCTCTCATCTTGAAACAAGATACAGTTAGAGAAATGTCTGACTTTTATTTTAAATTACTGGAGATAACCCTCCACTTTCTTGTATTTCATAGTACTTTAAGTTGCTGGAGAAATTTACAGGACACTGAAATGACAAGAACTTTTTCTTAATATTGAACCATCTAAGCATTTCTGTTTTAAAATGTTAAAGTAATATTGGGTGACAAAGAAGAGAAAGAAGAAGAAGAAGAAGAAGAAGAAGAAGAAGAAGAAGAAGAAGAAGAAGAAGAAGAAGAAGAAGAAGAAGAAGAAGAAGAAGAAGAAGAAGAAGAAGAAGAAGAAGAAGAAGAAGAAGAAGAAGAAGAAGAAGAAGAAGAAGAAGAAGAAGAAGAAGAAGAAGAAGAAGAAGAAGAAGAAGAAGAAGAAGAAGAAGAAGAAGAAGAAGAAGAAGAAGAAGAAGAAGAAGAAGAAGAAGAAGAAGAAGAAGAAGAAGAAGAAGAAGAAGAAGAAGAAGAAGAAGAAGAAGAAGAAGAAGGAAGAGGTGGAGGAGGAGAAGGAGGAGGGAGAGGAGGAGGAGGAGGACGAGGACGAGGAGGACGAGGACGAGGACGAGGAGAAGGAGGAGAAAAAGAAGAAGAAGAAGAAGAAGAAGAAGAAGAAGAAGAAGAAGAAGAAGAAGAAGAAGAAGAAGAAGAAGAAGAAGAAGAAGAAGAAGAAGAAGAAGAAGAAGTTAGTTAGGAATTGAACTCTATCCTCTACTTTTCTGTCCAAGCTCTGATATCTGAGCTAACTGACACCCATTTAAAAGACATAAAGATTGATAAACTGGGCGCCAGATTACTAGCTAGCTAGGTCGTTATATTGGTAGATAGACTTATCGATTGAAAGAAAAGAGCTGTAGATCATTTAGTCGGTATATAGAGATCATTGAGGAAAACCTAGGCAGGTAAAGATATGTGATGAAAGAGAGAGAGAGAGAGAGAGAGAGAGAGAGAGAGAGAGAGAGAGAGAGAGAGAGAGAGAGAGAGAGAGAGAGAGAGAGAGAGAGAGAGAGAGAGAGAGAGAGAGAGAGATACAGAGACAGAGACAGAGAGACAGAGAGACAGAGAGATAGACAGAGAAGAAAGCAAGAAAGTAAGGCGAAGAGAAAAAAAAATAATCTTAAGGAATTTTGAAAGGAGAAAAAGAGAATTACCCTTGTACGCATAGGAAGCTTAAAAAATACATTGGCTTCAAAGTCTCCTTAGAATCGATCGCTCCTCGCCAGTATGAAGGTCCCCTTAATTTTATCAAAACCAGAGTATTCTGATTAACTGATTGATTGAATGAAGAGTTTTACCAGCCGTCCACCGCTGACGGTGATCTCAAGGCTTCCAGAACACAGTATAGAAGTATTTTATCGTCATGAGGTTCTGCTCAAGTCATTTTTTTTTTTATGAACGCCGACTTTCTTCAACTTTTTCTCACCCCCCGTACATCCCCCTACGTCAGCCATGCCCAGCGTTTACGGTAGCCCCTGGTGACGGAAGCGGCGGCACGACTGGTGCAGCCACCACTGCAGCACCCGGCACGGACAGTGGCGCGGCCTCAGCCAGCGGAGGTGGCCTGCAAGACATGCTGTCCTGGCTCGTGCCCGTCATCTTGTTAGGTCTCTTATGGCTGGCGCTCACTCTCTTCTTCTGCTACCGTTACTGCCGAAACCCTTGCCCCAAAAAGTTCGAGCCGAGGTAATAATTATCACCAATTTACTCATGCTTACATTTGTATTAAATACTTTAAGCCTCCCTTCTCCGTTAACTTATTTAAAAAAAAATCTCTATGACATTTATCACTCTTTTTACTTTTTAATACACTACATGAAAGCCTTTGGCCGAGACCCATATTGTAGCGTTTAAACTTAGTGACTTTTATGCATAGATTACATAAAACGGGTGAGTGTTTAGAATCTTTTCATTTGATAAAAGTTATATTAGACATTCTATTGACGAATCTATCGCAAAGCTTTACAGCTCTAAACTTTTTACCCTTTATAGATGCATGTTTATCTAGCTCTTCATCAGTTCATTGAAACCGTTTGTGATCAAGTCAAACGTTTCAACACATTTCTCCACAGACCCAGAAAAGTCAAGGTGGTACCGAAGCCTAAACCTCCAGAACCCGTGAAGCCTCCACCAAGATATCAGCCTCCACCTCCTCCGCCTAAGCCTAGAACTCCTCTACCCCCGCCACCTCCACCGCCACCACCAGAGCCTATGTGAGTTCAGGTGGAATCTGATTTATATTCATTATCAAACAATTGAAGTTCATGTTAAGAAAAGACGCTGAGTCCAAAATTTTGGTAGATTTATTGGCTTCTGAGAAACTCAGATTTTTTTTTGTCGAGGTTAAAATGGACGAAAAATAAGCATTAGATGTTACAAGGATCAATGCAATATTTTTTAATAAATAAAATTTTACACCAGTTAATACGCAATGAGAAAATAAAGAGCAAAGCTGTTGAAAATGAGGATGAAATTAAAAAAAACCACAACAACAACACATGAATTGCGAGTAGATTTTGTTTGATTTTCTCTGATAGTCTTTATAGGATTACTTGAATGAAAAAAAAAATGTTCAATCACATTTTCTTTGGTTGATTCCTCTTATTTTATTTTATGTTTTTCCAGACCTGACCCTTACATGTTTGGGTTTTGGAAAGAAAGTAAGTGACATTGGTGAATTTGATAAAATATTTGCTTTAGTAATTTAAGTTAAATGTGGGTTATTGAAAACAATGAGTTTAATCATCAAAGAAAGAATTAATGGGAAAAAAAAGAAAAAGAAAAGCAAACATAATCATGAGTAGCATCTATTCGTATGCGTTTGGTACTTTAAAATGAATTATTGTATTTTTCCCTATCACACTAAATAGGATCACGATAATATGTAGTATTATAAGCAAAAAAAGTGACAGTGGCAATAATGGAAGCGGCTTCTAGAATGCTCAAGATGGTTGCATTTATAGTTAAAGTAATGTTGATAGCGGTCCTGCAATGTTGATAGTGAAGTAATGACTATGATGATAATTATAATTAACAATTTTGATTATCAAGATAATCAAAACGAAGAAGATGATGATAATAGTGATAGATTAATTACGAAGATGATCATAGCTTTGTATCTATAATGATAATATTACCGTTAACCTTATTTTTATATTAGTGTTATAATTTTTCTTTCTACTTTAAGCGTGACACTATATCTTTCTAGTCAGCTGTCGTTAAAAAAATTTCAACAATATTCTTCCATTGTAGCCTACACAGACCAAGACCACTTAAAACAACCACTCAGAACGGAGAGACCCAAAGCTATCGAACACATGCCGGAAGGGGAAGGCAACGCCCCGCCCCCCGAGCACCTGAAACTAGGTCAGCCGGGAGGAAGAGAAGTTGTTCCGAGCTTCCTTCCGGGAAGAAACGAGCCACAACTCCCACCCGAAAGGGAACCAAGTCCGCCAACTCCACCCCCTAAAAAGAAGTGGTTTTGTCGACCTTAGACAAGCCTCTTGGCAAAACGATTTCTATCTTTATTAAAAAATGCCGACGTAAGCATGGTTTTAAAGGAATAACTACAATTTTCTTATGTTATTTTTAGCGGAAGACCTTTACTTTGTGAGGATACAACTCGATATTGCACTGAAGGTGCCGTTAGAGACCTACTCTAAAGGATTGGATGGAAAAAGCGCAATACCGATGGAATTCTAATGTTGACGTCTGTTGCTATTGATTTAAGCCATAATTGGCTTTTTCATGAAATTGACTTATTTCGAGCCGTGTGAATTTGAATCAAAGATTGAATTCAATCACAACATGCAAAACTCTGTAAGTTGTAAAGTAAGAACAGAAGCCGGTAACTGATAAATTTAACCAATATTTAAATATATATATGTATAATCAAAGACATAAAGACAGAGGGAGAAAGAGATAAAGAGAGAGAGAGAGGGAGAGAGAGAGGAGGGAGAGAGAGAGAGAGAGAGAGAGAGAGAGAGAGAGAGAGAGAGAGAGAGAGAGAGAGAGAGAGAGAGAGAGAGAGAGAGAGAGAGAGAGGGAGAGAGAGAGAGAGAGAGAACGAGATCCAGGATTTCAGATAGCAATTCTGTCATAACGTTAAATAATCCTAATAAAGATACATAAAAATGGTTCAGCTAAGTTCATACTTCCTTAATAAATGCACTTTAAAACAAGAAAACAATAATGCCTTTACTTTATGGTTAAGATAGTGCAACGCACCACATCAGCTTTAGTTCAGGTTTTAAATGAAGTTTAGGCTCTTTCAAAATATAACCAATTCTATAGACATTACAAATATTTTAACTTTACTATTAGACCAGCAACAACAGCTAGCTAGACATATGCAGAAGTGTCCATGATGAGAAATACCCTCTTCATACGAATTTTGAAATCGGACCAGACGTAGATCTACCTGACTCAGGGTGGCAGAATCCTCCAGTGTTTTGGTCAGCCACATGTCTCCGGCAGTACCATCTCTCTAGATAGCTAGATAGATGGTGCTACACTCTAGCGTACCGAGGGATACGACTCATATCGCTAACAAGGAAACCTGAATAAGATCCAAAGACTATCAGCATATAATTCAAACAACAACAGAAATTACAAATTAAAAATTTTCCGAGTCTTTCATAGCACCTTTTAGAGGTTTATAGAAAATCTGCAATGACTGCTCAAAACGGAATTTCAAACCGCATGAGGTCACTTGATAATTATGGTTCACGTTGACCTACATCCGATGACTAGACATGTCTTTCAACTCTCATTGTCTGAATGAAATTTAAAAGCCTACAGAATTTTTTTTTTCTTTACCATGTTTTTGTTTGGTCTTCCACACACTGATTTGCGCAGTCTCATTAAACACGAGGTCACAAGTTTGAATGATTTATCATTTTGTAACACGTGTATTTCTTCACAAAAATAATTGAAGGCTGCGTTTTCTTTCGCACAAGCTACATTTCAATTTAACTGAAACATTTAAAAAAAAAATAAAAAAAAGGGGGGGGGGGGGAACTCAAAGCTTTCCACTCTTTTTAATAGAAGCAGAAAGTCTCAAATTCCAGACCTAGATGCCAAAAAAAGCCTTATGTCAGGAATTTTAAACCTTATTTGGTTGGTTAATTCAACCAACACATTAAAACGATTAAAAAAAAAAGAAAATACTTGCCAAGCAAAAATAAGTTGCGATTCTAAACACTTTCCCCCGCAGAGCTAAGCTGAATAAAAAGCTTCAAGACCTCAAGTCCTCTAGTAATTTGACCAATCAGCTTTTCATTTGAACCATGATCTTAACCATGTTTTTCATATTTTTTTCTCAAAACTACAGACTTTAGCCTACTGTTTATTGTTTGATATTTTCTGCGCATACTTTAAAATTCCTCTTTTATAGTCACTTTTTTTTTTACCCGGAGTCAGCAATTTTACAGCGTTGCTAATGTTTATGCCCTACACAAATTTCTTTTTCTTTTGGATAGAAACTACGCAGTTCATACATTGGTTCTAAAACTAGAGAAAAATCGTTGGCTACAACAAATAAACACTGGTTCAATTTTATAAATCAAGTCTAAATAACATTGACAACAAGCGAGAAGAAATAATAGATGCTTGTTATGTATAAGATTATTCTGAATAAAATGTTTTTGATACTTTAAACTCAAGGCTTGTATCCGTTTCTGGACGAGTGGCGTACTATAGGTGAATGGTTGGTCTTATGTGAGCATAAATATGGGTATATTAAACACTATGATGGGTAGTAATAAATGGAAAGGAATGTTATGGTGTTTACGATCGGCGGAAAGTAGGAAAGTATAACATTTATTACAACCGACCTCTTTCTCCCCCAATGATCCGGTGTTATCTTGATTCTGTAGATCTGTGAACCTAATTGTCATCTTATTGTAAAACTAATTAGCATATATCCCGCATACAACTTCTTTTATTAAATGCTTTGTCTTAGTGTTCACTTTATTCAAACCCATTGCATGATTATCAAGGAATCCTCGGTTTTTAACGCATTATAAAACTTATTTTACTAATCCATTTACCATAACTACAGTCCTCCGCATAACCATATATTATCTTTTACACCCCATTCCTTTATGGTTCCATATTTCCATCTTTGTTTGTCTGTCTGTCAGTCCGCCTTTTCAAATTTGTCCATCAGCCAACCTAACTCTTTCTCTTTCTCCCTCGCTAACGATATTTCTCTCTCTCTCTCTCTCTCTCTCTCTCTCTCTCTCTCTCTCTCTCTCTCTCTCTCTCTCTCTCTCTCTCTCTCTCTCTCCAATAAAACAACACTATTTGAAAAATGAAAAACCAACAATAAAAAAAAAAATCCTACCGGTAAATCAATTAAGGGTTGGTTCATTCCTACAGCCTCCAATATCGACGTTAGCATCATCCACCCAGCTGGCATCAATGAATATTCATACTTTGCAGTACCAACGAGGAAAAAAGAGTAAAAGATGGCGATAAGTTCATTTTAAATATAAGCCTGCAGTTCAACCATACTTCTCAAATCTGATAGAAGAGTGTGAAATCTTGAGATGTTGGACTTGACATTGTGCGGAATGCTTGTTTCAATGCTTGGTTAAAACTGAAAATTCAAGATTTTATTTTAAAAATCTTATTTTTTAAAACTCAATACAGACAAAAAAGAATTGAAACCCTTTAAAATGTAATTTGTTGTACGTTACAACTTTAATATTTTTGTAAATGTTAACATCATATAATGATATATACATAATTATACTATTAAGCAACCACCCCCCCCCCCCCCCCCCTCTAAAAAACAACAAAAAACAAAACAAAACAAAAAAAAACAAAAAAACAGAAAAAAACAAACAAAAAACACAACAACAATAAAAAAACAAATAAAAAAACCCAACAAAACAACAAAACAACGTAAATTTTTTTCTAAAATATAAATGAAAGAAGAAAGGGAATTTTCTATCTCATTTGTTGCACTTTATATAAAAATTTTCCAGAGAGTAAACATGAAAAATATCTTTCAGCTTAATTGTCTTTAATAAAATTAAAACGAAAAATTTTCATTATTTTATTGTCTCTATTGATAATACCACTACAAAGAGCACATCCACACTATGGGACCAAGTTAATTATGTAATTTAATTTTCTTCGTCTCCTTTTTTTCACCACATCCTCCTACTTTGTTTCTTTTTTTATTTTCTCATGACTTGCTATGCTTCGTTTTATACTTTTTTCTTTTTTTTTTCATTTTTCCATAACTCACTCATTACATTATTTATTTAATGTACAGGCCTTTTAACTATGTTCAAAACGACCTAACGCTATACTTAATACACATATCATTCTTTCTGAAAAAGATCACGCAGTGGGTATGAGCTGCTTCCAAATCTGAAAAAAAATATCATATTCCTTGTTCTTTACTAGAGAAATCATCATTTAAAAAATAGATTGTTTAATAGACCAGTCAACGCACAATTAAGACGTTGCAGGATAAACACGTAAAACTAGAAAATTGATCTTTATAAAGGGATTTATTTACACAGAAACCAAAAAATCGGAGATCCACTCCTCGAAACTTAAGTTTTTATGGAAAGGTTAGACTTTAGCAGGTCTTATTTCTGTATATCTCCTCCAATATTTTGTTATTATTCACCGTTATGTAATAATTATACAGCATGAACGGGAAACCAACGGATTAGTACATTCCTACTAAGCCGTGAAAGAATGATTATATCTTTATTTTTAATTTACAATATTTAGTTAGCAACTAAACTTGTTTATGAAATTTGTTTTGTTTTGTTGTGGGTTTCGTTTTTCTTTTTAATTTTGTTTCATCTATTCGTTTCTTTATTTTCTTCTATATTTCACTCTAGAACCTAAGCAGTTTCATAAATATTTTTTTCCTTACGGTGGGAAAAAAGGGAAGATAAAAATCTTTCTGTCTCTGTCTCTGTCTGTCTGTCTGTCTGTCTGCCTGTCTCTCTCTCTCTCTCTCTCTCTCTCTCTCTCTCTCTCTCTCTCTCTCTCTCTCTCTCTCTCTCTCTCTCTCTCTCTCTCTCTCTCTCTCTCTCTCTCTCTCTCTCTCTCTCTCTCTCTCTAACACTCTTTTTCTCTGTCTCCAGATGAGTTGGGTGTCACGACTTTATTTTTAACATGGCACTTCCTAAGCTTCCCAAGAACAGAGATAAAAAGTTCTTTTAAAGAAAATAGTGTATCATATATGTTTTCTATGAAAGATAGCAAAATAAGTTACAATTTTTCTTCAAACGCTTAATACAAGCATATATATATATATATATCCACTCAAGAGTCACACATAGTACCGTTTGAAGATATTATAGGACCTTGAGACATTGGAATTCTTCCCACATTGTCATAAAGACATTCTTTAAAGAAGAAAAGATCTCAAGCAAAAACAAAATAAAAATGAACCAAATTTGGGTGCAATCTTTTAAGCAGCCCTCTTTTCCGTTTATGTCTTCACCAGGACCATAGTGTGGTACTGATGACCCTCTACAGATATACAATGTAGTGCTCGACCTGATTAGTAAAAAAGTGCTTCCCAATACAAAGTAAAACGTACGACTGGTCATTCAAAATAACAGAGGAAGAAATGTCAATTTTTTTTTAATTTATTGGGTTACCCGGGATTGCTAAAGCTTATAATTATTCTAGAATGGTCAGAATCTGTATAGGCCTAACTCATGCAAAATATATTAAGAGTGGCCTAACTTGAATGTCTCTACGGTTTTTTTGTGAGTATTTAGTGGATCTGGTCGATATCTTAGATATAAAACAGTATAGAAGTACGAAATTCGTGCAAAAGAAGCAGAGGGAGTGTTTGCATTCGCAAACATAACTGGTGCTCATAAAATATTGATCAATCAAATAACTACTAATTCTCGATACGAAACAGCATGTTTTCGATGACGCTTTCTCTTTACGCTCGAGGGGGTTTTCATGTGATTTTTAAGACTGTCCCCTTTTTTTCACCCTATTTAAGTAAAAAAACATGGTTTTATACTTTTACTCTACATTTATATTTAAAAAATAACAGTAAATACTTGTAAAATAGTCATTCGGTGTCGAAATTGGGACAGTCTTTTAAATGTTATGTGCTTCATCATAACGAATTTGGTAATAGAAATTTATGAAATTAATTGCGATAAATATATAAAGAAATTTCAAATGCATTTTACCTAAATACATAATTTTACTTCATTTTTCTTATATTGCGTAGGACACAGATTGGAAATAAGTAAACTTCATTATTGTATATTGAGTGAATTTGGAGGGGATAGCGGAGAAAGAAATCGAAGTTGCCTTTTATAATAGCCTATAGATGTTTTCCGCCATTCAATGCTTAAAGATAGTTTGGTTGATTGATCGATTGATTGATAGTTTGGTTGGCTAATTGATTGATTTATTGATAGATTGGTTCGTTAAAAAATTGGAGAATATATTGCATGCAAAGGAGAGCTTCCTCGAATTTCATTTCATCGCATTGAGCCACACAGATCAGTCGGTAGAGCCTTAAAAGTGAAAGATACTGAGTTCGTTTCCTGATTTCCTCAACCAGCCCTATCCTTGGCTTTGTTGGAAAGCTACTGTCTCGTTACAAAACTTTTCGAAAGTCTATCACAGAGCACTAATCAAAGACACCCTTAACCTCACCATCTTTTTGGGAAGGGCAAAGCATGCGACTTTCTACAACACTGTCTCCGTATACAGCACATGTATGCAACGGGATATGCCCCTCTAGGAGCGGTCGCGGTCTGTACTGTAACAACTGACTTATTCCAAGACACATAACTCGTCCACCTTCCTCAAGAGATAAATACGAGACATAGATAAGGAAGAAGGAAGAAGACGGAGAAAAAGGAGCGGACAGAGATCGTGGAAGAATTGCATATCTTAACTTCCCAAATGCAAAGAGAGGTTAAAGGTAAATAAAAAATGATAAGAAAATGGTAGAGGAAGAAATAGAGAAGGCAACAGAAGGAAAAAGAGGTAGGCTGGGGAGGGGCATGGCAAAATGCAGTATTGAGAGAAAAAAACCTTTTTAAATTTCCTTATCTTTATTTTTTTCTCATTTCTCTCCACCTACGCTTTATTGGTTTTATCTAATTCTATCAATTTTCCCCACCTGCTTAATCAGCCATTACGATGATAACCATAACTTTCATACTGTCAAGCTTACTGCCCACATTGTGTTCAATTAAAACGAGTCATTTATTTCTGAACGGACATCAATCTTGCCTTCTGTTTATCCATAATTATGGTGAATTTGTCTAAAAAAATGTTTCCTGAGATTTCCTTCACAAAAAAAATTGAAACAAACAAGAAAATAAAACAAGAAAAATAAAAAAAAAAATAAACAAAAAATCAACAACCTACAAACAAAAAAAATCCAAGAAAAAACAAACAAAAACAAAAACAAAATAAAACAAAATGCAACAAAACACTAGCGTTTTCTCCCTTTGGAAAGAAGTTAAGACATGTTTTAAACTGCTGAAAGCTATATGACAACTCATCAACATATTTGTCATAGACCTAGATCTATATCTTTAGCCGGCGTCAGTCACTGTTTACTGGGGCGACAGACAGTTGTGCTACCGATCTACATTTCAACTCCAACATGTCGAGCGAAGAAACAACTCCACCAGCCAAGGTGGTGGCGAAACCCCAAAACAGTGCAATTAAAGATTTCTTAGCTGGAGGTGTTGGTGGTGTCTGCACAGTAATAGCGGGCCATCCTCTGGATACAATTAAGGTAAGCACAGAGCACAAATCTGACATGATTACATGGACTTTGTACCCAGAAAGAATCAAATAAAATTAAAAGTAACATCTTGCCCAAATAAGTGAATTCCAATTCATGGTCAAAAGTCTTGCTCTAAAATTTAACCTATAGCTCATTCTTAGAAATCTATTTTGTAGGCTTAGAGTAGAATCTTGATCTAGATGTAGGTTCTAGGTCTAAAAATCGAAAACTTGAACAAAGCAGATAGCCTATAGAATCTAGATTAGATCTAGATGAGAAGCGCTTAATTTAGCTTATGTCATCAAAGTCTGGGCATGTATGGTTTTGAGATGACTTTTAAGATGTCAATAACAGAGCATGTATACATGATTAGCCAGGAGAATGGAACCGAAAAGATCGATGCAATATATATATATTCTTTGATTTACTATCTAAATATCTAAATTACTCATTTAAAAGCAGCATTCTTCAATTATTAGGGTTTGCGCAACTCACAACAGTCAGAAACACTCGATGCAAAAAAAAGTTTGAAGTCGGTGACAATACAATTTTCCGTGCAGCCTGGCCCTCACATACTCCTTGTACTATGTTTTAAAACAGAGTTCAGTTGCAGAATACCACTGAGTCTCAGTCCTATGGACTATAGTTTAGAAATCATATGGGTCATCAGAATGTCTAAACTATGTAAAAGGCACCACCTTCATCAAAACTTTATGTCTAACTGCTTGGGACTAAACTACATAATAAAGGAGAAGGGGGATTACATTTCTCCTGGATAGTTACACTTTGTTATTTGGAAAACCTTTGATGCTTATACTGGAAAACACAAAACTAACGTTCAGCAAAGGATGCATATTCAATAAAACCAGGCAAGTCCTTGTAACAAAAATCAGGTAAAATAGGTGATACTTGCTGTCTGCTACCTGGAGTTAATATTTAAGTACCATTTTTGAAAATTTAAAATAAGAAATTGCCATAGTATATGGCGCATATATTTTAATGATACCAATAGTTTTGCAAATGCTAGGTCTGAAAAAAAAAAAAATTTGTTGTCAAGTTAAAACCCTTTAAAAAAGAACATGATTTTGTTCTAATTTATAAATAATGAAAATTTTTATTACTGGCATGCTCTTAAGATGACTAGTGTGTGACACTTGGGTATTTATGGTGTAGTTTGTATGCATCTATGATCAATACAACCAGCACTGTTATGATCATATATGAAATATAGGATGTAAACTCAACAATTTTAAAAAATGATCTTGATGATATGCATTAATTTTTCTAATAAATTACACGTTCCTTCCTGTGAGTGTGATTTGAGGATGAATATATCATGAGCTTCTAGATTTATTGCTTTGGTATTTGAATGACCTACAAGCAGCTTTAAACTAGATTGTGAGGGCCTGGTATACAAGTGATTCTGAGAACTCTTTGCAAATGAGCTTAAATTGCACTACAGCCATATAATTCAATTGCAATGATTGTTAAGAGCAGGAAGACATCTATAACATTGCTCTGTCAGATTTTCAATAGTGTGAACAGTTGCTGCAAAAACACTTGCTTTCAACCAAAAGATCCTGGAATGTAAAATGGTTTTGGATATATGTAATTTAAATAAACATGTGCAGATGTCTTATGCATGCAGAAAATCTGTCGCAGTCAATTTTTCTCTTTTCAAAAGTAACTTCAAGCAAGGCACAGTTTCATCGATTGGAAAAGTTATCAAATAAACCTGCAGTCCTGCACTTCACCATATGTGAATTGTGAAGGGAATGAACCTGTGTATTTGATATGTGTGTAAAGATCATGTTGCGTTAAGTTTTGGACTGTTGGTGCTTGTGAAATCTATAGGAATTATATGCACACATATAGGAAGCATGAATTTCTTTAGCTCTGTTGATCATATTCAGCAGTTTTGGACTTCATGCCTTGAGCTCTGCCTTGTCAAACTCATAGGGATGTGGTCTGCTTGTTATTTCAACGTGATTCATCAACGAAATGGTTTTGACATTTATCACCACCTGTAAATAATACTTTTATTATGCCATAAAATTTAGATTAAAGGACATTCAGATCATTAGTATCAAACATTTTTTTTTCTCATTTGCAACATTCTTTTAGTCTCTGTTGAGCAGCGCAGAGAAGAACGGAAAAAATGAGGCCCTTTAGAAACTCATCTTCTAAGAACTGTGTAAGATTATCGTGAACCGCATTGGCTCTATCAAACAACTATCAATCATGGGTTAAGAGGTTCTGGAATTTAGACAGGTTGCTTCAGTTTTCTATGTGTTTCATTGTATAAAACTGGGAGAAGCACATACGGGATGTTAATTTAGAGTTATATATATCTGTTCAGCTGTTTGCTTTGTATAGAGGTCTATTATTCACACATTCTGATGCAATCTTAATGCCTTTGAAGAGCGTGAGCATGTCTTTAAAACATTTATTGATCGTTTTCTTAACCTCATTGCGTCCATTTATTGTTACAGAACATGTAGCTGCTTTCCCTGCCTTCTTTGGTAATGTTATTAGTGTGAAATCTCTACCTTGTTTGCAGACTTCAGAGTTTCAACAGATTTCGTTTTCAATGTAACACGATCCTTTCAATGAAACACTTGGATTCTTTTCTCTAGTACTGAATTTCAAGGAGCCTTTGTGACCGTATGGCAAAGCTTCCGCAGTAGGTGTGGTATGTTAGAGATATTCGATTGCTCAGTCAGTAGAGCACTAAACTAACAATTAATTAAAAGCTCCTTGATTCGGTTCCTGACAACAAGGTCATCTAGTAGTAGTGGGATCGAATCTAGTTTAATCAGCCCTTAACTTGACGAAAATGGTCATTTTAGAAAGTTTTTACCTTTGGTAGCTAAATAGTCGTAAAATTAATCAAAGGGGGGTGGGGGTGGGGTCAACAGCTCTTACTATAGTGTCCGATACCGTTCTTGCCAGGCGAGGCTTGTCGCTAGAAAAGTTGAGTGACTCTTTAGTGATTCATCATGATTAAAATAAAACAAAAAAAAAAATCTGCTCACCAATTATTCAGCATCATCTCCGTGACGGTCTTGCTTTTTAGCAAAATTGATTTTGTTTTTGTTTTTACTTTATCAAAAAACGCGCGCTGTGCTCTTCACTCTCTCCCCTTTTCCTTATAAAATTACTCAGATTTGGTTCCCTACGGACTTATTCGCACGTTTTCTTCGACTTAATTCTAGCGAAGTTTTAAATAGTATCACATGGCCAACATAATAACATAATTTTTCTGTACTCGTCACGTTTGTAAATACAACAGAGGAATTTTTGAAAGTGCAATTCAAGGCAAAACAGACAAGTACAGGATAAATTAAAAAAAGCGATTTTTTCAAAATCTCGCAACAGCATACCTTTGACAGTTTATTAGCATGAATGACGATTCGTTTTTTTTAATTTAATCAAAATGGTTTATCTCGTCGTTCTCCACCTTTCCTCATGAGCGGTTATGTTGCTTTTCCCCCCTTCATTGTTCATTTGGTTTAAATTTACGTCACAGGACATGGAGGTTTGCGTAATACCTGGATATTTTTTTCTCGGTGCCTACTCCTGCTTTCATTAACAGAAAGAAAAACCTAAATCCTGTTTGTATCGTGTTTCGTTACACCTTCATGTTTAGCCAACAGTTTTACATCAACGATAATATGCTACTGTATAATATATATGCCACACATTGCAATTTCGAAGGGTGCTCCAACTTGAGCTTGGTGATACTAGATCCTAACAGATACGTGGCCTGCGGGGTATCGTATTCCTCCCATAAATTTGAATTGTTCGAATGTTTTACCAATTTCCCTAAGTAAAAAAAAAAATGTTTCACCGTCAGCATTTTTAAACATACTTCCATCCACATGTAGACTTAGATACCAGTCCATCTCTTGATTACGTATGGTAGGTAGTTAGAAGGGTTGTTACTGCAAGTTGAAGTTAAATGGGTTATGTTAAAACTGCTTCTCATGAATGAAATGGGACTTTATTTACACAAGAGTGGATGTGATTAGTCAGTCTGTATACTACTCTTTTTCTCTGTCTTTCTTCCCTCCTTTCTTTATCTGTCTCTACCTTTTCATCTCCTCTTCCCCACCACTGTATTCTCCATCTCTTTACCAGCATCGTCTTTATTGTGGCCGCTGTACTTATACAGCACACTGCCTGATAGTTCAGCCCTTAGTCTGATATAGAACGTGTACAGTTGTGCGTCCACCAGAGAGGATACCTATTTATTCTTCCTGATGTCCACGAGGCCTGTTTGCGGCAATTGTCAAGTTATTACACCAACGGGAAAGATTCTTTCTGTTTGTTTTACATGTCCTGTGAACTCTGCCGTAACACCATTCTTTCTTATTCGTAGTCACTATACATCTGTTCCTGTTCATTGGACCGAGTCGGTCTTGATTACGACATGGAGCAAAGTCCAACGTCTTTCGGTGTCCTAAGAACACTTTCTCTACTTCTTGCTTCAAGCACAAAATAATTGTGCCTCATGTTTGGCTTTCCTTTCAGTGATACACGGCCCGAACCTGCGATTTGCCCTTCTCTGGTTATTATCAAATCATATTCAAAGTTTGTCCCTAATCCAACGGGAAAAGCTGATATCTAAAGATCTTAGAAATGATCATTTGTGTGTGTGTGTGTGTGTGCAAGACTGAAAAAGGGGCGACAACAGTGGTATCAACTACAAGGCGTACATGCATCTCTGTTCCCGACCGTTGCCAATGTGTAGAATTAAGAACTGCCTTAACCTTCTTGTCAGAGAACGTAGTTGGATATTAACTATTAAGGTCCCTCCCTGTTCAAAATTAAAGCCTATATAATTAAAAAACAACATTAATTAGAGTAATTAGCATGCACATAAACAGATGCTGAATTCTTTGATGAGCGTTACAAATCAGATATATCCATACATGTTCTTTACTCTGCTCAGGGAAGCGAGGGAGAAATCAAGTGGGGAAAAAAGGAATCAATCAATAGCGTGGACATGGTTTTTTATGGTGCAGATAAAAACTTTGCACAAGTTCTACTGAGGGGACCGATGACTGAACAAAACACATCCCCCACCCCTTCTTTCAGTCACCGGCATACGTGAAAATTATGCTGTATCAGTGAATATATTAATAGATAATTAGAGAGACACAATTGCGCACCACTTTTATTAAAAAACAAAACAAAAAAAGAAACTACAAAACAAAACAAAAAACAACTGGCATGGTTCGAAAAAGAGAAATAAAACATTATCTATCAAGATAAAATGGAATCTTTTCGCCGCGAGGTCAAGTAAATGTATACCCTTGTTGTCTGTTGAAGGCCTCAAGAATCAACCAATCAAAGGTACTGATGAAATACAATTTGGTCCTGGTTTAGATTTAAAGTCATGGCGTTAATGTCAACAATTCGGCAGCATATACGAAACATTCATGTTAATTTTTGTCGTGCCAAAGGCGAGTGGAACACACTTTTTTAGTTGCGACCTTTCTTTTGACGTTGCGAGGATTTCCGATAAGAGGAGCATGTGACCCAACGCCTGATAATATCTTTTTAATTGACGTACTTGTAATGGTAACAGCTTTCGCCGGTTCACATTTTTTTTTTTTTTTTTTTTTTGCAGACCGGATTAAAATGCATGTATCTCGTTACCGGTGATATTGAAGAGGCCACTCCATGCGTGGCACATTTTACCCTTGATTACTCGTTGTTACCCACCCTCTGGTTGTCTCTTGTTGGCTAACTTAGGTTTTTTTTTTTTTAAATACTGTTAAGGCAGTGGTCTTTGTAATAAATCGTAACGACACATTTAAAAAAAAATCATATTAGGTATCTGAATAAGAGAGTTGCATTTATCTACTGAAAAGAACAACCTTCCTAAAAGCCATACTTTCTTGTTTGGTCCCTACGTCTATTTTATATATTGGCTTTTTAATTGTGCTGTCTTTCTTTTTCTATTCAGGTGATTTTATTTATATCTTTTTTTTTTTCAAGTTCCGTTTTGTCGTCTTGATGCGAATCTCTGTGCGTTGTTTCCTGTTCTAATTTTTTTTTTATTCTGATAAAGACTTGAAGCGGAAGTCTTACCCGCTGTGAATTGTTTTGTAAATTTTAGAGCTGCACTAAATCTATACTTCCCTTTCTATTGTGCCTTGCTGCTATATTTCGAACTTTACTGTGACATTCAAACCTAACGAGAAAAGACTACGTTTTAAAGAACATATCCACATTGCCACACATGGGTTACCCTAGCAGCACAGAACGCGCGCTTTATCAATGATTAAGCTGTATTCTTGTGTGTCATTAAGCATCTCAAGTGACGCTTTTTATTTGTGTCCATCAGTTCCACGCTTCAAAAAAAAAAAAAAAAAAAGATTCTCTTGGGGATATCGTTTGGTTGCCCGACAAAGAATTTGCCTTGAGATCTACACGGAGCCTCTAACAAGAAGTTAAACTAACTTTACTTACTTTATTCATAAGTTGATATCCATGAGCGGTTTTTTTGTGTGTCCTAAGTTGACCGCTGAATATGGAACCAATAAAAAAAACATAACAAAAAAAAAAAAAAAATGAAGTATACTACTGGGTCATTTTCTTTCTTCTTCTTCATTTTTCCTAGCTTTGCTTCATTGTTTCTCGTTGAAATTTTTTTGTGTATTTCCTAAACGTTGACTTTCTTTAATCCCCTTGCATGCATTAAACCAAAACTCTCGTGCTTCATGTAAACTTCGGTGGGCGTTAAAAAACTCGCACCTGATATGGGCGAAGACTCGTGGATATTCCCAGCGTGCTGGCATCGTCGGCGTAACACACCCTGACTGTGAGGCCTCGTCTGATAGCACTACAGAGACTTCACTGCTTAACAGGGACTTGAAAAATGTTTAAATGTGGGTCTTAATTGTCGAACATTCCCTTAGCGTCTCTCAGAGGCTTACGGAGAAAATATTTATCGCGCAGAGACTGACTGAAATATGTTTATTTTGTGGTCGAATTACGTCACCTAATCCCGTTTATGACGGGTTTGGTTTGCTGTTATCATTTTTTTTTTTTTTTTTTATTTCTGACAGACGTTGCTTTTGGTTAAATAGCTTGACCAGCTACACTGGGAAATGTAATCTCCAGGTACAAGGTTGACTGGTGTTTCTAATATAAACTGGCTTTTAGTAATTGTTACTCTCCTACACTGCTTATGCATGGCCGACAAATCTGACTTGGTAATTAAACAGTAAGAGACATAGTGGTGACTTTTGATGATGAAAGACGCCCGACCATATCCACGACTCCTATCAGGTTCAAATTCTGGCCGGGCCAAATATGGCGGGAATCCTTTTCGGAAGTTTTTTTTTTTTTTTTTTAAACAGTTTTTACATAACTTAGAATTATGGTTGCAGCCCAGGCAGAGGAAAATTTTGTCAGTGCGTTAGGGTGGCTCACTTTCCCCTTTTCCTTTCTTAAGCTTTCTTATGATTTCAGAAATATAAAATGATTGACAAGAGGTCTTACATGGATTTAGCACTGCATGCAGTACGGCTTTTTAGTGAACTACGATTCACAAAATGTCAAGCCTTGTATTGTTTCGTTATATTTTGACTCTCCTTCATCATATCCAATTTTTCTTCTCTTTTGGCCACAGGTGCGCCTGCAGACCATGCCGAAACCTGCACCTGGTGAACCTCCCATGTTTAAAGGCACCTTTGATTGTCTCAGTAAAACAGTCAGGAAAGAGGTCAGTTCGTTAAACTCAAATCAACAAAAAATTGGTTCTTTTTTGCCTGTTACCATCATTAGCCTTATTGACAAACCCTGTAGCACTTTTCTCTAGCAGTAACACACTATCTCTATATACATGTAACTCCCTCTATCTTTGTTTAACACATTTTTTTCTCTCTTGTTATTCACATTTCTATAAAGTGTGTATCAATTGTGCCATCTCAAGATTCATAATTATATATAGTTCAGAGATAATATAAGAGCTTAGTGATAGAATGAAATTTCTGTGATTTTGAAAGCTAAATAAATTAACATTACGCACGTAATTTCTTTGATACACCTGAGCTGCTAAAGCATCTCACTATATGACTATGTCACTACACTACAGTATATACCCATTGGTAGCATCTCACTATATGACTATGTCACTACACTACAGTATATACCCATTGATTATAACTACCTTTGTGTAAGACATAGAAACATTAGTTCCAAACATTTAAATAAAACAAAAAGAAATGAGACAATGTTATATTGTCATTTTCTTTTCTTCTTAATACCTGTATTGTCTGTATAATACGTGATACAAATTTCCATATTTTGTGATTGATAGTTATGGAAAAAGATTTAAGAAAAATGCTTAATATATCTGAAATTCTATGAAAACTTAGTAATGAAGGTAGAGAAGGATGGAAAATTAACAAAATGTGAGAACAAAAAGACTGAAAATACTATGTTTGGAACGAAAAGAAGATGTATGGTGCTAGTACATGTACTATATTTTTATTATGTAGCAGCATAGTCTGGAATCAGGAGATCTGAGATAATAACCCAGGTATTATGCTGAATCCCTGAGAAAGGTTTATTTGCACCTCACTCTGATATTAAATGAGTAGGCTTGCTCAGCTTTAAGTATTGAAATAATTTATCGATATGTTAGAGTGAAACATTCTTTCTAATAACTGCTACTATCCAGGGTCAGGCTATGGAGCTTGGTATAGGCCTTTTTCTTTTCCCTTTTTTCCCCAGGGTTTTTTTGGTCTTTACAAGGGTATGGGAGCCCCCATTGTTGGGGTGGCTCCAATCTTTGCAGTTTCTTTCCTTGGGTTTGGGGTTGGAAAACGCATGCAGCAAAAAACTCCTGATGAAGAACTCACGTGAGAACTTTTTTCTTTTTTTTTAGTACATATATTATCACTTTTGAAAAATAATCTCAACATTATTTTTATCAAAAGCATGCATGAATCTCACAACAATCACTGTGATGTGTTAAAAGAAGACAAGATGATTAAGCTAAATCTGTCTATCTATATTGCTGTTCAAATCCTACTTTCCTAGTGCTTCGACGTGGAAGCCTCTGCTGTCTCTCGGATGTTTGCTGATAGTTTCCTCCTCCGTGCTGTGTTTTGTGCTATTGCACTCAGATGGCATAAATATTGAGACTAAATGACATGGTTTCTTCATGGTATATCAATTATTTTTAAGTCCAGGGCAAAAATACTGTTTCCAGCATATTTATTTTGAGCATTGAAGTTCAATCTCATGAGTGAAAGCTGACTTGCATCCAGGAATACTTTTGCCCCTTTTAGACTTGACCAAACACTTGTTGGCAGCCAAAGAGCTTTGTGCAACAGCACCAGAAACAAGGAAATGCCCTGGCGTAAATTCTAGGTTAATTCTAAGTCTATTCTATCTTTTCACGACCATATGAGAAAGAGAGCTTAGCAGTGTACTGTAAACACATATTTACTTAACCTATCGCAGCTGGCTAGATAGCTATGGGCCAGATTCAAAGAAGGTCCAGGTCTAATTTTTTACTGTCCATTGCATGCTGCTTTTCATCACCTTTTCTGAGGCATTGATGATTCGTGAGGGAGAAGTGCTTTGGTCAAGGAGATGTACATACATAAAAGCCTGAATTGTTCTTTTTCTATTTGGCTCTTTATATCATGATATTTCAAAAAATTTCAATTAATTTCCATCCTATTTTTTTTAAATTTTTTTTTGTCTCAAAGGCTTCAAAATAATGGAGCTGGATTATGTAACACTTCAAGATCAGTAACTAAGCATGAGATATTTTCCTCTACTTCGGCTGCTCTAGCAATAAAGAAAGATCAGCTCTTATTTCACTAACATCAGTTCAGGGAATGAAGAGCATGGTTGAACTTAAAAGCCTAATCATGCTTATTTTGGTTTCACACTTTATTATGATCCACATTATTGCAAATGCAATACGGCATAAATGAATTCTAAACACACTTTTTTTTTCCTTTTCTCCATTAAGCAATGATGCTATATTCAATACTAATATAGATCTGCATAAAGATTTTTCAATTATGCATTGCTAAATGCTAGACAATACTTGTTGAAATAAGCTGTATTAGGCAAAAGATATTGTTAAGGGTATTTTGATTTTTTTGTTACTTAATAATGGCTGTGTAAAGTAAAATATATTGTACTGAGATTCATTTGTCACTTATGCCTTTTACATTTCAGGTATATACAGCTGTTTAATGCAGGAATGCTGGCTGGTGTTTTTACAACAGCAATCATGGCTCCAGGAGAGAGAATAAAATGTCTCTTGCAGGTAATTTTTCCTTAAATCTCATTCCAGGCCATTATTGATTTTAACTTAACACTGTCTACAGGTAAAACCTGGATTACTGCAGTTTGCATTTTTCCACTGTCCTTCTTGAGTCAAATCCAGGTTAGGTATATTATCAATATAGCTCTTCTAGACAATCCTATGTCTCTACTGAAGGAAAATACCCATTTGTTTTTATTTTATCTTGAACAATCTTTTCTAGGATCTAGGCAGTAAGATACATGGTGACATGTGAAATCTTTGAGTTAAAATCGTCTTCTAGATTCTGGCTGAAAATCCAGATTGACACATTACTTTAGATGAAAATATATTGGCTGATGATCTGCAAGAGGTTAGAACCCAAGTTGTTGAATTTGCTGTTGTCCTCCAGATCCAGCAAGAGAGCAGTGTAGCTGAACGCAAGTACAAGGGGCCTGTGGATGTAGCAAAACAGCTTTACCGTGAGGGTGGAATTCGGAGTGTATACCGTGGCACAGGAGCCACTTTAGCCAGAGATATGCCAGCATCTGGCATGTACTTCATGACATATGAATGGCTGCAGCGGTTGCTCACACCAGAGGGTCAAAGGTGAAGGGAGATTAGTGATCTGTGGATCAATGTTTTTATCCTTAAGGGTGCGGCTTGTTTAATTTTAGATCTACTCAAGACCCATGCAGGATATCAATTCTTAGTACATGCACACCCTTCTCAATATCCTGCACTGGAATTAAAAATTTCAAAAGAGTCTGTGACAAATTTCATATCAAATTAAAGGTCATAGAATGAGTTCTAAAAAGATACCATACTTTTTTGTGCCAAAAAAAATTGAATAGAAAATTGGCGACAAATAATTTTGTGGGACAAAAATGTAACAAAATTTTTTAACAATTAAAAAATTTTGTAACATTTTTGTCCCACAAAATTATTTGTCGCCAATTTTCTATTCAATTTTTTTTTGGCACAAAAAAGTATGGTATCTTCTTGAAACTCATTCTATGACCTTTAATTTGATATGAAATTTGTCACAGACTCTTTAGAAATTTTTAATTCCAGTGCAGGATATTGAGAAGGGTGCATGTACTAAGAATTGATATCCTGCATGGGTCTTGAGTAGATCTAAAATTAAACAAGCCGCACCCTTAAGGAGGAGGGTGAAAAATACAAAATGAATAATAATAGCTGAGCTGTTCTTTTTATATTAATTCAATGTATGTCATCTATATACTGTCCACATTTCATTGAAATTGGTTGAAAAATGACAAAGAAAGATACTTTTATACGGTCAAGTCCAAATAATAGGAATCAGGATAGTTTGAATTCTTGAATATTCCTAAGTCGTTTAATTTTACCGAATATTTCTGTCTTTAACCTTTATTAAAAAATATCGGTTAGTTTGAATTTTGAACTATGGATCTGGTTAATCGGAAGCGATTTTTTTATTCTGACGCGGTGAGAACACCTTTCCTGGCTTGTAAAACAAGGTATTGCTATCTGTCAGGATATAGCTCTGTATAGGCTTTTTATAAAAATTAATCTTGCTCTACTTTGTATGTAGCAAAATTTTACTATGTCTTGCATGTTGAATCTATGAAGAGATTTGGAAACATTTCTTAGTCTTATTTGAGCTGAAATAGGTAGGGATTATTTAAAAAAATCAAAAACAGATGGACTTGAAGCTAGATAAGCATTACATGTATAAAATTTTGTGCGTTCTTCATAAAAACTAACAAAATTGTATCTAACAGAGAGTATTTTGTTTCAAAACTTTTAGAAAGTACAATACATGTTCTTATGAATTCGAATAAAAGGTCTTGAATACCTGTAGTTTCTTTTCAAAGCCTGAGTTGTTTTACTTTTTCACACGAGAAGAGCAGACAACAATGTGACAATGTTTTTTTTTGACACTTAGGAAGTAATCCAAATGTAGGACACAAATTTTTATTTTAAAATAACTTAACTTTTTATCTGCAGTCGATCTGACATGAGTATAGGCAGAACTATTTTTGCTGGTGGTATGGCAGGGATTTTCAACTGGGCTGTGGCAATCCCCCCTGATGTGCTTAAATCAAGATTGCAGACAGGTAAAGCTATTTGAAGATGTTCTAGTCTTATTTGATTATATTCTTTCACAGATTCCATCAATTTTTTTTTATGTACAATAAACATCTTTTGATATGTGTGTTATAATCAGCACTTTTCTTGCAATAATAATATGTCATTCAATTTTATTTCTTGTGGTTTTTCTTTGGAACTGTGCTTTATACTTTTTTTTTATTCTGATTAAGGAAAGCCTTATTAAACTGAATCTCAGGACAATTAGGATTTTTAAAAATTAGAAAGAAAGGCATTTTTTTGGTTTGGCATGAAAAGAAGCCACAAGTCAAAACTTAACAAGCTTTGAATGCAATACAGATTACAAATAATTCTGATGTTTTAAAAAAATCGAAGAGGAAATTTTTGAATTAAAGAAAATAGAATTAAATTTTGTAGCATTTTGTTTACCAGCCACACTCTTGAAGAATCTACATGTAACCCTATAGAGACAGCTTTGCCTTGTTCTAAAATATAGCAAAATGCAAAAAGCTTTCTGTTAGTTGGTCAAACTGGTATATTGCAGTCTGACTCTTAGATAATGCAAATGATTTCAAATCCTCTTTGCATTTTGCCATTTGTTTCATCTCACTGCACGGAAATTTATCTCACTTTCAGCCCCTGAGGGAACCTACCCCAATGGTGCCCGCGATGTGATAAGGCAAATCTTGAAAGAAGAAGGTGTAATGAGTTTATACAAGGGCTTCACCCCCATCATGCTACGTGCCTTCCCTGCTAATGCAGTAAGTAAATCCTTAAAGCAGTGAAGTAGTTCTACAAAAGTTCGGGGGACTTCAAAAATGTTTTTCAATTCAGTTGGTCTCTCCAAGGTAATCTGTAAAATAATGAATTTTGGAAAATCCCTTCAAATCTTCCCTGAGTATTACTCAAGTGATTAAATATGGCTGCTCAGACCCTTTCTTTGTTGGGGTCTGTATAAGTTTATCTACTTAAAGTAATAGCTAGCTCTTTTCAAATTGGCCTACAATATGATTGACAATCACAAATGGCCTAATCATGGTTGTTAACCAATTGCCCTTCAGTTTGCCAGTCAACTGCCAGCTACTCCAGTTAACATATCAGGTCACGAGACCATCTGCATGGTGAAACAAGGTTTGCTGATTTTGAGACGGGGTGTTTTAGATGCGTCATGCAACTAATCACAATGACTGCTTCATTTAAAACTAAAAGCATACACATATAATATGAAAGTCCCATATTTATTCAGCTTCGGATAAAAACTATGGAAGTTTTATCTCTTTAAGAAAAAAAATGTAGTCTTGATGCTCAGGAATCTGTAAGCAAATGTGCTTCGTTACAGGAATGACAGTTTTTTTTAATGTAGCCAGATGAAGCCTTTGGAACATTATTTTAAGGTGAAGTTTTGCCAGAACTTCAATAATAAGTTAAATAATACAAATGCCAAATGACATTGGTGGTGAGTTTATTGTTCTTTAGCTATCTTGATTTAAGTTTTGGAGAACAAATTTTTTTGGTTTTTACAGAGAGAGTCAATTAATATTGTTTATTCTCTGTCCCCTAAGCTCACTGTTTTATATCATGAATGGTGTCATGGCTCTTCGTTTATTGGTTCTAGTTCCATCTGTCTAGGGAATTTAGGTGGGAGGAAGAGAGACAGTAACAAACGTGCAGAGGCAGTGAGAAAAGCAGGGACGGATAGAGAGGAAGTGGAAATCGAAGCAACGAAGAAAAGTTTTTGTATTTTTTTTTCAAATGAGGGTGAGACTGAGACTACGGACTAGAGAGTGTGTAAGAGACATGAGAGAGGTGAAGGGGAAGGGGAAAAAAGGTATGAGAAGAGTCAGAAAAGTTGTTAAAAAAATGTATGTTTGTAAAGAAGAAATACTTCAGAAAATAAAGGGAAAAAAAAAGAAAAACTTCACCTCCTCAACATTTAGCCAGGTCTGTTCATTTGGTTGCGCCATAATAAGGAGAGATAAGTGATTAAAAGTGTAGTGTTGGGTAGGTTCTCTCCCTTGAAGATTTTTTTTCATTTTGAAGTTACCTTTTATACAAGGAGACCTCGGGTTCAACGAGGAAACCCTGTTAAACCTGAGTATCTCGTTGTGTGCAAGGTTTACTGTATAAAATCACGCAAGAACTCATTGCAGCCTAAAAGTTTTTCTGGGCATCCATACATATTATTTTTTATATGATGAAAAGGTTTTGGAGTTAAAATGTTGTTCCAGTTTGGAAATCTTTATTTGGAAAGAAGAGCATTGTCATAATTATAAATTCTAGCATTTCTTCAGACACATTGTGGACATTTTGTATATTTGAGAGGAATCTTATTTGCACTTAAATGAAAGTTATTGTGATGTATTGGTGAATATTTGGGCTTTAAAACGAATTCAAGCACAATGTTTTATTTTTAAAAAATAGTAGCAGAGATATTGCGTTACAAAACCGGGTGAAAATTGTAAATCTCAGGAATTACAGGTCATGCACAAGCATACTTGTAAGTGCAGACCCCCGGATATGTCTGGCAAGAAACTAAAGCACAGCTCTCATATGGTTTGTAACAGCCGTGCAACATGTGATCGTTAAACTCAAATGTGTTGAGATACATGAAATACTTATCAATAAGAATTTGATGACAAGAATAAAATGTGATATGCATTTAGAGAGCACAGGGAAAAATTAGTTATGTCTTTGAATCAGATTCTATAAAAATGTTCTTTTTAATTCTTGGGTGGGACATATATTTTTAAGTTGCCCTGCATCGCTTCTCCCCAGGCTTGCTTCCTTGGCTATGAAGTTGCTCTCAAATTTCTCAACTGGGCTGCTCCTGGATTATGAGAAACGTGATTAAATGTAGTTCCTTTTCAAATGTAGATGTATTCATGTCACAGCCACTCCACAGCTGTTCAAGTCATTTCACAATGTGCATGATTGAAAACAAGAATAATATTGGTGAATTTTGTAAAATTAAAATCTATGTATATTAAAGTCTCACATCATGAAGGTAGGAATAAAAAGATAACAAAGAATTCCTGCAACACAATGCATCTTTAGGCAAATTTTATTTGTACCTAAGCAGCCTTAAATAAAGCCTTTAGAAGTATCTTTATACATTGTATAAATTGGGGAAGTGCAGATTTAGCTGTTCTTTTGAACATTGCACTATTTCTGCTTGAAAATTATCAGATTATCCGATCAAAACTCTATGCATATTCTTAGTAAAACCTATCTGTTCATGGCCTGGGTACATTCTCTGTTTTTCTGAATAAAGGAATGGCTTGTAAAAGTGTAAGTCTATTCTGATGAGATATACATATGGAGTTATAGAATTTGCTTCTGAAACTATCAAAGGAAAGAATTCTTTTGAATTTTGTTTTTTCTTAGAGGCGACCAGTTTACTCTAGCATGGTTCAGTATATTAACTTAAAAATCGGCTTAATCAACAGTGAAATGACTGTGACAATATAATGACCAATGAAAATACATTTTTTTTGTTATTCATATTTATCATTTTTTTCCCCTCAAACTTTTTAGAAACATTTACAATTACATTGATGCAAAATTGTTTGCTTGTTTGTATGACAGTTTGTTGAATGAGATGATTTCATAGATGTTTGCTCATCAAAGAAAAAAAAATTTATAAAAAAACCTTGAAAAGAACACGAAGGATTGAAAGGGTGGAGTGATCACAGCTCGCCATCAAAGTAACAAAATTGGCGCTCTGGAGTAAAGGATGCCTTGATGCAATGTTAACAAGCTCTGTTGTATATTCATGATATGAATAGATTTGAGATCAAATGGAACCCAAGGACAAATGACTTTCATCAGCTTTTAAAAACTAGTTTACAAAAATTATATTGTTTTCTAACACCTTGCAATCAAGTTTTATTTGGTTGATTTCCTGTAATGTAAAACTACTTGTATTGAAATAAAATTTTTTTTTAACCTTGTAAGTAGGCAGGAGCCCAACTCACGAATTTTGTAAGTCCCATGCCGGGATGATCAGTTTAAGAATTGAATATTAATTTTGCTCAAAAGATATTTGGTATAAATTTTAATTTACAAAATGTACTTTTACATGAATGTGTTTCCATTAAGATGTTTGTTTCCTTTCCTTTTTTTCTCTTATATCTTTTTGAATAAGCTTGCACAAATCTTGAACAGAGAGACACAGTTCAAAATTTCTGTAAATACAATAGCAAGCATTTAAGATTTTTTTCTCCATAAATGATTTGCCTTATTGTATTTCAGTTTTAATGTTAGAAATCAAATCTCAGTTCTAGAATGTCAAAAAAAAAAACAAAAAATCATTCTTGTAAGAAGGACAAGGAAATTACCAATTTTTTGGGTATTAGGTGCTTATGTCAACAAAATCATTTGATAAAGTTGTAAGCTTTTTTTTTTTTTGTTTTTGTTTTGTTTTTTTTTTTTCTATCAAAGAGAACCCTGTAAGCTAGAAAGGGTAGAATGAATGAATCTGCATTTTTATGAGACCAATTGGTAGTAAGGCAAGGCAGTAACAAGTGCAGACATCAATTGAAGTTATGAAAAAATTTAATTACTATCTACAAAAAAACCCCAAAATCAATAATCCCAATTATTGGGATTATAGGCGTAGGATTAGAGGATCATAATGAAAGACAAAAAAAAAACAGCAACAAAACAAACTCGAAAAAAAACCCAAAAGATTACAGAGATAGAGCTTAAGGTAACAGGGAGAAAAAGTATGAGTTTGCTTGAAGTTCTAGATAATCCGAGAAAAGGTACCAAACTTAATCACCTCTGATCAGTGAGTTATCTTCACAACATGACATCTATTCAGAGCAGAATTGTCCTAAATGAATAAATTAATTCAATAAACATTGCTGCTGAAGGCCGATAAAGTGGAGAACAAGTACCGGTAACTAAACGTGGTTAAGGGAAAAAATATCTTGACTTATCTCCCAACGTCAAGGAAGATGACTTAGTACATGGAAGGCAAGGGTGGAAGATTTTTATATCCTCACTATTTTCATGTTGTGAAGTTTGACATTGAAGATGTGAGCGCAATAAACAATTTTTAAAAATGCAATAGCTATATGTGTGATTATGCCGAAAAATTCTCTGGATATTTCTCATGACAAATTCCTCTAGAAACCTGAGGTTGCGTTTGTTAGGAGCTCTGTTAGAAATTATGGTAGAAGGAATATGTTCTAAAATATATTCTATGAAAGAGAAAGCTTTATTTGTGTAGTTTTTAAAAAATGATTTGATAAAGTGCAGCCTGAAGTTCCAACACAAATGCCTATTGGAAATAAACTGACTCCTTTGCAATGCGAAAGGCAGTAGAAAAGTTACTGTAAGGCATCTTTTTTTTTTTTTTTAAACATTTATTTTTATAATTTTTTTTGTATTTTATGAAACGTTTTTGATTTTGTTTTCATCAGTTCTGGAAATAAAAGGGAGTGGAAGAATTCCTTTTTCAAAGGATACTGTGTATATATAGATCTTTAAGCATGGTAAATAAATCTACAGACAATATGGGTTTACTTTCATTGTTTTTTTTTAATTTAAATTTCTCTTTTTTTTTTGTCCTTGCCTTCTGACAAAAGATTTTGATTGAATGTACATTATTTTGTAAAACATGTGCTCTTCTGGAGCTTAACCAATACTGCATATACTACACTGGTACTTATTAAAATTAACTATAAACAACTATATGGTAACTAAAAATCCATACATAAGTAATAAAATTCCAGTGCACTTAGTATTGCTGGTTATAAGATTTGATATATGTCATCTTGTCTTAAAAAATTGATACATGTATTACATGTAGTTACCAGCCACAGTAGATTTTGGCAATTTGGAGGTTCTTGTAGAAATTAGAATTGTCATTTCATCCCCAAGCAGCACTCAGGGGTGATTTATAGGATGTTTTACAATGAAGCAATACATCAAGTGAATTGAAAAAAAAAAATTGTAACTTTATCAATGTAAAGGCTATGAAATTTGCAAAATGATACAGTACATACATAAATTATGACTCAAAAAGATGTGGAAAGATTTGAAATATTTTAATAGTACATTTTACAGTGGCAATTTTTGTTTCAGATGCACAAAAAATTAACATGTATTATACAATAGCTCACTTTGCATTAATATCTCTTCACTCATTTCAATCAGCATTACATTGATTTACTCATCACAATTTAGTTAGCACTTTAACTTAATAACAGCATCAGACTGCAGCTTGAAAAAGTGTCTAATACCTGCCTCCTTTTACATGAAGCAAAAGTAATTATAACATACACATTCAATTGGCAACTTCCCATTCATTCCAACAACTAATTACTCCAAAGTAAAAGTTTTTCTTCTTCTAAAACTTAATTATGCAATTAAAAGCTTTCTCTCAAGGTGATACTGAAACAACATAATACATGTACATTCTTTTCCACAGAAAGTTACTCTCACACATTAACTTGCCTCAAATGCAAGTCAAATTGAAGTGATTTGCACACAAATTAAAATTACTTTGGATGATTGGTGTTTCCTTTTCTGTTGATAATTTGTTAAGTGTTATCATTTGAAAGCAGTTTCTTTGATTCACATAGCTAGAGTAACAAGAACAACAACAAACAAATGGATTAGGCATCCATGCAGCTCTTGAAATTGTCAGACTAACAGCTAATTGACATAAAAAACAAAATCCTATTCTTACACAGGTACACTTTGAAACAAAGTCCAAGATTTGTGACCAGCCAAATAGTCCTGGCACAGAAGAGTAATATTGAAACCAAGCTTGTGAATAGATTGTATACATTTTCTCAGTTGAGAAATGAAGTTTGCAAATTTTCTACCTATCACTGGATGACACAATTAAAATAAAATGCAAATTGGCAATATCTAAAACAATTTTGGAATTGTCAGTATGCAATCTGTGACATAACTATTTTTCATCTAAATAACTTTGATTCTATAATTAAAGAAAATGTCTTTAAATTTAAGATACTAAATTAATTAATTTGAGGCAGTATACTACTATACATAAAACTGATATATTTTTCTTTCGAATACTGATAAATAATGAAATTGTACTTGCTTAAAACAAGGTAGGCCTTGATTGTAATATACAGTCATAATGATTTGAACCATCTTCAATTTACACCAACAACAGAGCTGGGATCTGTAACAATTGAACAATAAATGCTGACCATTACCTCTGAAACAATCAATAAGTAAATTGGATCAGTGCTCATTTATTTATGGTACAAAAATGCATGTAGAAATACCTGAAACTTAAAAACATCAACCGAGAAAAGAATAGAATAGAAAAGAATTTTTTTTACAAACGATATGTTGTGACAGTTGTGTGTTTATAAATTGCAGAACTAAGCGTAAGCGGTAAAGCAGGCATCAAAATGTTGCAAAGAATTTGATTTACTTTATTCCTTTTTATCTTCAACATACAAAGCAACAGAAATGTGAAAAAATCATATCTATCAGCTATAAAGAGGAACAAAGTAAATAAAAATAAAGACAAAATACAAACACAAATTGTTAGCTCCAATGACTATGCTTAAAAAATATTATTGGTCCTTTCCCCTCAGAAACTTCTCAAGGAAAATAAAAATCAACAAAATGTTACTAACAAACTGACACAATTGGTATGAGAATGCACATTATGGAAGACTAAAGTATAAATTTTAGACTTTATCTTGAGTGATGAATTTCCATGCTTTCCAACTGTGTTTTGCTAAAACAATATCTGATGGAGAAATTAAATAATAGTAATAATAATAAAAAAAACACAGAAAATTTTAAGAAAACTTATGCAAACCAATCCTTTCAATAATACATTAATCTCTATTGAAGAAATTCAAGAATTCTGCTCAGAGTACCAGGCATTGACAGAACCACACAGAATTTGTTTCATGTGTACCAACTCTCAAGATTAAATGCCAGGTCTCGTTTATCTGCTTTTACGAGGCACAATGGGGAAAGGAAATTCATGTGTAACATGAAAAGAAGTAATGGAAAGACTTATCTTAATCTGTAGCAGTTCCTTTTAGTTTTGATCGAAATGAAGCTTGAGTCACATAATGTGATGGATTCAGCACCACACCTGTTAAGAAGATAAAATAATTAAAAATTAAAGAATGAGCTAAGTGTTTAAAAATATTATAATTTATACCATGATGTTAATAATTTACATTAAAATGCAAAACTTATGAAGGTTGGATACCATGCAAGAGCTGCTTAACAATTTTGACATTTAACTAACACACTATGGAGCTTAAAATAACATTCATAAATAATTTATAATCAACTCAAGTATAAAAATAAAACTTAAAAAAAAAAAAAAGAAAGACTAACATGGCTTTGCACAGACATCAATAGCTGTCAAAGATGCAGTGTACAGAAAATATAGGGACTAGCTCACAGAAAAAAAGAGTAGTATGTATTTGAAAAGCAAAGAAATACACTTCAGCAGGATATATATAAAATTTGATTTAGTAGCAGTAAATGTGATGCATCTATTTTTTTCAAACCCTAATAGCTTCCTTATGCATGTCTCTGTCTTTCAATTCTATTTGCCTTTCAAATTCTCTTCATATGGTCTAGTTACCAATGCTGTTTTGTCCCAACTGATAGATTTCATACCAATCAAACTAGAACGCGGTTGTTATGGAAAAATATACAGGCTTCAACAGAATCTGTAGACCCGTAGCTACAAAAATATAAAAAAACATCTACTGATGTCAAACTGTTCTAGAAAGTTCAGACCTTTATCTAAGCAGTGAATAACTCACTAAATATTTAACTCTAAGCAGCTCAATATTTCTCTCTAACTTTCAAGCCCATACAAAAAAAAAACAAAAAACAAAAAAAAAATTCAGAAAATGCAGGCGATTGCCAATTGTAAAATATAAGTAATACCAATTATTTAATTAATCACTAACCTAATGAGAGAGTTAATCCTAAAAGGGTTGGAATGTTTTCTAATTAAAAATTCTTGAGGAATTCTTCTGCAGAGATCCTAGCCCTAGAGTTGACAGCAAGCTTAAGGAAGTTGATCTCCTTGTCAATTTCCTCCATGAAGTGAATGATAAAGTCTACCAACTTATGCTTATACATCTGCTCTGTATGAAAGTTGGTGATCAAAAAGCTGATGTCGTAGCCCTGAAACACAAAACAAGAGATTAGGGCATAAACTTGGACTTAAAGTCTGACAACACATTAAAAATTAAAAAAAAAAAATAAAAAGGCTGTTACTGGGAACCTACATTCACTTGTGAATAAGAAATGAGATAATCTATTCGCATGCTACAGAATGTGGTAGTAGTTAAAGAAAACTTGAGAGCAAAAACCGTTATGACTGGAAAACTGATGTGTTTTTGATAACAACTTTAGTTCAAGAACTTTTGAGCCCAATGCTTGATTAAAAAAAAAACAACTAAACTACCCCTTGTGCAATAGGGGGGACTCAACCCTGTCAGTGATTGAAACATTGTCGTCTACGTAGACCCATTAAGTCTAAAAGCTGAAAGATGACTAAGAAATAGCCATAATAATACTTACTGAAAAGATTTCAGTTTTACTTAGCATTATCAACTCAAGTTGGATAGGATTGTGTCTAGTCAGCAGCAAAACATGATAACCCTCTGTTTGAATCAACAGTGAGTGTAGTATCAAAATAACAAGTATATATATATAATATAAATACCTTTACTATAAGCTATCAGGAAACAAAAGTGATTGAGTGAATCTGTAACAAAAGAAAAGGTCCTGCATTTAGATCTTTTAAAATCATGTGGCTAAAAAAAAAATAAAATATATTTGGGGGAAAAAAGACACAAAGAAATAAAAAAAAAATACCCCACTAAATAAAGCTAACCTACAAACCTCAATTTGCTTTCTCCTCAGAATAGTAAAATTCTCTGCTCTCATCATCATAAATCTAGTAAACTTGTGACATAGAATTTTTTCAATTTCATCAGCCTGAAAAAAAGAAAAAAATGTTTTAT
Source organism: Elysia crispata (assembly GCA_033675545.1). Taxonomy (NCBI): domain Eukaryota; kingdom Metazoa; phylum Mollusca; class Gastropoda; family Plakobranchidae; genus Elysia; species Elysia crispata. Next base: position 150,279 of record JAWDGP010007652.1, read on the forward strand.
AACCCTCAGACATAGAAGAAAAAAGGAAATAAAATCCCCCACTGTTTCTTTACAAACAAATCAAAACATATCAAACCTGTTGTATGGAGTTAACCCTCATCTTACTCTCTTTCTAAGTAATGAATCCATATCATGACTTGTTTTAACATTAAAAATAGTAGTATCCAGGTGATTTCAAACAATTTTCTTAAACTAACTTGCACTTCAAAAAAAGAAAAGCCATGACTTCAGGAGGACAGTTTTATTATATTTTATAAACAGTGGAATCTGATCATATCGACACAATCTTGGAAATTTTAGCGACAAAGACAAATAGGAGAATACTAAGGGAAAGAGGGAAAAAGGTCATTGCATGGAATACTCGATTGCCTTCCTTGTTAATTTTTTTCCATGTAAAATGGGGTTTTGAGTATTGTCTCCACTATTTCCTTTTTAGTTTTAAAACGGCAACTTTCTTGCCAACATGTGTTAGCAGTTTGAAGGTTTTTCCTTCCCATGGCTATGATGAAATCTGACAATTGTAGGTCTAGGGATTGGCTCTGCGTAGTAAAAGGAGTGGTTGCTTCAATGCTGTTTTGTGCTAGATTGAAAAAAGTCTATGATTGCTGGTTCTAGATGATCAAGGTCAGGCTAGCCTAACCACAAGCATCAGTTAAAAAAGGCTATGGTCTAACCCAGTGCCGTTACCAAAGACTAAAGAAAAGCATTCCACATTGCAACACTGTCTCAGCTCCCAGCATCAATCTGCACTGGATTCTATCAGGCCTAGATCTAGACTGAATCTCACCCATATCAGACAGTCAGACGAGTGTCATGTTGCCAATCTGCTGACACTATCTTAGTGTCTAGGTACTTGGTGATAGAAGCTGGTTTAAAAAAACCTTATGCCAAATGCTGAGTCAAAGGTAATTGTAAATTCTTTAAACTTTCCTCACCCTCTCAGTCAATCTGTTACAAGATCGCAATGCATACATGTCATAGCATAAACAAGATGGAGAGAAAGAAAGAAGCTGTGCGTATAGCAGACACAGAACAATGTGGTAGGGTGGGTTGGCCATTGAGCCATGCAAGAGGGTCATTGTGCTCTTTCGGTGGGACATGGCGTTGGCTTTAGACACTGTCTGTTGATTGGCACAAGGGACTTAAGAGGCGTTAAATCTCAGACGTAGAATTGACCCTGAATTTGCTTGGCAGAAAATATAATTGTGAGATTTCTTTCCCTCCCTCTTTGTTCCTTTCTAATAAGGCTTGGCTAAAACTTGTGGCAAACGTGTCAATAAAGTGGAGTAACTGATATACAATAAGTTAATATAAGAGAATTATATTACTGAGAATATTGAGGTAAAAATTCAGTAGTTAGAAAAAGATGTCAATAAATCAGCTGTCAATAAAAGTGGGTTATACTGAAAGTATTAGGCTCAGATTTCCACAATCAATACTGAAAAATAAGAATCTGAAAAAAATGGTAGTCTGCAGGCTAGAAAGGTGAAACATTTCAAATGCAATTAATCAAACGTTTATGGAATTTTAATAAAAAAAATCCTTGGTCAACAGCCAAGTGACTTCAATATGTTCAAAATATAATCATAGAGAGCTAAAAGCGAAACTGCAGACAAATGTCCTACCTGTTTAATTGCTATACTGATTCGCAAAGAATTGATGCTGCCTTCTATTAAAACTCTTTCCCTTTCATTTCTGCTGATGACCACAGGGGTGAGCAGCAACTCTTTATTGCTCCTTTCAAATAAAAAGAAGAAAAAAAGGACAAAAAAATTATTCATTGAAACATAGTCAAGCAAAACGTAATGATAGTTCCTAAAAGTAAAAATTAAATGGTAAAAACTTATATGATTAGATTTTGAATAATCAATATAACAGTGTAAGTATATTATTATAAACAGACTATACACACTTCTACAATCGAAGGAATTTTTCTATAAAAAATTCAATTATATTGAAAATCTATTGCCTTACTTTACTTCAACTTCTGGTTTGTTGTGTCGTTCAACCAACTGAGAGTCGAAGTTTTGAAGACATATTGCTGCAGTCAAAGTTTCTCTCACCGCACTCAAATAAGGCTTCAGTGTAGCTGCCTAAAATTCGATAAGAATTTATTCATGAGAAAGTAGCTTCAGATACCAATAATACCAGACACTGATGAAAAACCGGTATATAGGTTTACTTTCCGCGGCTTCTCTCAGCCTTTTTACTAACACCATGATAGTAAGGGATGGTACATGTTAAATGCTTTCCATTCCTCCATGGTAATGAGTTAATTTAAACATTCAATTTTATCATTCTATCGTGTACAGTTTTTTGGCTAAGGCAATGCCTTCATACATTGCAGCACCACATATCAATAAATTCAGCTTCTATCAATCACTATTTATAGATATTTTTTTTCATCCTACATAGTGAAATTTAATAAATTTATATTGGTTGAATATGATTTTGTACGACTTTTTGTAGAGCTTTACCATACAATGCAGAGTTTTTTTTTTTTTTTTTTAAATTTTATTCAAAACACAATATTATTGTCACTGTAACTTATGCTGGTCTAGAGGAAAAGGAGGGGATGTACAAGACAATATTATCACTGAGTTTAATGACTAGGATTTCAATAAAAAAAAATCAGAATGAACATAAGCTTTTTACTAAACTTATATGAAAGAGAAACTTCCTATCATTGTGCAAATGCATGAACATTTGTTTAAAGAAAAACAGGATTGAGAGGCACTGATTGATTGAAAGAAAAAATTGATAACATGCATATATAAACATTTGATCATGCAGAGAACTATTATCATGTTAATAAGGCCTTGGTTATGATGCAATATAAATTTGTTGGCTTTAGATCTAGTGCATGTGATGTTGAAATCAATACAATCATTAAAACACCTAATTTTTTTGCTTTGATCTAAGACAAAAGTTAAATTCATTGTTGAGGAGCATCAGTTTAAAAATTGTAACTAAATCTAAAAAAAAATTAGGAAGTACAGAGCCTCTATCATACTGAAGAGGGCTCCATATAATCGGGCTGTATATAGAACTTAATAACGCCTCAAGTAAGTGTAAATAATTTTTTATCAATAAATCACAAAAAAAAAAAAAACCCAAACAAACCCACAGCATGTTATATCTTATAGGGCCTACCACATCTGAATATACTAAACCAACGCATGCAATCGTAAGTCCTACCAAAATTTAATCTAGATCTAGATCTAGATCAACCTTTAGTCAAATGTGACATCAAGTTCCAAATAGTAGCATTTTGGCTTTTTGCCTAGACTACTTTATAAATTTATATGGTATGTTATGCAATGTATAAATAGATCTAGATTTAAGGAAGTATGCAAGAATGCATGAGCACAGCAGAAAGAAATTACCAAAACAGATGTAGAATCTAGACTTATATGACAAAAATTAAAAAAGATACCGGTAGCAGATTAGATTTAGACAGCCGGTACAGAAAAACAAGAGGAAATGAATCATATTTGCAGGAATTAGATTTAAGGAAAAATTGCTTTTGAAATAATTCAGAGTCCACAAAACCTATCTGGAATCTAAAAGCTCAGAAAAAAATTGAAAGCCCATTAAAATCTGCTCGAAAACATATGAAACACCAAGAAATAAACAATGTTGGTTAGAAACCTGACAACACCCACCATGATGAGACACGGAAGTAGACAGGAACCTGCCTCCGGAAGTACGTCACATATGCTTTTCTTGACTACAAGTTTTGTTTACTCTAGAGCTGCGAGAGTACTGTCGGTTTAGTCTCCCTTTTCTACTTCTTTCTTCTTCAAACCAAGGAAATAGAAACAGATAATTCTTTATCAATGTCCGTAAAAAGAACCTCGCAGAAATTGAAAAGCATTTCATGACAAGAGGAAACGAACTATAATAACAATTCCATTTTTTTGTATTAATAAGGCCTCAAGACCCAGATATCAAGATATATATATATATATATATATATATATATATATATATATATATATATATGGCATTAGTTGTAAGTCTTCGACTGAATGGTATTCTCGTTTTGCACTTCTACTGTCTCTTTATCCTCTCTTCAAATGTAGGAAACAAAGACCATGGCTTTGAAGCAGTCGTTTCGGGAAAAAGAGAGAGGTCCTAGCGTTTTTGGGTGCTCCCAAACTATTCAGTTCTAGACTGCAGTGCGTGATTGGAACTTGTTTGATCCACAAAAGACAATATCAACTTGCCTTAAACATGACATATCAAACAATCGAACATTCTGAAGGGGAAAACATGACGCAATTTTGACTTAAAGTAAAACGTTATGACTGCTATCAATAAAAAAAATCTAAAAAAGTGATTAAAAAAAAACAAAACAAAAAGAAAAAAAGAAAACAAAACAACAAAACAAAAAGAAAAAAAGAAAAAAAAAAACAACAAAACAAAACAAAAAAAACAAAAAAAAAAACAACAAAAACTAAACCAAAAAAAAAAAAAACAAACAAAAAAACAATCAAACTCAAATTTCAATCTGAGCAACTACAACAGCAAAAAGTACAGCCCATAAATTGTTATGAATGAGCAACCAAGAGGTATAAGTTACAACAAAAGCTCTAGCGATAAAGCCGCAACAACATTTTTGATTGGTTTGGATGAAGAGTTTCACCATAAGCGAGGATCTCAATGCTTCTGTCTCCGTGTAAACTTATGTCACATCGGTATCAATACAGATTATTCTAAAAACTAAGCAGGATTTGGGGACATCGAAAAGTTAAATTGTTGTCTTATGTTTGCTAAGCATATATGGCATGTGGTAAGAAAAAAAAAGAAAGAAAAAACCCAAAACAACAACAAAAAAACTAACAACCCCCCAAAAAAAAACAACAAACAAACAAAAAAAACAAAAAAAAACAAAAACAAAAACAAAAAACAAAAAACAAAACAAAACAACACAAAACAACAAACAAACAAAACAAAACAAAACCTCCCAAACAATTCGGCTACAGGTGTTCCGTTCATCATGCAACTCAGTCCATGCAAGAATACCAGTACTCAACCTTTATGTATTAGTGAAGTTACCCGTCGAGCTTGTGACCCTCGTAATCCTTACAGTAAAATATGTCAAATCACAATTCCTTTGTAACGAACCAAATTTTGTTGTATATTTCAAATTCTTTCAATTAACCTGTAATTTTACAAGAATTTACCTCTTATCTTTATGAATAAGTGATTTTGAATTGGGTCTAGCCTTTAAATTTGGTAAAATAACACATAATTCATTTTCTTCTTTATAAGAATTCCTGCTTGCTTGCCAGATGGAATTTACATACTTATTGATTTTTGTTTTTAGATCGGACCAACTCACAACAGCAATAAGTCAATGGCAATTTTTTTATGTTTCTTTTTCCGTCGTCAACAGACGATACGTCATTAGATAGTTTCCGCTATGTTTATGGTTGCAACTCCAATACAAACTGTATTGATTACTATTATGAGAAAATTCTCTTTTATTCTTACGAATTTTGTTGTTGAAATTATTGAGTTTTCTCTCTTGTGGTTTGCTATAGGATCTTTGGTAATATAATCATTTTTTAATCCACATTAACCTAATGGTTTTACGTGTAATCATAGCCTAGATCAAGTTTAGTAACAACGAAATCATTGCAAAGTTAGCTTCAAATTTGGGATATTAAATGAGGGGTACCAGTGTGATGGTGAAAAGGAGTGGTTTAATTTTCTATTCCCTAGATAAGATCGGTATTAATAACTACGTTAGCTTATTGATTTTTTTTTGTTTTACTCTGACATATCATCGTGAAAGTTTAAATCCACCATCAATAAAACAACCGACTTTCTTTCAACCCATTCCTATTCCTAGTGCTATTCTTGGAAGAAAAATAAAACGAACCTTATGAACAGGGGGAAAAAGAGTGACGTCAAAGGTATTTAGCTTCATCACATCTTTTCAGCTGCACATGTTACGCTGAGTGTTGAGAAATACTTCAAATTATGTTCTTTCAGAGCAAAATCGTCCGAAGTCTTTAAATTTGTTTGTTGCCCCTGAGACGGTTGGGCTGCTGAGTGAGGAAAAGTTATAGAACTAGTAGGGCACGTTGCGGCATGACCATTTCTCCCTATGGCGCTTCACAATCTAATCAGGCCAGCACCAATAGGGATTATAGTGGTGTTTTTATTTCTGCAATGATTTGATTTTTATACTTTGAAACAATTCATCCTTAACTTTTCTGCGACCAATATTTTATGCTTCAGTGTTAGCTAAGTCATGTTAAAGGAGCCCACATAAGAATGACGAATACTAGTTTTTATATATGTGGAAGAAAAAAAAATCACCAAGCAAAAATCAAAATAGAAAACCTTTCGCCCAGCACGTGAACAAATTTCAGTCTTTCGATTTTTTAATTATTTTCCTAAGCATTATAGACTATCAGCAAAGTTCATTGTCTGATCCTGTCTGCCTTGCTTGATAGACAAGGCTTTATTTTATGATATAGACAATTAATGTAGCAGTCAATTAAATACCACTTTAAACCAGCTGAAAAAAGTTCCCTTTTTTTTTTCAAAATGCCAACAGAAAGGAAATCCATCTCAACTAATCAATATTAAAAAAAGGCCAAGAAAAGAAAAAAAAAAGAAAAAAAAAAAACCAATCAACCAACCAAACAAAAAAGAAAGCAAAACAAATAAAAAAAAAACAAACAAATAAAACAAAACAAAAAAAAAACAAAACAAAAGAAACTACCAAAACTCTGGGACAGACGAATTTTCATAGTTCTGTTTTGTCTAATGGGGGAGTTGGTGGTACCATTTCCTCGACTTAACAATAAACAGAAAAGAAACATGTTATCATCTGCCATCACTTCAGCAGAGCTGATCGATCTCGAGGCATCTGGGTCCCGTCAACTATCTCCGTGACTCAGAATGAGGCATTAAGCTGATTTCTAACCTATTCGGGTTCTAGATCTTAGACTGATGAGGAAAATCACGCTAGCAAAGTCTTGTGAATCAGCCACAAGGTCTGACCTTGTGAGACATTATTCGGCTCATTAAGATTATTGTATTCAAGCATAATGCATAATGTATTAACTCTAAAAGCCACCATACACACTGTGGTTGCGCCAGGCGCATAGGTCAAGATTTCACGACTTCAGCGCTGAGCCATTGCGTGTGTGGGAAATCCGCATGAAAAACCCGTATATATATATAGGATGTGTGTGGTAATGCAAAAACACAGCGCAGAATGCCTTGCACATAATATTGTGCAACGCCTAGCATTCCCTCTGTGTGTGTATGGTGGGTTTTACAGCAGACCAAATTGGGGCATGACGCGAACAATGAGGAGTCACATGACTCGTATAGGGTAAGGACCTCCACAATATAGATCTAGGGATCACACTCATTAACTTGTACTTCTCTCCTCTTGAGTAAGACCATAGTCACAAATAGAGGGCGGCTTAGAAAATTCACGACGGGCAAGCATTATTTAATGACTCTTAAATCCTCGTCACAGCTAAGATAAGACTACTTTTGAATTCAAGATCAAGATAAATATACTTAATATTTTAGAAGGATGGCAATCATCACGCGGTTATTTTGCTGTGCAAATCAAATAGTCATATTTCATAAAACTCATATGATACAATCTAAGACAGAAAGACTTTTTTTTTGTTTTTAATTTTTATTATTTTTTTTTGTCGTAATTCCAACCGCGTAAGAAACACTTGCAATGTGAAATGGAAAAAAAAAAGAGAGCTATAGTCTATGATACTTTAAGTATCTAAAAGCCCGCTCAGGAGAGTTGGCAGATTTGAATGCTTGAGGTCAATTATAAAATTGGAAAAGAAATTCATTGACAGCATATGCTGCGTTATCTTGGTCGATATTTTAAAATGTTCAAATTTAGAAAGAGAATCCACAAGACAAACAGATCGTTAAATAAATTTTATTAATTTATAATGTCTAAGGTAGAGTGTATATCGCTGAACAAGGCGGAAAAACTACAGAGATTAATCCTTTCGTTTTCGTTGTATAGAACATCCTAATCAATGAACTGTAGCATAGCTGTATTCTCAAATTGGCATGGCAGTATTTCTTCCCAGGTAAAAATAATATAATATACAGCTTCAGGTAGCCGTTGGTAACTTTTGTTAAATCACAGAAATAAAATTAAATACAACGAATTCGAAACCAGCTTTTCGATTTTCCGAGGGAGTTATTATTTCTTGTAACATGTATTCTGAGCTGTTCTTATCTGGTAACATTCCTGACTAGATTTCTTGGAATCTTGGAGAATCTTGGAGAAAAAAACCCAAAACAAAACGATTCACGATGAAATGAAGACGCGATTAGCTGTTGAAATTAGAACGGAGCTACTGAGACCAGCTTGGAAAATCCGATTTTATGAAACAGGCAATTTAAATATTAACTCGAAATTTTCCCTTGTTTTTGTCTGGCACAAACCATTTTTAATGTAGGCCTACCAGTATGTACTAATTTGCTTGGAAACGCTGGATGTTTTTGTGAAGTGTTTTAGTAGCGATTTTCCTTCAAACAGAAAAAAAACCAACAAAACATCGGTCCTAGTAGTTTTTTTTCCATCTCTTTTAATCAATTTATCTTCTAGTTCTACCTCTGTAAGCGGTTGAGATTTTTCTGCTTCTGGCCTAGATTCTAGTAAACCTAAAGATGATATTACTGATTTTTCGTGCAGTTTTCTAATAGAAGCTACTGCGTACTGTTTCTTTCTTTCTTTGTTTGATCAGGTTGATAGATAGTGATTAACAAGTCATGTAATAGATAGGCCTACATTATTTCGGATCGCGGAGTAATATGCTCCTTAATTGTCAAGCACTTTCTTTATTGTGTTATTACCAGAACAAGGAGAATGAAAACTATTAAACAAGAGGAAAATAAAGTCGTAAAAATATAAAGTCATAGACTGAAAGAGTGTGGGAGGGAGATTGTCAGATGAGAAAGATAGAGATAGAGAGAGAGAGAGAGAGAGAGAGAGAGAGAGAGAGAGAGAGAGAGAGAGAGAGAGAGAGAGAGAGAGAGAGAGAGAGAGAGAGAGAGAGAGAGATAGAGAGAGAGAGAGAGAGAGAGAGAGAGAGAGAGAGAGAGAGAGAGAGAGAGAGAGAGAGAGAGAGAGAGAGAGAGAGAGAGGAGCGTGATTGAATCCGACAACGGAATCACTTTAAGATATTAAGATTATTAACAATAAATTACTTTTTGCACTTAGTAAAACGGGTCAAAAGAAGAAAGACAAATGTACTATTGAGAGACTTAAACGCTGAACTAGTGACATTAAAAAAAAAAAAAACACACACACACACACAAATCTTGACAGTAACAAAGTGGGAAGATGAGAATTTAGAAGAAAGATCTGTCAAGTGTCATTGTTTTCATCCATTCTGTGAGGATACAAAGTACCAATGGTTGAAAAATTCTAAAGAATTAAACGATCAATCAATTAGTCACTCAATCAATGCCAGGTCCAGTACAATCTAATGGTGTAATACTTTTCTTCAGAAACCACTTCAACCCCGACTCAATTCAGATAGGTTTTTTACATTTTTGTTCGAACTATTTTATTTTTTTTATCGGGCCGGTTAAAATTCCATAAATAATCAAGGTGGTTGACATGGGAAATTTCAAATAGTCCAAAAATTATCCCCGATCCTTGAATTTAGAAATACAAATATGACGTATTTCCGGTCCTTTCTAAAAATTAAAGTCGATCAAATTTGCAGATGGTCGTTTTCATTTGAAAATAAGTTGAATTGCTATAAAGGTTATAACCTGAACAAAACTCCTTTTTAGGAGTGTGAAAAGCAAAACAAAACAGAAGAAAAGAATATATCAATCTAAACATTGTCTCTCTCTCTCTCTCTCTCTCTCTCTCTCTCTCTCTCTCTCTCCCTCTCTCTCTGTGTCTGTCTGCTTGTCTGTCTGTCTGCCTGTCTATCTGTCTATCTAACGGTCTGTCTGTCTGTCTGTCTGTCTGTCTGTCTGTCTGTCTCTCTCTCTCTCTCTCTCTCTCTTTCTCTCTCTCTCTCTCTGTTTTATTCTGACTTGAAAATTTTTTTTTGGTTCTCTCATATTAAAAAAAAATAATTACATAATTATGTATTTTACTTCTTTTTAGCCCTGAACAACTTTCTTGGCCAATGCAAAATTACATCTTTTCCATTTTTTATTATCATGAGTTTGAAACTGTTGTATCCAAGATAAACCATAATTTGTTATTTCGGTCGCGTTTAGGCAGAAAAATAATCGAAAGTATCATTAACCCTCAGACCTTTGATAAACTCGAAAGGGTCATTAGCAAGGCGTCTAACAATGTTTTTGCGTTGGCATCTTACCGCTTCAAATAGAAAAGCACAAGAAAGCATAGTCAGTAGACTATAGGACTGATACTACGAATTGGTGGCAAGAGAATCTTATGATAGGTTGGGATCTAATCATACCAATCCTATACCTGGCTTGTTTGAAAGCAACCGTCTCTCTTTAAGGCATTTCGCAATTCGGGAAATTTAACAGACGGAAAGCTAGTGACGAAATACTTTGGAAAAGGTCTTACTGCCTAGCAGATGCTAGTGAAGTAAAAACTTAATCGCGACTTTCACAAAGCCTCAAAAAGACATGAAACGAGTCTAAACCACATTGTCGCCATCAGATTTCCGCCGACTTGGATTGCCCAGTTGCATACATCATATGAGCCTAAAAGGGCTTTTAGATCACTGGAAACATTTTGAAGATGGTCGTAAAGACAATGCGAAATCTGAATCTTAAAGAAAGAGAACGAAAGACGAATGATAGTTTTCTAGAGGTGAAATTTCCAGCTTAAAGGTCGCATCAGTTGGAAAAGAAAATATACATACGAAGAGGTACTGGAATAAAATGTTAATAGTACAAAACAAAGAATATAAGGGACGAATCGCATGCTGTTTCACGTCAAACTCTTCAGAGATAACACCAGATGGTGATGAAGGAGGACGGACTACATAAATCAACCATTCAATTAAGCTCTTGAGGCCGCGTTGTTTGAAAATAGGAGTTTGTAAGTATTTTGTGGTTTATCAAACCTTTAAACCTGTGAATGATCCTTACCCAAATCATGTTCACATAGTCAGTGTCCCTATTCCATATAAATTTTTCAACACATCGTACGAAAAGAAATATTTAACTATATAAGAAGAAAGAAACAAGGAACATTCTCGCCCCCCCCTCTTCCAAAAAAAAAAAAAAAAAAAAAAAAAAAAAAGAAAAAACAATGAAAAAGGAAAAAAAACCAAAACAAAATAAAAAAAAACAACAAACGAAAAAAAAAATAAGTAAACAACATAATCCACAAAGCATCATTTTCTCTGAGATTTCTATATAAAAAGGATAAATAGCTCAAAAGCAATATAAACAAACATATAGCGAAAAAATAAACAAGCACCCCTTCCCCCCAAAAAGAAAAAAATAAACAAAAAAAACCAACCCCCCACCATAAAAAAAACAAAAAAAAAAACAAAAAAAAAAACAAAAAAAAAAAACAAAAAAAAAAAAACAAAAAAACAACGACAAAAAACACCCCTCTTAAAAAAACAAAACAAAACAAAAAACAAATAAAAACAAAAACAAAACAAAAACAAACATAACAAAACGCAACAAAAACGAACAAACAAACAAATGCAACCATCACAGCAAATTGGAAATTAAAATTTGTAATCGTATCGAGACCATGGGAGTTCTGGACCCTTAAAGTTTTATTTTTATTTGTCCACAGCATATTAAGGTACATTACACTTTAGAGATCGTTATTAAAGTTATAAATTTTTCACTCGCCAAAGTTGATTGCTACTAAACTTGTATCTACTGAGTATTAATAATTAATTGAAATAACAGCACAGAGTATGGTAAATGCAACTGAAACCAGGAGAGTTTATAAAAAAAATCTAGCCCTTATTATTTGGTCTGGAAGCAATATTTGTTTGACGTTTCCTTCGTTTCACGATCGATCTCATACGAATTCGTTACCTTCTCACCAAAGATAAAGCTGATTACATAAGATCAAACTCTACCACCCAGTGATCTAGTTCAGAATTGAACCCCGGAAACTTCTTCTTTTTAGCCCAACATTTTTAATGACTGAACTTTATAGTTTATTATAATGGTTTTTAGCTGAATCAGATCGACATCAGAGTTGAAACCATATTGCGTAGTTAGCTTACGTTCAATTCGAAGACAATTTATAAGTAATCCTTTTAATGAAATTCCAAAAAAAAATTAAAATTATTCATAGCGCTAAAACGTAATACCATAGAGGGGACAACAATAAGACAAGAAGACTAAGTTGATTAATGTATAGCTGTATAACAATCGTCAATTTAAATGTAATTATGGTGGAAAGATAAAACCCAACAGATAATTTTATTGTTTTGGTTTTATAACAAATACATTAGTATTCCATGTTTTGAAATTAAGAAGGGTGAGAACTTTTTTGGCTTTACATGACTTCAACTCGTAGGTATATCTGGAAATGTGCGATGCCAATTTTATTTATTAAAAAAAAAACCAAAACAAAACAAAAATAAAACACAGTTAAAATTTTTTTAAAGCCTTTTCCTAAAAGCTGCGACAATCATAATGATCTTGCCAGAAAAAAAATGAGTTTAAACGGTACATTAGAAAAATCTGACTTTGTATACAATACTTCTTTCTGTACCGATTCACCGGGGAAAAATTTCCGCGCTTTTATAATACTCGATAGTAAACAGAAGAAAATCAGCAGATGGGTAAGCCAGGCCATGTAGCAGTGATCAACATCATCAAGGGATTGTTGGGACATACACAAACACTGACATCAGCAGCCCATTAGGATTCAAAGGAGGAGAAAAACAAATCATTAGACCTAAAAAGTACTGTCTCTTATATCACAAACGTAGTATACGCATGTCGTTATCTTGCGTATAATTTTTTAGATCAGACTCAAAGGAACGAAAAGCGGTTATTATTTACCATGACGAAACCAAGAGAAAACCAGCCCTTTATGCAAAAGTATCAATCAGGATCTAACGAAATGGTAATATATAATTAAATGTATTACATGTTTCAATAAAGGTCTAATGAAAAGTAAAACTTCCGTGATCACCGCAAACGATGTTGGGAAAGATATTATGAAGGTTTAACAACACATCTTCAGAATAAGAGGACGCTCAAGTCTTTTACATCTATTATTTTTTGCTGAGAATATTATTTTAGTATTACCAGAATAGAAATATATTTATTAAAAAAAATTAATCTTATCAATTCTAAACTTTCTTTTTTTAAAACAAATAAGAGCCTTTTTAGAATTACAGTGTACATAAAGCACGCACACCCATAGTCCTCATCAATCTGAGGAGGACAAGCTTAGAATAATAATAATAATAATAATAATAATAATAATAATAATAATAATAATAATAATAATAATAATAATAATAATAATAATAATAATAATAATAACCCCCCCCCAAAAAAAAACAAACAAAAAAAAAAAAACAACAAAAAAACAAAACAAAAACAAAAAAAAAAAAACCAAAAATACAAAAACCAACAACATATAACGGAGCCTTCAACTATGTGGGCCATGCACCTTTATCATAAATGAAATTCCCATGACGCTCGCTATTTGTAAATGTATGGCAAAAATTGAAGACAGTTGGGATGTTTTGGTCCATCTTGGCTTACCCGAGATCTAGATCTGATCGATGTTCAAGTTTGAACCGGATGTTCGATTTTTATGTCTATCGCAGATTTTTTTTTTAATGACCGATCTAGAATTCTGAATCACATTTTTGGGGGAAAGATTAAAGAAAGTTTTTACATTAATGAGATAGTTTTCTGTTTTTACAGGGATTAAGTTTTGATAAAAAAAGAATTCTCCCTATCACTCGCCGTTAGAAGTAATAATTATTCTCTCTCTCTCTCTCTCTCTCTCTCTCTCTCTCTCTCTCTCTTTCTCTCCTTCCGTGTCTTTCTGTCTGTCTGTCCGTCTCTGTCTCTGTCTCTGTCTCTGTCTCTGTCTCTGTCTCTCTGTCTCTCTCTCTCTCTCTCTCTCTCTCTCTCTCTCTCTCTCTCTCTTTATCTCTCTCCCTCTCTCCCCCTTGATTAAAAAAAAAAGACGCCATGTCAAAATTCACGTCAAAATGCTCAGCCATAATAGACAATTCCTAAAGGCATGTTTACACAAAGTAATTTGAGGCTAGCAACAAAATGCTCTGGCATCACATGCAGCAGTTCGTGTTGGTTGCATAGCATTCAAATTGCAGCCATGGTGCCTTCCACATATCACAAGCAATATGAATCGCTGTTTGTAATTTCAAAACATTTTGTAAAATGGTATTACTAGGCAGTAAGAATTCTGATTCTTTCATTCAACAAATGAACCAAGCAAAGAAGCATTCTCTTGAAATCACTCATCCACAGACAAGAAACTGATAATTTTTACTATACCGCTAAACAGATAAATCGATCAAAAATCATTCTCACATTATCGTTCTATAAAATTGATCTCCCAAAAATATATATACTATCGTTTTATCTTTAAATTTTAATTCATGACTTTCATACAGTGCACTTTTTTTCTGGAGATTTCTGTTTTCTCTATATTTCCCGCTCAGTGAAACTCTTTGATGAAAGTATAAATCAAGGCGGTTTCAAAGACACATACATGATGACTGCTTGGATCTACCACGTTGTTTCGGAAAAGAAAAACAATTAACGACTTGCTATGTGACAAGCTCGTGTTCCACCAAAATCTTGATATTTTTCCTAGGTTTAAGCAAAGATATACACGGCATTAATTTTACAATAAGCATGGATTTGTGCGGGATTGAAAACAAGTTCATACGCACCGATAAACATACACACATACCTCTCTGTGGGTATTGCTTAACCCAAGGACAGACCTTTTTTAGGTAACATGCTCCCTATCCGTATCTGGATGGACAAGATGACGACAAGTGGTGTCCAAAAAAGTTATTGAGTGAGTGAGAGAATACTGATTGCAGCTTTCATATTTATTAAGGGAACTTGAAAGAAGAGACTGAAAGATAACGGAAGAGAGAGAGAGAGAGAGAGAGAGAGAGAGAGAGAGAGAGAGAGAGAGAGAGAGAGAGAGAGAGAGAGAGAGAGTGAGAGAGAGACAGAGACCGAGAGAGACAGTCAGACAGATAGAGACAGGGAGCGAGAGAGAGACAGAGAGAGAGAGAGAGAGAGAGAGAGAGAGAGAGAGAGAGAGAGAGAGAGAGATAGTAGGGAAAGAGAAAAAGAAATACAGAGAGATAGCGAACTAGTTAGCTTAATATTTAAATAGATAGATAGATAGATAAATAGGTAGATAAAAGAAGAGAGTACACAGATGTTTTCGTTTAATATAATTATTTACCTTTCAAAGGCTGCTGAATAGACTTTGATCATATGAAAAGAATGACACTCAAAGGGGATATGAAGTGATTTTCTCTCTTGCTGTCTAAATCAGCCTGCAACTGAATGATGTAGAATAAATTAGAACAATTTGCGTCAACATAACCCGCTTCCTCCTGATAGCACATTTTTCTTAGTTCATTTTATTTTGTAGAAACTGTTTTTCATCCCAATGATCTCAGATTTTGCGAAAACTATATCTTTGCTTTCTTCACTTGTCCGAATGCTCTAAGGCATCTTATATTTTATAATAATCCCTGAGTAGACAATTTTTCCAATCTAGTCTGTTTTATCTTGTTTTTCGACTCGCTTGTAATTTTTTTTTCCGAATCCATTACCAAAAGAGATTTAAATATGAGTTTTGTTCGTAAATATGTATGATATATTATAATGAGCTGATTGTGATGCAAGTACAAGTAAAAGTGATTGCTACATAATATGAGGATTGGGCGTGCAATGAGTTTTTTTTTAATCCAAGTCATACGGTGGGCAAACAGTAATGCTTTATACTATGTCATCTTAAATTGCCCTTCACATTTGCACAAAATTTGCTGCGTCCTTTCGAAGCTGCTGTACGATTACTAAGCTATTGTGATATTTTTTTTATACATTGTAAATTTTTTTTGTATTCGTCAAGACATTATCTTTTGAACAAATCTTGCTCAATGCCCATGAGCTATTCTTTAATTTCTCCTTTATCGGTATTAATATACTCCTCATTAATTTCCCTAGAAGAAATTAAGTTTTATCAAAATAATTATAAGGTTGCATAAAATAAAAAGTAAAATTTACCACCATGACAGTAAATATTTGCAGTGTACGTTGAATTGATCTACTGGGTATCCTGATTATTTTGTGGCTATTAGTTGTTCTTGAGTAGAGTTTATATTCATAGCAATACAAGTTGATCTAGGCGTCTCTTTTTTTAAGTGAAAGGTTGTTGATTACTTTGTTTGTTGTTTGGTGTAGCCCGTCCACAACTCGTTGATGACATGCCTTATCGCATATCAAACTTAAGCTCTCAACTCACCTACCGCTCCAAACAATAACGGATTTTCAACTTTTAAAAATTTCGCGCAGCTAGTTTATAATCTTCAAAACAATTTCCAAATCGTTAGGTCTAAATCATCGAATTGTTTCTACGTGTTAATCAAATTTTGGTGACCATTTTTTAATAGTCTGTAGCCATAACTATTTGATTTCCCTTTCCACAAAAAGTCGGTAAAATTCTACAAATTCTACAACTTTTACTTTGAACCTGGCCGGATGTCATATTCATGTAAAGACTCGAAATCGCAGTTATTTAATTACAAAAAGAAAAAAAAAGAAAAAAAACCCCGACGCAATGAGACTTTAATGCTCCTGTCTATCAAAGAACTAGATCTAGTTCTCGAACTAATTGCCACACATCTAAGGACCTGATATAGTATTGATCTACATGGAAAAAAAATGTTATATTTGATATACTCTAGAGTCCAGTTTATGTGTTCACTTTTAAATCTTGAAGCTAGATTAAGCCTTGATCTAGATCACTATATATCAACCTTATAACCACGATGATATAAATACCTGAGAAAGGCTTTTTTTTTTATATTTATTGCTTGAGATAAAATTAGAACAGGCACAGCACACTAGATGCGTCCATCTTTGTTTCTTTTGCTAACTCGCACTTTCTTACGAAACTTCTTCCCTTAGGTGCCTTAAATTATAAAAAAACTGGCCACTATTTTGACGCGTCCAGTCACAGAAACATGCTGTAATAAAAAGATGAAAATCAACCATTCACTCACTTTGCGATGGTTCTGGAATCGAATCCAAAACTCTTGCTCGTGAAATAGCGACACTAAATTGCTGTAAGTGATCTTGGTTTGTAATAGCTAATAGCTTGAGTTTTGGCTTCACTACGAAGCGTTCTAAAGTTATCTATTCATGAAGCTTATTTTGTTTTATTCACTTTTAGGCGGCCCAAGATGCTTAGTTTCTGCGCCTCTTTTACTAAGAGGCAAGCGCATGGAGTGAAAAAGGAAGGAAAAGAGCCAGCATTACCTCAAGTGCCTGCTACCTGTTGGTTGGCCAGGTCATAGCAAAGTTAGAACTTGAAATAAAAAAAAACAACAACAACAAAACAAAACAAAAAACCTCCCAACCCCCCCCCCCCAAAAAAAAAACAAAAAAACAAAAAAAACAAACAAACAAAAAAACAAAAAAACAACAACAACAAAAAACAAACAAACAAAAACAAAAACAAAAACAAAAACAAAAAACAACAACAAAAAAAAACAAACAACAAAACAAAACAAAAGCAAAAAAAAAAAAAACTTTTACTAAGTTTTTGGTAAGTTTCATTTTAAAAAGTTTAATCAAAATCTTCACTGTAGCTCTTTTTTTTTAACATCAAATCAGACTTTCTTCCAAATTTTGTTTTGTGATCTTTTATCTCCAGCTTATAAGATATGATCAGTTAAACATCAGTAGGCCTTGAGTTGATTTATTTTCAAATAGTTTTCCCGATTTTCCACTACTATTTTTTACAGTGTTAAATCACTTATCTCAATGAGTGCCATATTTATATCTTATTTTTACCTCCACAAAAAATAGAGTTTGTGTGCTTGACATATTAAGGAGATCTATGTTTTTCGATACAAATGTGCATATTTGTAAAATATAGAACCATTTTAATTTTCATAAATATAATTTTGTTTCAATTTCCCTTCTCATTTTCTGCTCCCATCTTTGAGCAAGAAAGCTCAAAGTGAGAAAAGAGGTAGGAGGCAACATGTAGTGAAGGATGCGGGGTGCTTGCTATCACCGAAACAAACATCCTATCATTTCAACAAGTATTTGTTTCCAGCTAATCAAACTTTGGCCAAAAGGGAGACTAATGTGTGCTCGGCTTGCTTCCTGGTTACCTGCAAATTGTTCCTTTGGAACTTATTTTTTATGGATTTGTCAAACCTGATCTTGAAATTAATAAGTTCTAGCTTGATTTGACCAAGTTTGAAGAAATTGAATTAAAAAAGCTTTGTAAGCTATATCTCATATTGAGTGATAATTATTAATATTGCGCTTCAATGCTTCCAATTTTCACATACTATGTGTATGGTTCAAGGTGTAGAAAAATACACATAACTCCAAAACCTTAAAAAAAAAAAAATTCCAAGTTTGAACCTTATTGCTGGGGATTCAAAATGTTTGGGTAATCAATAACAGGAAAACCTATTTTTTAATTTAGCCAAAACAGTTTCATTTTTCTGTTAACATTAAACCATTTCTTTGATATTACTTTATTTTACGAAAAAAAAAAAGAAAATGTTATCTGCCGTTTTACCTCCCCCCCCAGGAAAAAAAAATATTCTTAATGCGCTTGTGACAATTTTTTTCAAACACTAAATGTTTGAGATGCAGACATATTTGTGAATAAATATAGCTATTCATGCGCCTGAATGTTACGATTCCCACAAATTGTTTTCAGACTATTTGCTAATTCTTTCAAGACTTTATTGTAATAAAAGCAATAATCTCAAATTTCTGAAAACACCTGAATGTGAATATACATTTGTGAAAAATCTCTTCAATTTATGTAAACCGCGAGTCAAAAATACTTTTGGAGGGATGTATGAGTCTTTGAACTAAGCGCTTTAAAACATTGATGAAGCAATACCATCGTTTTTTTTTTCCCGCGGCGCCATTGCTATTTCAAATATATTGAATCCAGAAATAAAAATTTAAAAGCATTCAATAAACAGTGTAGATTAAATAAAACAGAAATTTTCATGTCCTATCCTTGCATTTTTGTGTGAGCTGCAACTCTGAGCTTGAAATCGACCAAGAAAATCCAGCACGTCGAAAATTATTTTTAATTCATTTAATTCTTCTTCGAATTTTTCATTCACATTGGCAATTCTGCGTGACAAATTTAAGAAAACCCAGAGTAATTTTATGTCACTTCAGAGTGAGAGTGTGAATCGGGCCTAATCCGTTGATTCAGAACAGGTTTTTGTGAACAACTGACGTCGTTTGATCTCGTTACTTCATTTAATTCTAACTATGTCTCTTTATGTTTTTATAAAGGAAAAAATAGACTTCATACTGTAAAAAATAGTCTCCGACCCACAAACAGATTCTCAACGCAGGCAATAATAACTCAAAGAGGGATCAAACGTATGGACAGGAATGCTCATAATGTAGGTCGCAAACTGCATGCGTCTGTAATATCTCCTGACTGGTGGTTGCATCTTTTGTTTATTGAATAAAGGTAACGGTTCATTGAATAAAGGTAACGGACAATACCCCCACCTCCACCCCAAACCCACCTTTTCCAAACTTTTTTTTTAACCCAGGGTCGAGATGAAAGATGCTGCTCTCCTTAGTCTTCAAAGGAAACAGAATAACTCAAACTTTGCAAAACCAATTATGTGGTAAGACCGATCCAGTTTTTTAGACCAAGGAAAGTACTTAGTTAATGTCTTCTTTAGTAATTCTAAAGTGAAATTCGGATGAATTACGTTATCGATATGCGAAGAATGCACTTTTGATGTCTTCTTTTTTACCTCTCAGGAAATCAAATTTTTACAATTAACCAAAAGTAGTATCCAAAGATATATTAAAACCGATCTAATGTTAGACAATTAGGCTTGGAATCTTCTTTTATACCTCTCGAGATATCGATTTTGGATAATAGATAATATATTTTTCTGCTTCTGAAGACCTTGATGTAAACGCAAATAGATATAGTTATATTGTTAAGAATGGCTTTAATTTTCTTTATCTGTTGCTTCCCCATCTGATACAACGAGGACCGCATTCTCTTACAACCACCATTAAATGAATTGGGCTTTAGGGAATGCGATTTCACAAAGAGTTATGCTACCAAACTGGAAATCATGAGCTCTATTTTAACTCGTTATTAGAGTATCAAGCGATAGCGTTTGCAAGAATGCATAATTTGAACTAAAAAAAAACAAAAAACAAAAAAACAACAAAAAAACAAAAAACAAAAAAAAAAAACAAAAAACATAAAATGAGTACATGAGAAAACATTTATAAGAAAACTATTTTAGTTTTGCTTAGATCTTCAAAATGCTTTTGACTGTTGAACAAAACTCACGACTTCTAACAAAGGGGCATAACTCTTTGTGAAATCGCATTCCCTATAGAGTGGATGTTTAATGCCATTTTCTGAATTGATTCTCCACTTAACTATTTCCGACGATAGCGTTCATAAAAAAATCGGAACATTTAAAATAAAAAATCTTCGTAGAGTAGATTTTCAAAAAAATTGTATAATTTGTACGGTTTTATACTTCATTTGAAAGACAATTTGGTGTTTCAAAAACGTCAAATCTTTTTTGAGAAACAATAATTGTCATTAGATCAAAAGAAGGAATTTATTTTAATCTATTATAAAACCAATGGAGATGCTGAAAGTTAAGTCATCAACATATGAGAGAAAATTTTGTACAAAACCCAAAAACTCGCTGATAACCATAGCAGCAAAGATTGAAACAGATTCAATAAAAATTGGTAAAGAGAAGTGATTTAAAAAAAATAATATTATGCCAATGTCTCACACTTGAAACATTCTTGCAACTCTCTTAGTATTTCTATGAAAGCTACGCAATGTATATTTATATGATGATTGATCAAACTTTTTCCTTCCAACTTATTAAATAAAACTCATGCTGCACATGATTTGCAAGACAAAAGCAAACGATAAAATCATCCTTGCAGATCATAACCGTAACAAATCTGTGTAACCTTATCGAATCTGTGTCACCGAAGGAATGGAGCCTGGTCTTAAATACTAAGAAAAATACGACAATTGTGAGATCAACGCAGAACCAAATTGAAGCGTCGCAAACAAACCTTGATCTTTGTTGTCCCATACCTGGTGCGGCTGCCGTCATCAAATGTAACACGAGATCATAGAAATTCATATACTCTTTTTAAGGAGAAACCCAACAGGTCAGGTAAAGATCTCCCGTCACGTTAAAATTTTGATTGTTTGAAGCAGTTTAGTGAGAGTGAGCAAAGAACCATTATTGATAAAAAAAATAAAATTACTCTAGAAATTATTTGAAGAATAAAATCAAACCTGTTGCTTTACTAGGACAATAAATACATTGAAAGAAGGTAAACATACTGATCCCTCTCAGTATAAGTTAAGTGTGATAATACCGAAGACAGAGTATGCAATAGCTTACTCATCATAGCGTCGAACTGGCAATAAGTATGTCCTGAGTTCAACCCCTGGGTTTGCCAATTTTTTTTTTATCGTTGTCTGCGTTGAGAATTTTTCCGGTTATGAAAAGTCATAGACGAAAAATCCTCAACGCTCACAACGATGAAAAGAATATCCAGAAACATAACAGCTGTAGAGATAAAAATACGTGGCCTTTGAAAGGAAAATGTTTACAAGAATGCGTAGTTTACCAAGCCACTGTAGAGCAAATAAGCACAAGAGATGTAGACAGTTACATAGGAATTACGGAAAACGATTTTAAAAGTAGGTGTAATCAAAACACTTCTAGCTTCAGACTGGAACACAACCGATCTGTGAACTTAAAAGAAAAAAAAAAACCGATCTGAAACGACCCCCAATGTATGGAACTTAAAGCAGTCCAAGACAGATAACACCATATCATGGAAGATTATTAACAAATCGAGGCATTAATCAACTTCAGCAAAAAAAAAAAAAATGCAATTTGTGCAAAGCGGAAACGTTTTTTTTATTCTTTCAGAAAAGCAAAACCTGAACAAAAGAAATGAGATGTTCTCGCAATGTCGACACCGCAAGAAATATCTACTCGAAAATGTGGACAGGAAATAATACCATTCGCCTGATGAGAGGAAACTTAAACACTAGTATACCTAATAATAGTAAGTGATCTAGACTTTTCTTAATTTGATTAATTTATATATCTTTATGTAATATATATATATATATATTAATGTTTATATATATTTATATTTATATGTATACTATGTACATATATATTTGTATATACATATATATATATATATATATATATATATATATATAAATATATATAATTACATATATACTATATATTTGTATGTCATAAAACACAAATCATAGTCATATTGGAGGAGAAAAAAAAAGCTTCTCCTTGACTAGCAAATAACTTGACCTTTGACGGTAAGAATTAATATAAAACGACAGTCAATTGTATGCATAACAAAAGGCGCTCAACTTTCATGGCCCAAAATACTTTGTTTAATTCTTTTTTTGCGCGTCTGTGATTAGACCTACATCCGGGACAAGATAGCAATAAGCTCAAAATACGACATTATAAAATTTTCCTAAACAGCTTGATGTCATGACCGACTGACTATGTCGGGGTAATTAATTATTAGTCTAAACATGATATGTTTCGACTTTATGTTTCAGCAAGTGAAAAATCTCGAAATCAGTTAAACTGAGTCGGTGTCGGAAATTTGATTTAGAAAAAAAATTGTCTGAAAGTTGATTTCTTATCTATTTCCTACTATAAAAAGAAAAAAAAAACACAATACCCCCCCACCCCCCATTCATTTCCTGTGTTGATTATGATAATTATTTGATTCGATTTTCCACTTTTTAGGTCATAAAGAAAACGAATTGTTCCAAATAAACAAACCTTAAAATGTAATATGTGAGACATATATTATCTCGATTGGACTAGATTCAAGACAGGTTACTTTTCGACGATTCTTAATAACTAATTTACTCCGATTTTATAATCCTAAAATATGCCTTTTTCACACATTAATAAATCTTTAAAAAGTCTCATTTCTATTGTGTCTCACACGCGTGCACAAGTATTAGTTTATTTTTGTGGGCCTTATTAACTCAATAAAATTATATCGTTTAAGTTAATACTATGATTCATTTTAGCAAATAGCAAAGGCGCTGATCCACATAATCTTTTAACATTAATGCTGAAATTCCTAGCTATTGATTAGCTTGAAGAAAGACCAGGCTCATAGATTTTACTTTACTGTTTATAAAAAAAGGGGTGGCTGTGGAGTTTGAACATCCGCAGGATTTGAGCCCCAGACTGTCGATAATTTAGTTAATGAAGGATTTGAGACTGGATTATATCAAACAAGAAGCTAAAAAAAAAATAAAAGAAAAATGATAATGATTAGTGGTTCGAAACTAACTTGAATGCAACTGCTGTTATATTACAAAACTATTTATTGGATCACTACATCAAATACAGCAGGCTGAAATGTTTGTGTTCACTCTGACCTCAATCATGCGGAAAACACTGAAACATTTAGAGAGCAATGTTCTTCGTGTCAGGCTTAATTTATAAAGTCCTTTCATGGAGAATGATTTGTAAATAACTTATAAGATAATTAATAAATAAAAAGCAAGATAGAGTGGTCACCGAAGCATACAAAAAGGACGCAGCATAAAAAATTAAACACAATGGCATCTTTGTAATCTTGAAAAGCTAATAACGCTTTTAATGTAGATATCAATTAAATTTAGCGCAGACATTTATGTAGGCCTGTATATACCAGAATTAGGATTTCCTTCAGACAAATGCTACAGGGATTAACCATATTCGATTCTAATTTTTGTAAATACACCCATTAACAATGCCAATCCAGCTCAACCCGTTGTTGAGACACGGCAATGATTTTAGGTAGCTCGAACAAGTGCCATAATTATCTCAACTTGGACATGTCAATCCGCTGTCATGAGTCTAACAAAACTGACCTAATCTCAGCAGCAATCACATCTAATGCAATATCCAAGAACTCTATTATTGAATATCTCCATTGTCACCTTCATTAATTCCATTTAGAATCCTACATAAGACGGCGCCAGTAATTTTTTTTTCCTTCTCTGTAAATCATGTCACGTGGACATTCCCCAATCAGGCGTTCCTGATATAGAAAGCTAAGTAGAACTCACGTGTACAGCAGTATTCTATGCTGAAATCTATTTAACTAAGAAGAAGAATCCCATTAATTGGGCATAATTCTCATGTATTCACAACAAATGGCATGATTGAGTCAAGTAAAACCTCCATAGCTGTTAAGGCTGAGGAAAAAAAAATCACCATAAAGTCATATAGAAGCTCGATATTTTTTATAATTGATGCAATACAATTCTTTCATACTTTGCTTTGATGCACTTTATAAAAGTGAATTTAATTTAAAAAACCTAAAAAATTTAATACTTTGTATGAAACTTTGAATGATACAATTTTACCCAGCTGCAGGTTGGATCTTTTGAAAGCATTACAAAATCTAATTTTACTTTTAGGAATTTAGAAAATCCAGTAACTTTGAAACGAATTATCTCTTTTGGTGTCTGTGTGATTCGTATATTGATGAACAATGTCACTAAGCTCACCTTTTCCTCCAGTGATATCCTTTATACATAAATAACTAGAAAACTCACGTCATGATTGTTCACTATTGTAATTGCTTTATTCTGGTTTTTACACCAGCTGAATGGCGATGAAAAATGTAACTCTTTCTAAATTTTCTAAATAAAATCCTTTTATTTTTATTTTCGCAAAAAAGCCAATTGTTATAATTTCTGAGAGTGTCAAATAATCTTTTCTGCATTCAGCTATGCACAAAATCTATGTAATACGCATTTGCTGCACACACACACCTCCTGGACCTTGATAAACCGTCATAACAATCGCATGAAGCCTACGGGTACTGATGCATGCTCTCTTCTGTCAGAGAGAGATTTCTAAGCCTGCTCAGTTTCTTTGCTAGAATAATAAGCAAACATAAAAAGAAAAAAAAACATCTTAAGAAACTTGGCAAGAGCAATGGCCTATCTGGATTACAGTAGCTTTAGCAGATACAAGACAAACCAAAATCAACAAGAAATTGCTGTACCACTAGTTTTACTTCCAATAGAGACTAGTACCCACTCATATATGAGTGAAGCAATACATGCATTCTACGGTCTTTCTTTAAACCTAACTTTAACGATTAAAACTTCGTGTCTAATGATACAAATCCAGAAAACTGACCACTAAGTTACTGAAGCTATTTTAGTTGCAGTTTTATTTTGATAACCCATTCCAACTTTTCTAACCATTAAGTGAAATGCCACAGAAAATTGTACTTAAAACATTAATTTTTCAATATTTTGCAATCAATAAATATCCTTCAAAGTGGACTGAATAAGTTAACATGCGTTTCAAATCTTATCCCTTTAATTTATTAAAGTATTAATTTTATTCCTGAGTTGCAGTATGAAAACAACAACAACAACAAAAAAAAGCAAAAAAAACAAAAAAACAAAACAAGTTCCACAAAAAGATAGACAAAATATTTCAAATCACCGCATTTTGATTTGACGATTCTGTTATGGCTTGATGCAGGATCTAGAGTCCATGAGAATACCATTAGAGAAAAGTAAAATAAAGAGTGATAAGATTCTGTCATGGCTTGATGCAGGATCTAGAGTCCATGAGAATACCATTAGAGAAAAGTAAAATAAAGAGTGATAAGATTCTGTCATGGCTTGATGCAGGATCTAGAGTCCATGAGAATACCATTAGAGAAAAGTAAAATAAAGAGTGATAAGATTCTGTCATGGCTTGATGCAGGATCTAGAGTCCATGAGAATACCATTAGAGAAAAGTAAAATAAAGAGTGATAAGATTCTGTCATGGCTTGATGCAGGATCTAGAGTCCATGAGAATACCATTAGAGAAAAGTAAAATAAAGAGTGATAAGATTCTGTCATGGCTTGATGCAGGATCTAGAGTCCATGAGAATACCATTAGAGAAAAGTAAAATAAAGAGTGATAAGATTCTGTCATGGCTTGATGCAGGATCTAGAGTCCATGAGAATACCATTAGAGAAAAGTAAAATAAAGAGTGATAAGATTCTGTCATGGCTTGATGCAGGATCTAGAGTCCATGAGAATACCATTAGAGAAAAGTAAAATAAAGAGTGATAAGATTCTGTCATGGCTTGATGCAGGATCTAGAGTCCATGAGAATACCATTAGAGAAAAGTAAAATAAAGAGTGATAAGATTCTGTCATGGCTTGATGCAGGATCTAGAGTCCATGAGAATACCATTAGAGAAAAGTAAAATAAAGAGTGATAAGATTCTGTCATGGCTTGATGCAGGATCTAGAGTCCATGAGAATACCATTAGAGAAAAGTAAAATAAAGAGTGATAAGATTCTGTCATGGCTTGATGCAGGATCTAGAGTCCATGAGAATACCATTAGAGAAAAGTAAAATAAAGAGTGATAAGATTCTGTCATGGCTTGATGCAGGATCTAGAGTCCATGAGAATACCATTAGAGAAAAGTAAAATAAAGAGTGATAAGATTCTGTCATGGCTTGATGCAGGATCTAGAGTCCATGAGAATACCATTAGAGAAAAGTAAAATAAAGAGTGATAAGATTCTGTCATGGCTTGATGCAGGATCTAGAGTCCATGAGAATACCATTAGAGAAAAGTAAAATAAAGAGTGATAAGATTCTGTCATGGCTTGATGCAGGATCTAGAGTCCATGAGAATACCATTAGAGAAAAGTAAAATAAAGAGTGATAAGATTCTGTCATGGCTTGATGCAGGATCTAGAGTCCATGAGAATACCATTAGAGAAAAGTAAAATAAAGAGTGATAAGATTCTGTCATGGCTTGATGCAGGATCTAGAGTCCATGAGAATACCATTAGAGAAAAGTAAAATAAAGAGTGATAAGATTCTGTCATGGCTTGATGCAGGATCTAGAGTCCATGAGAATACCATTAGAGAAAAGTAAAATAAAGAGTGATAAGATTCTGTCATGGCTTGATGCAGGATCTAGAGTCCATGAGAATACCATTAGAGAAAAGTAAAATAAAGAGTGATAAGATTCTGTCATGGCTTGATGCAGGATCTAGAGTCCATGAGAATACCATTAGAGAAAAGTAAAATAAAGAGTGATAAGATTCTGTCATGGCTTGATGCAGGATCTAGAGTCCATGAGAATACCATTAGAGAAAAGTAAAATAAAGAGTGATAAGATTCTGTCATGGCTTGATGCAGGATCTAGAGTCCATGAGAATACCATTAGAGAAAAGTAAAATAAAGAGTGATAAGATTCTGTCATGGCTTGATGCAGGATCTAGAGTCCATGAGAATACCATTAGAGAAAAGTAAAATAAAGAGTGATAAGATTCTGTCATGGCTTGATGCAGGATCTAGAGTCCATGAGAATACCATTAGAGAAAAGTAAAATAAAGAGTGATAAGATTCTGTCATGGCTTGATGCAGGATCTAGAGTCCATGAGAATACCATTAGAGAAAAGTAAAATAAAGAGTGATAAGATTCTGTCATGGCTTGATGCAGGATCTAGAGTCCATGAGAATACCATTAGAGAAAAGTAAAATAAAGAGTGATAAGATTCTGTCATGGCTTGATGCAGGATCTAGAGTCCATGAGAATACCATTAGAGAAAAGTAAAATAAAGAGTGATAAGATTCTGTCATGGCTTGATGCAGGATCTAGAGTCCATGAGAATACCATTAGAGAAAAGTAAAATAAAGAGTGATAAGATTCTGTCATGGCTTGATGCAGGATCTAGAGTCCATGAGAATACCATTAGAGAAAAGTAAAATAAAGAGTGATAAGATTCTGTCATGGCTTGATGCAGGATCTAGAGTCCATGAGAATACCATTAGAGAAAAGTAAAATAAAGAGTGATAAGATTCTATCATGGCTTGATGCAGGATCTAGAGTCCATGAGAATACCATTAGAGAAAAGTAAAATAAAGAGTGATAAGATTCTGTCATGGCTTGATGTAGGATCTAGAGTCCATGAGAATACCATTAGAGAAAAGTAAAATAAAGAGTGATAAGTTTCTGTCATGGCTTGATGCAGGATCTAGAGTCCATGAGAATACCATTAGAGAAAAGTAAAATAAAGAGTGGGCGATAAGTGGGCGGGAAAGAAGTTGTTTTCATTTTTTTTTACCAGGAAGCATCCTAAATGCTTTTTAACTGCCATTTCATTGTCCAATAAAGGGAAACCTTTCAGGAGACAAAGAAGATATTGGACTTATTCAAAGGAATATAGTACAATAACCTTGTAAGTCTGTTCGTAAGATGCACGTAAGTTGCGAGGTTCAAACAACATTTTTGTAAAGATCCCTGAGATATATACACTCAGTTGAAAAAAAAAGTTTACATGTTTTTAGTTTTATTTTTTTTCTTAAAATTTGACCAACTGAAGAAATTTAATGACAAAACCTTAATCCGCAAGTAATAAATACCTGTGAAACAAGAGAGGGAAAGAAGACAAAATTGGCAGAAAGAATTGGAACGATTCTAAATTACTTTCAATGAACTCTTTAAGAACAGCGGTAAGAGCTTTCAACTGCTTAACCTATTCCTCCATGAATCTTTAAGTAATGAACTTGATGCAGAGTCTAGTTCCTCACTTGGTGATAGTTTAGGTAACAACTGTCTTAAACATTTTCTAAACACTTCTATAGACAAAGAGAAAGATGTAGAGAGTCTGAGAATAGGGCAGGTTGAACAGATAAAAGAAGCAAATTAATAATCAAAACAACGAGAGACATGTACGTAAATGTCCCTGCAGCCTAAAACTCAGCTCTTTTAAGTTGTTTGAGACAAGCAAAAGGAAACTTAATATATTTAGAAGACTGTTCAGCTTCGAGGTAGAACCAGTGTAATCCCTGCTAGAGAGCCCTCTCGCATGATTTCAAGGGGAATTAAAAAAATTCTCAGCTGCATATTACTATTCAGACATTGATTTTTTTTTGTGACTAGATCCCTGATATTAATGATTTCAATTCTAGGAATAACATGACGAGTTGTATTAAATAGGCTGGTCCTCATCCTAAAAAGGTAAGAAAACCTGACGCGCATAGTTTATGACGGTCGCATGCTAATGAGCACTCACGCCGGATTTCTGCTACAACTGTAATGGTGTTTTGGAGCCACGTCAGTATATTTAAGACACCGGTAGAACGGATGAGATTTTTTTCACAAAGTTAAGCTCTGCCCTCTAAGATGACGTATTTTATGATTTGTGCGGAAAAGCTTTCGACTATTTTTATTCAAGTCCTTCCACTTTCTTAAGAAAATCCCTAGATAAACATCTTTGCTAGAAAATACAGATTATGACCCAAATATTGGCCAGGATATTTACTCACCACCTGATACATCACTTAAGATCAATATGGGCAAGATGAAACAAATTCTAGGCCTAACAGTCAGGAACGTGGTAATTCGAAACCATTATCACAGACACCCATCGTTCAAACTGTAATAATCCCAGTTCCGATATTTTCACCAAGAGCCATGATCCAGACGATGGATACATTGACAGACTACCTTAACTGGAAGCGATTGTAAATAACGTCGCCGCACGCCTAGACATCTACGTTTTTGAGTTGTTTAACACCCTCTTAATCCTCTAAACATTTTACAGAGAACATGCTTTTACCTATAAACTACACAATTGGCTGTACGAGGAACCTTTAAATGATTTCACGGCTTGAAAGATATAATAAACACAAAAAACAAGTACTACAGGTTTTAAAACATAAGTTTTCAACTTCACAACATTTGAAGTTATTCTGAAACATGAAACACATACCTTGATGCTCTCACGTTCAGAGTACAAGTCCCAGTGGAGAAAAATTATTATTTAAAAGGACTGAGGGTTAGCGAAGGACGCCAACGGTCCTTAGTGGTCGAACTTGCCCGGGCTGTGGAGTTTTGCAACCGGTATTTATCAGTTGGAAGTCCAACTCTTTAATATTGAAAAAAAAATGCATACTGAAATACATAAATCTTTCGTTCTTTTACTATTTATAACACCTGGACATAGGAACATAGAAACACCTGAACATACGCTCCAAAATTCATCCGCGTCACATCTCGTTTCTCTAACCAAAGGCTAAATTGTCCTATGGAGGATTTGATCCTGACTTTTAATTTTTTTTAAAAGGCAATTAGGCATAATCATGGGCGAATTTGATGAGGGGGAAAATAGGAAATTCACATTACTTTTCAACATTCTTCATGCTGTTGGCTGCAATTCCAACAACAAACACATAGATTAGAGACTTTCAAAAAGCAAGAGGAAAACCATCATTCACAACCCATGGGAAATTTTTTTTCTTTTAATATTTTTTCGTTACATCATAATCCATGCATCAAAAGGAGTAAAACTTGTGTCACTGGCGGCATCAATCTTTCTGCCTAACGCTGACGTTATTCTGATGATTACGAGTCTTATATTAATCTTTTGCTAGTGACTCAAATGACTTGGAGAATTAAAAAATCTTGTAAAGATATACGTCATAGTTTAGACACTAAACGGTTGTTCTATATTAGAAGCTGTCTTTTGCAATAACAAAAAAGAAAAAAAAAGCTTTTGAAAAGAGTAAATAATCACGGATTGGGTTTTTACGAAACCAGGTTACTATTTTTATTAAACAAGAGATAACCAGGTTGACGCACACTATTCCATAACTTATGGTGCGAAAACAAATTGAATAATCGCTGTGACACGATCTAAATTTGAAACCGAAAAATAGTTTTTCAATCACTTATAGAAAACTGCTGTTCGAAGAGTGGCGTATTAGAAAGAAGAGTCGCCTACACAATGTTATTCTTAAAGTTTTTGAAAGGGAAGGAAACTATTTTTATCTCGCTCACTTAAATAGAGTTCTCATTAATGGACAATTTTTCTCAATTTATTCACAGACGTGTATATCTCACCACGTTTTCTTAGTCATTTTTCCCCATACGCATATTTAATAAAGATTATCACCAGCTATGATTCAATACAAAGAAAACGAAAAAATTCACATAATAGATGTATTAGCGAAAATCTGACATTAAATGGTAAATCGCTCATTATATAAAATATTGCATATAATAGCCATTAGTGGTTCCAATTGTGTACTTTACATGGGCAGCTTAATAATTTACCAAAAAAAAAAAAAAAATAAAAACACCCATAGATATTTGTTCTTTTACACTTATGTATAGATATAAGAACAAAGCAGACAAAGGAAATGGTTACAAAAGTACAATTCTAAAAGAATAAAGCCTGCACATTAACTGATATGGCTTTTATGAGCGATGAGAGAGCTAAATTGTCTTTTAAATGGAAATTATCTAAAATTTGCATTCAATAAAAAATTATTTCAGGGCTAAACAAAGATTGGTCAAGTTCACCTATCAATCTGCATTATCAAATAATCTTGCAAGCTTCTTTTAGTATTGAAAGAACTACATTCATACTCCCAACCCCGATAAGATCCAACAACAACAACAACAACAACATCAACAACAACAACAAAAACAACAAGAACAACAACAACAACAACAATAATAATAATAATAATATTATTATTATTATTATTATTATTATTATTATTATTATTATTATTATAGTATAATTATATAAAAAATTGAGTTCAGAATTTCATGTACTCAAAAAGGAATGATTATTTTTTATTCTTTTACAGGTCTTCTCTATTCATGTAATCATTTAAGTGTAATTTTCAAGGCTTTTCCCAAAATAACTAAAAATTTCAAAAAGTACTATATTTAGTAGTAGTAGTAGTAGTAGAAGAAGTAGTAGTAGTAGTAGTAGTAGTAGTAGTAGTAGTAGTAGTAGTAGTAGTAGTAGTAGTAGTAGTAGTAGTAGTAGTAGTAGTAGTAGTAGTACAGTAGTTGTAATAGTAAAGCAGCAGCAGTAGTAGTATATTAGATGTAATAGTAGTATTAATAGCAGCAGTGGTAGTAGTAGTAATAGTAGAAGTAGCTGCAGCAACAACAGCAGAAGTAGTAATAGTAGTGGTAGTATTAGAAGTATAGAGTAGTAGTAGTAGTAGTAGTAGTAGTAGTAGTAGTAGTAGTAGTAGTAGTAGTAGTAGTAGTAGTAGTAGTAGTAGTAGTAGTAGTAGTGGTAGTAGTAGTAGTAGTAGTAGTAGGAGTAGTAGTAGTAGTAGTAGTAGTAGTAGTAGTAGTAGTAGTAGTAGTAGTAGTAGTAGTAGTAGTAGTAGTAGTAGTAGTAGTAGTAGTAGTAGTAGTAGTAGTAGTAGTAGTAGTAGTAGTATTAGTTGTAGTAGTAGTAGTTGTGGTAGTAGTAGTAGTAGTAGTAGTAGTAGTAGTAGTAGTAGTAGTAGTAGTAGTAGTAGTAGTAGTAGTAGTAGTAGTAGTAGTAGTAGTAGTAGTAGTAGTAGTAGTAGTAGAAGTAGTAGTATTCGAAGTGACAGTATTAGTAGTTTGATAGAAGTAGGTTGCTGCCGCATGAGGAATATTGTGCACGACTTAGATCATTCCAGATTATTGATTATCTAACTTCCAGATGCCATCAAACCGAGAATGTTTGTCTCATGTATGTGTATGTTTGAATAAATAATAATTTCAAAACGGGATTAACTTGGAAAAGAATACGAAAACAATGAGAACATTGAATTTGAATATTTTAATTTTGATTATAAAACAAATTTGGCATAGAAAAGGAAGAATATATATATATATATATATATATATATATATATATATATATATATATATATATATATATACATAATATAATATCAATGAAATAAAAAATTTCAGGGTATTATTAGCCTAATTACATAACATTTTTTATGATATTGGAACTGCAAAACTGTAAAATAATTACTTGCATTATTTTACAAACCAATTAAGGTGAGATAAATAATTTTCAATGAAAACATGTGTAGAGTATTAAAACGTTTATGGTTTGAACCCCAAACCAAAGTCATTTCAAGTCCAGCTGCGCATTCTTTATCTTTCGAAAACTGCTAGTTAACCCAGTATGAGTTTAAATTTCTAGTTCTGCTTTAAAAAAGCCTTTAGCCAATTGAAAATTATGTGTCTGACACAACAAGCCTATTCTTCACCTGAAATGGTTGGGTTTAGAAATCAATGAATCCATCGACATCAAGAGCATATGTCGCTAAGAGTTGCAGACCGTTGAGGGATATTCCTGCTACCAATTAATCCATCTCAACATGGCTATTTATTTGTTCTTACATCACTTTCTCACGTTTTTCCTTTAAAAAAATTACGGACACTCCTATGCTTCACCGGTTTTCTCTCTTCAATACTTGTATTCACTAGTTCAAATACATCTTACTGTCTACGTTTTAGCAAACTTCATTTAATCAGGAAAACTTAAATATTAGTTTTTAATCTAATTTACCTTTACTGGTGTAAAAAATAGTCCTAGGAACCATGCATATATTCAAGTAGTTTGCGAGTATATGATCCATTTTGTAACCGGTATCCTCACTCTCTTTCGATTCAGACATGAGGAATCTTTGGCTGAAAACAAAGGTCAATATCAGTAATTCATCAAGTGCCTTTACCCGTTTTCATGATTATTAACAAAAACGAAAAACTCTGTAAATCTTATATTGGAGTAATCTACATTTCAGAGTATTTAGGCTAGTCTTCATGATGCAGTTCTACGCTATTGAAGGCCTCAGAGTCTGAAACAAACCACAACTTTATGAAAAAAAAAACAGCCATTGCCGCAAAAAGTTTTACTTCGTTTTTTATGTTTAATCGTGCAGTTTCAAATCGATAGTACTAACTATTTTGTAAATCGATTCATCAAATATGCATCTGTCTTGAAAACATTCTTCGTCCTGTGAGAAACTCTTTTTTTGTCAGTGGAGGTAAAAAAGGTTGTGTACAGTCAATAGACTCAGTTAATCTAGCCCGAAGCTTTATAACTGTTCAGTGCTTTTGATCGAGAGATTTAGCTTAAGTGAAAAAAAGATAAAAATAATTCGTCTGGGACTAGTAATTACCGGAGATAGAGGATGGGTGTGGGAACGTATGAATAAACTGAAAATAACTTTCCGATCGTAAATTAGTGCTTTGGCATGGGTAACTAGCGAATCGTTAGGCTATGACAATAATGTTATAGAGGTATCAAAGATGAAAACACATTTATTATCTTATTGTGTCTACTCCTATTCATATAAGAGGTCTGATTTTCTGAATACAGAAGGCCCGATTATGAGAATAAAACTAAATCAAAGGGAGAAGATTAAACCCTTGTTTTTTGTTTGTCTCTCATTATCACTGTAAATATTAAGATACTAAAGAAAGACAAACTTAACCATTAACTTAAAAAAACAACAACACCCGGCTATTGTAATAAAGCCTGGTTGTACGACATAAAAATTATCAAAAGAACTACATCATATTGGCATCATACTAAGTTTTAAAAACAAAGCAAGAAAATCTCTTGTTGTTGTTGTTGTTGTTGTTGTTGTTGTTGTTGTTGTTGTTCTTCTTCTTCTTCTTCTTCTTCTTCTTCTTCTTCTTCTTCTTCTTCTTCTTCTTCTTCTTCTTCTTCTTCTTCTTCTTCTTCTTCTTCTTCTTCTACTTCTTCTTTTAACTATTCTTCTAGCTCTTCTTTTTCTATTTATTCTTGCTATTGTTTTCGTTCTGATTTTTCTGTCCCTTTCTTCTTCTCCTTCCTTTTGTTGTCCCTATTAATATTATTTCCTTTCCTCTCCATCTTCTTCTTCTTCTTCTTCTTCTTCTTCTTCTTCTTCTTCTTCTTCTTCTTCTTCTTCTTCTTCTTCTTCTTCTTCTTCTTCTTCTTCTTCTTCTTCTTCTTCTTCTTCTTCTTCTTCACCTTCTCAATATTTTTTTCCCTGTTTTTTTGTCTTCGAAAAAATGCGGACTAGATTAAGGACAGCAGGTTTATTGGCGTTATTATATTCAGATGATAATACCGACAAGTGCTTATTTCCTTGCATTACACTGTCTTGTCATTCTTATGTCTCATGCCGGACTTTGATATTTCATACGTTGACAGTTTTGTTAACTTCAGAAGACATAAATTCGTAAAATCAAAAGGAAGAGATTTCTAAGGATTAAACCGTGATTGATAAATTCTAAATAAAATACTTTTTTTGAAAATTCTTTTTCATTGCAAATATAAATCACTTAAAATATGATAAAAGCTTTTTTTATGAGATACATCAATAACATGCTAGAAATGGTGGTATTTTATTCCTCTAAAATTATAACTTAAATTTATCATTTCAAATGTCATAGTGGAAATTCAAGAAGCTGTCAGACATTTGTGTTCCTCCCCCCCTCCTTCGCCAAATGAAAAAAAATGATGGTAGAAAATAAATTTGGAATAAGAACTGTAAAAATTTTACAAAAAAGACTTTTAATTTGAATCGAATGCAGATTATTTAAAGAAAAAGAGCTTAGAAAAAATATTCGAGCAAAAAAACTTCATCAAACATTTTAAAAGTAATGTGTGACTCAGTAGCTTATTTAAATTAGATACGTAAAAGTATAAGGGATTCAAAACAGTCACAATTAAGATACAAAAAGGACAACTATAAAAAAAGCGAAATAAAAGGGATTTTAGAAAATAAAAAGTACGAGAAGGAGATAGAATAAAGAAGTTAATTAAGTATTTGTGAAAATGGAAAACACATAGTACAAGTAGTAGTAGAAGTAGTAGAAGTATTAGTAGTAGTAGTAGTAGTAGTAGTAGTAGTAGTAGTAGTAGTAGTAGTAGTAGTAGTAGTAGTAGTAGTAGTAGTAGTAGTAGTAGTAGTAGAAGAAAATGAAGAAGCAGCAGAAGCAGCAGCGCATGGAAGCAGCAACATAAGCAATAGCAACAGCAGAAGGAGTAGCAGTAGTAGTAGAAGTAGTCGAAGTATTGGAGATAGTAGCAGTAGTAGTAATAGTGTTGGTGGTAGTAGTAGTAGTAAAATAATAAGAAGAAGAGAAGGAAGTAACAGTAGTAGTAGTAACTGCAGTATCAGTAGTAATAGTAGAAGTATTAAATGTAGTAGTAGTAGTAGTAGTAGTAGTAGTAGTAGTAGTAGTAGTAGTAGTAGTAGTAGTAGTAGTAGTAGTAGTAGTAGTAGTAGTAGAAAAAGAAGAAGCAGCAGAAGCAGCAGCGCATGGAAGCAGCAACATAAGCAACAGCAACAGCAGAAGCAGTAGCAGTAGTAGTTGAAGTAGTCGAAGTAGTGGAGATAGTAGCAGTAGTAGTAATAGTGTTCGTGGTAGTAGTAGTAAAATAAGAAGAAGAAGAGAAGGAAGTAAAAGTAGTAGTAGTAACTGCAGTAGCAGTAGTAATATTAGAAGTAGCAAATGTAATAGAAGTAGTAGTAGTAGTAGTAGTAGTAGTAGTAGTAGTAGAAGTAGTAGTAGTAGTAGGAGTAGTAGTAGAAGGAGTAGTAGTAGTAGTAGTAGTAGTAGTAGTAGTAGTAGTAGTAGTAGTAGTAGTAGTAGTAGTAGTAGTAGTAGTAGTAGTAGTAGTAGTAGTAGTAGTAGTAGTAGTAGTAGTAGTAGTAGTAGTAGTAGTAGTAGTAGTAGTAGTAGCAGCAGTAGTAGTAGTAGTAGTAGTAGTAGTAGTAGTAGTAGTAGTAGTAGTAGTAGTAGTAGTAGTAGTAGTAGTAGTAGTAGTAGTAGTAGTAGTTTCACAGCTTGCTAACGTATGCGTAAAATTCTTTCACCTTAACACCACAACTGAATTAAAAAAAATATACCCTTTTGTATTTCATAAATTTTCTTGTTTGTGTATTATTTAAAAAATAGTAATCGTTTTAAAACGGGGATTTAAATCTAAAATACGAAATTGTTGAGAACATTGATTTTGAATTATCTTTTTTCCTGTTTAAAACAAATTTGTCAACAGAAAGAGATTAACTATATTTACAATATAAATGCAATAAACTTTCAAGTGCATTTTCAGATAAA
>JAWDGP010007652.1:192500-197500 GCA_033675545.1 Elysia crispata
AGAGCAAAGTATAACGAAAACAAACAAACAAAAAAAGGAAATAAAAAAATATTGCAATTCACGAGGTCAGTGCTGTCTCATCGTATATTCATTTTCTGGCCTTGTCAATATTTTATCTCAGTCTTAAAACGTGATAAAATTAATGTTTTTTTACCATGACATCTATCACTATTAATCTCACCGTTTGTGAGATGTACAGTTCACCTTGTAGTTTCTCCATTTTTCTCATATTTTGTTCAATGTTATCTGGAAACAACTCCAAACAAGCCAATAAAATTTCAGAAATGAAATTCACCCCTTTGTCTATCTCTACTGGGTAATCTTTATTAAATCTTATCGCTACTCCTCGACCAATCAAAAACGTCGCTGCAGTTGGTATGACACACAGTTCAAGATAGCGTAAAAACCGAATCCAACGAGAGCGGCATGATTGAACACCAAAATTGGAAACAAATTTAGCCTATGCTGTATCTGCTTTAGTCAGCATAAATATTCTTATATACATTATCGTATTTTCTTTGACTTAAAGTGTCTTTGAAGTTTTGGCTGCATTTTGATGGACATAGTGGAATGACAGAACAGACAATCCATGCCCCTGCATTATTAAAAAATTGCGGTTAGGCGGAAAAAGTGAAAAAGAACACTGGAATTGTAAACCGTTCCATATGATTTAGTGTGGCATGAGGGAAATAGTACATGAAAGCACTGGATGCAAACCATTCCATCTGACTTAGTTTTGCTTGAAGGAGATAGTATTTGAAATCACTGATGAACTTTGCTCTGCACTTCAGATGCTAAATTAAATACAGAGGGCACTATAAAAGAGCAGTTGCATGCCAAACATTACAATTTAATTATACTTCAGATATCAATGTCAAAGAGTGGTGGAGGGGGCTTTAGAAAATGATTAGAAGTTAGATGTTTAAGGTTATTTGTATGTTTTTTTGAAATAACAGTAATCATGCCGGTATTGAGTTGTAATAAAAATGTACATCTCTATCTACGTTATAATTTGCCTTCTGTAACCATAGAATGACTAATTTTTTTCATTTGAATTATAATTCATGTAAACTCGATCTTCATTTCGCAACTTAGTTGATTGGCGCTTGGAGTGAGATCAGTTCAAATACTGCTTATGATTTTGTTACATATTATGAAGCTGGAGCCACCATTTTCGTACAATCTATTCGATAATGACTATATAATAAGTAACTCACCATGAGAAAATCATGCAACACCCGCTGACTCTTACTGGCAGTCGCAGAGAACACTTAACACAAACTGTCCAAGAAATCTGGGCCTAGAATTCACTGATGCAAGTCTTTTGAAAATACCTACCCGCATCGCTTCTAAAGGTTTGCATAAGACTCTATGAAGCAAGTGTAATTAGAGGGCTCAGTTAGATCCATGGTCAGTTAAAGACTGGTTGATTTCTTGAATCTTGATGAGATTTACAAGCCCAGCACACAACTAGCGATGATATTACGGTGTTCGCTTCTGTCCCAACTGTTCAAGCTTCTTTCAGAACCTAAACACTCTTACTAAGGTAAAAATGAAGACAACCAGATATTAAAAAATCAAAATGTTTTTCTCTATTATTCCCTAATCAGAATTTGTAAGCAAGAAAAAAATATCTCATGTAGTAACTTTCTACTAAAAACCATAATTATGGTGCAAGAAACAGCGTGTTCTGATATCCTTTTCTATTTTAGATTAGGATACATTGAAAGCGAAATTTGACAGTACAACGCGCACAAAGCATTCAAACCAACGTTTATGACACTGTTTGTAGTTATATTGATTTTTGTGTAAATTCAATAGTGGCCTAAAAAAACAAACGATCAAAATAATTTTTTAAAAACTAACCATGGATAACAAGAGACATCCCAACAATATTAAACAAAAAGAAGACCACTTTAAAAGTAAAAATTCAGAAGCAGCAAGAAAAAAGAATAAAGAGCCATTAAAAGAAATATAAAGAAGAGTAAAGAAAAAAGATAAAAAAGAATTTTGAAAGTACACAATGAAACGAGTTTGGGAAGGAATGGATGTGATAAGTGGCCGCAAAAAAAAGAATGATTGTGAGACACAAAAAGGAAATGTTGAGTATGGTCATGATTTAAATAAGTTTTATGCAGGATTCGATTGCCATGATTTTGCGGACGAAAGAGGGGAGAAAAAAAAAAAACACTGAAAAAAACAAAACAACTCACGAGCGTAGATAAAAGGATAGTTTTGAAAGGAGGTGCGATATACAATGTATGAAAAGAATGAAACCAAATAAAGCCTCGGGGTCAAAAGGTATAAGACCAGGTGTTCTAAAATGTTGTATGGAGCAATTGTCCGGCGTCATTTGTACAATTTTCAATATGTCTTTAAGCAATGTGCAGTTACAGGAGTCGGGAAAACATATTGAACTGTTCCAATCCTCATAAAACACCCTGTAAATAACATTATTGATTTACCTCTTGTCGCTCTAACATCATGCGTTATTTAAGTTTTTGAAAAAAATTTGCAAAAACTGGCGTAGATGACGCAATTATACATTTTTGAAATAAAATATACACACACTTAGACAAATCTAGGGCAAGTATTCATCTTATCTTTTTTGACTACTCCAGCGCATTTAATGCAATTCAACTCCTTTAATTGTGTGACAAGCTGATGAAAATGAATGTTTATCCATCTCTTAT
This sequence comes from Elysia crispata, assembly GCA_033675545.1. Taxonomy (NCBI): domain Eukaryota; kingdom Metazoa; phylum Mollusca; class Gastropoda; family Plakobranchidae; genus Elysia; species Elysia crispata. Next base: position 195,194 of record JAWDGP010007652.1, read on the forward strand.
TCTTTGGATACTGGATTATCTTACTTCTACGCCAGAGTATATTAGATGATATATATATATATATATATATATATATATATATATATATATATTGACCATGATGAATGCATTATTGACAAATACGCATATGATGCTGCACTTATAAGACTTATTACAAATGATCAAGATCTTAACTATAAAGAAGAAATAAACCTTTTCATGGACTGGTGAGACAGGAATCATCTGGTCCTAAATACCAGTAAAATCAAAGAAATAGTGATTGATTTTCGTGGGCAAGAGGATAATCCTGAAGCTATAAAAGTCAAAGAAAAAGAAGTAGAACGATTGGAAACTTTTAGATACCTAGGCCTTGTTTTAGATAATAAACTTATGTGGAAAAATCACACATATGCAATTGTCAGTAAAATTAAAACAAGAATGCATTATTAAAGAAAATTCAGGCCTATTAAAATCAATTCAAATATACTCCAAATATTTTTCTTCAATGATCTGCAGTATTTTAAGTATTGCCCTCATTTGTTGGGGAGGTAACATAAAAAAGAAGAGACGGTTAGACTGGACAAAATAGTAAGAAAAGCAGCTGGGGATGGTAGGTAAAAAAGACGTCGACGTAGACATAATTATTTTTCCAAAGATGTACGACCAACAAAACGTTAGAAATCATAACTTTCCACGCATCTACAGTATAAAGAATAATGACTGCCAACAGGTAAAAAGTAGCGGTAGGTACAGAACGCTAAAAACAAGAACAGCCAGACTCTTGAACTCCGATTTGCCAAAATCAATACACTACCCAATGATAAATAATTATATAAGGTTAACACTGAGCAAGACGTATTTAAATACTACTTCTAGGCCTACTGAAAACTAAGGGCAATATCTCTTTCATATTTTATGCATGGTATTTTACGGTTGATTCATTATATTCTTTGAAATTTAAGATCTGGTTTAAAAACAGTAATACCATTATTATACACTCTATTTATTCATTATTACCTTTACAAAGTAAACATTTTTAGATATGTAAACGTACTCTATATAATACACTACCTCTATATTATAGAAACATGAACGCATCTATCTTTTATATATGTATGTGTTTATTTATAATTATATATATATATATATATATATATATATATATAAAGATATATTTTGATAGATAGAGAGAAATAGAGAGAGATTGAGAGAGACAAAGAGAGAGAGTAAGAGAGAGAGAAGGAGAGAGAGAGAGAGAGAGAGAGAGAGAGAGAGAGAGAGAGAGAGAGAGAGAGAGAGAGAGAGAGAGAGAGAGAGAGAGAGAGAGAGAGAGAGAGAGAGACACACACACACCTGAATTTTTATTGCATGTATTCATATCTTTTTTACCTTATCTTATCCTATGGTAGCCTGATTCAATAAGTTGGCAATAAGTTAATCATTTACTTGTAAGAACTTTTGTAGGATAGGCTGCGGAAGTTTGCCTTGTTTTCTTCGATTTTTCGTATCGCACTGAGAGATGCCTTCGATAAGTTAAATGCTCTCCATGCCTCGACCAGGGCAACAATGATAAGAAAACGTATGTCTTCTTTCTCATGATAAAGACGAACGTTTTTGGAGTTTAAGGTCGTTCAATTTTTTTTTTAGATTGAATGGATATTATGTATACTTTGATGTCTGGTATTAAAAAGACAAGTGAGATATAACCTTCAGAGCTTTATAATCCAACTAGAAACCTATCAATAATAAAACGATTTAGAAAATACACAACCTTTAGATCCTATTAACGTGATACTTGACTTAGACCAGGCGTAAATGTTAAAAAATATCTCTGTTTTCAATCGATAGTGAATTGTAAAAATGTTGGGGTCGAACTTTACTGAATATCTTCAGTGTTAGACTCAAGCGATGTTTTTTTTTTTTTTTTTTTAATTTTTGTTCTTGATTTTTCCTCTAAGAAAAACAAGAAAATCAGTTGGAAACAGACAGAACAGTCACAAATCAGCGTCAAAGGGAAAATCGGTTTACTGGAAAACGGCACGAAATCCGATTTGAACAATTAAAGGCCGACGAATTTCCTCTTCTGCGCGACAATGAAAGTATAATTTGAGGGGTTTGACCTCTTTTTCAGGAAAAGACGCGACGAAGCTGAAGGCAAAAGCCAGCTCTTCTTTAACCAGGAAGGAAAAAATAATGCCATCCGATGTAGACTTCTTGACCGGAATTAGCAACAATTTTATCCACGCTGTTGGATTAGGACTCATTAGGTCCTAGCTTGCTTGTCTCCAGTGTAGTTCAATGAACCACAAAAATAAAACCATAAGATCT
>JAWDGP010007652.1:200000-222500 GCA_033675545.1 Elysia crispata
ACTTCTTCGTTTTTTGAATTTATATTTATACGGTAGTGGATTTCTTTAGTTAGATTCTTTATGATGGATTGAGGGTGGTTGCTGTGCTTACTGATGTAGCTCACACTGCTTTTAGGGTTTATGTATGTTGCTTTGAAAATCGAGGGTCAGATTTAAGGAGTCCGTGCTTTTTTATTTGCTTCAATTAGTATATTCAGCTTGTCACTTTTGAAGATTTTGCAGATCTCTTTTTTTTTTGGTGGCCTCCACTTCTTTTGATGGTAGATTGCAAGTTGCAAGACCGTCGTCTCTATAATAGGCCAGCATCTATACTGAGGTTTTTAATTTGTGATAGTAAAAATAGTCTTTCCAACTCGCACGTTTTTCTTCTGCTCATGGAGGGAGCTTTCGTCATAATTTGATACTTTTCTTCTGAACAAAGTGTGCATACTTTCTTCTGTTCAGGGAGGGAGCTTTGGTCTTAATTTGATATATATACATATTTTATAGATCGAGCTTAGTTCTTTATATTTCTCACAAAACAAAAGTTAAATAGTTGACCAGTTTTGTACAATCAAAATCTATAGACAAAGCTTGATAGCTGTTCAAATCAAGAGAAAAAAAGTCAAGATGTAAATCTAATGATGGGAGGGGGTTAAAAATGCACTGAAAAAACCCCCATAGAAAGAGTCTAAAGTTAATACTTTAAAATTAATTCAAGTGGGTGCTTTATGAAAAATTCTATTGTCATTTACTTTGTTGCATCATGCTTAATTATAAGATCGAAATTAATAAAGCTGTCCATTAACACATTAGTTTAATAGCCCTTGCTCTACAAATGGATTCACTCAAATAAAGCCCAAACACATCAGGTCTCAGAATGCTGTAAAATTAAGATTTCGGATGCTCCAGAACGTGTAAAATCCTAAACTTGACAGCTTCACGTATCTAATCGGTCGAGTTGGATAGTTTTGATATTTCGAACATCGTGCAAAAAAATAGTCTCCAAGACATTGCGAAGTTTGGAGTGGAGTACATATCGAGTTGAATAACTTTGATATTTGGAATATTGTGCAAAAAAAAAATAGTCTCCAAGGCATTGTGAAGTTTGGAGTGAAGTATATTATCGAGTTGGATCATTTTGATATTTGGAACATCGTGCAAAACAAAAATAGTCTCCAAGACATTGCGAAGTTTGGAGTGGAGTATATATCTTTAACATAGTGTAAGATAACAAGATAAGAATTGCACCAACATTTAAATCCGAACTAGAGTAGAATGATATCGACCCATATATACTTTGGAATGAAGTTCAGATGCGCACATTTTGAACTTGTACAAGTCAAGAATTTTTATAAATGGCTTTTAATTCCGCTTTCGCTCTTTACAGATTTAGAACTTGCCGATTTTAAATTCTTAAAAAAATGCTTACATTTCGACTGAGATGGAGCTATTTAAAAAAACAAGATAAGTTTTAATTATAAAAGCTCTGAAGACTGAATCGCGAACACAATTGAGAGAATGCCAGCACTCAGATACAGACGGGGTGGGGGGTTAGAATTAGCTTCTCTTTGATGTGACAAATTTCCAAGTTCTCAAAACGCGATTTGAGATTTTCTAAATTGATTGAATTTTAAATAGTATATCAAAGGAAATATTTTTACACGATTCCTCCCCTCTCCCCACACACAATTCTTTTGATGTATCCATCCATCAATCGATCTATCTATCTATCTATCTGTCTATGTATTTTAGGCTTTCTTAATAATACGGTATGTTGCAGTATGTGTTTAAAAAGTGACGAAACTTTTTATTTCCAAGACACAAAATAAAAATGTTACAGGTTTCCCTGAGCAAATGTGTTACTCTCATCCTACTTTCAACACACTTTATTAATATTGATGTTATTTGCCTCTTCTCATTTTTAAAACAAATTCCATAGTTTTGAGATTGTGATTCTTTCAAATTAGTTTTGCGCAATTAGATTTCAAGATTAGTTTTAAAACAAATTTCAGGAGCTGTAAACAACTTTTTAAATGTGAGTTACTGACCAAACTTTTTTTTTTTTTTTTTTTTTTTTTAATTTTCGAATTCCAAATGTAAAAAAAAAATGTGTCCTGGACAAGGGTTGACAAATCGATATGATTCCGTTCAGGAACGATGGGGTTAAATATTTTCATACCGCTAACAAGCCCATGAGTTTCGTAACACTTGGCAACGAAGCCCCCATATTTACACCCTCCTTGTCAGTTCAATATCCTATTTTTTTGGATCTGTTCAGAACTGTGTACCTGTAGAATGGCAGCAGCTGGGTCCAGCTCCAGCCTGAAAGCAATCCATTACAATCCTCCACCCAAGAGCCCGGCGGGACACAGCAGGATTGTGTGTAATCGGGAGAAGAAACAAGTCTCACGGTACGTCCGAACACGGTGCGAGAGTTTGCACATCAGAAAAATTGGGAGTCCCTTTTCTAAACGCTGCAGACATCCAGCCAATCCCAAGAATGGAAGGAGGGCAGAGGTAAGAGTGCATAATGGGGTAGTACGAGAGAGAGAGAGAGAGAGAGAGAGAGAGAGAGAGAGAGAGAGAGAGAGAGAGAGAGAGAGAGAGAGAGAGAGAGAGAGAGAGAGCGCAAGAAAGTAACACAGAGACAGAAACACACGCAGAAAGAGAGAGATAGAAAGAGAAACAAAGATAAATAAATAGAGAGAAAGAGATTGATAGAAAGATAGATAGACAGATAGATAGATAGATAGATAGACAGAAAAAAGAGAGAGAGAGAGAGAGAGAGAGAGAGAGAGAGAGAGAGAGAGAGAGAGAGAGAGAGAGAGAGAGAGAGAGAGCGCAAGAAAGTAACACAGAGACAGAAACACACGCAGAAAGAGAGAGATAGAAAGAGAAACAAAGATAAATAAATAGAGAGGAAGAGATTGATAGAAAGATAGATAGACCGATAGATAGATAGATAGATAGACAGAAGAGAGAGAGAGAGAGAGAGAGAGAGAGAGAGAGAGAGAGAGAGAGAGAGAGAGAGAGAGAGAGAGAGAGAGAGAGAGAGAGAGCGCAAGAAAGTAACACAGAGACAGAAACACACGCAGAAAGAGAGAGATAGAAAGAGAAACAAAGATAAATAAATAGAGAGAAAGAGATTGATAGAAAGATAGATAGACAGATAGATAGACAGATAGATAGATAGATAGATAGATAGACAGAAGTGAGAGAGAGAGAGAGAGAGAGAGAGAGAGAGAGAGAGAGAGAGAGAGAGAGAGAGAGAGAGAGAGAGAGAGAGAGAGAGAGAGAGAGAGAGAGAGAGAGAGTGAGAGAGTTTGTGAAGAAAAGGAGTGGGTGGAAGAGGACAGCTGAATATGTTTCTATCAATCTCTTCCTCTCTATTTATTTATCTTTGTTTCTCTTTCTATCTCTCTCTTTCTGCGTGTGTTTCTGTCTCTGTGTTACTTTCTTGCGCTCTCTCTCTCTCTCTCTCTCTCTCTCTCTCTCTCTCTCTCTCTCCTCTCTCTCTCTCTATCTATCTATCTGTCTGTCTATCTATCTTTCTATCAATCTCTTCCTCTCTATTTATTTATCTTTGTTTCTCTTTCTATCTCTCTCTTTCTGCGTGTGTTTCTGTCTCTGTTACTTTCTTGCGCTCTCTCTCTCTCTCTCTCTCTCTCTCTCTCTCTCCTCTCTCTTCTGTCTATCTATCTATCTGATGGGTGCTATGAAATGCATATATGTGAGATATCTTTATAAAGGTAAGATGGTTGAATACGATATATGGTTTTCTACGAAAATGAACTACTATCCAACCGTTTGTATCCATCATGTTTCCAGTTTAATCTCGAGTATGCCCCTGTAGCAAGAGAGAATATGATGTGTGTAATACCAAATACATAAACCAGTGACTGTCTGGTTTGAATCATCAAGTTCAAACTATGACAGTTTTCAAGTTTAGATTTTATCACCCAACCCTCGGTTTTCGCTTAGTGGCAACAGTGCATTTTTATTTTTCTTAATCCTGGATCTGATCCACGTCCGTCCAACTCTTGCATAATTATTCTCTTGCTTTCACTAAACAGTCATTTACTCTGAGAAAACAAGAGAAATGGGTATGTTTGATTACCAGATCTAGCGGGCCATCCTTAAGTTCACCGATTACCCGCTGGACATGACTGTCAATATTAGCACGCCCAGCTTCACATGAACCTGACAGAGCGCTGTAGCGGATATTTAAGTGTGCTTATTAAGAGGAAAAAAAAGAAACTTGTATTTTTTTTTTACTATTTCCAAAACGCTCCCGCACCAGCCTGTTCACCAATTTGCTAGCACTTCACACCACAGGCCTATATCACACTTTAAATAGTGTTTGCAGAAAAGAAAAGGAAAAAAAACGCTGCAGATATAGTGCGTTAAAAAATCCAAACAATTTAATAATAAAAAACAGTGTTTTTTAAAATACAAACTTCACTAAAATAGAAGCAGAAAAACAAGGGAAGATATAAATCCGATCAACACCTGCCTTATAGTGATCCAAACATTGGTTTTTGCATCATGCCATCTGCCATCTTAAGTTCGATCTGTCTGTAAAACTTTTTTTGGTATAATAATATTCAGAACAACTTAAAGGAGTTTTAAAGGTAAATTTGAATTAAAAAGAAAGCAATTTAAAATCCTATTCACTTTTTAAATTTAAAAGGAACATTTCGACCATGGCGCTATTTTTTTTACTATAATATTAGTTTAAATTACTAAACATTTCTATTTAAAATGAGGGATTGCGCACATTTTTCAAATATGGAAAAGTAAAATTTTAAAAAGTTTTTCATTTATGAATGTATCAAGAAACTAAATTTAAATAAAAACAACGCATCCATACCTTGATAATTTACTTTGGAGACTTAAGGCCTTATTTGAGATTAGAGCACTCGCTATATCTATGATATTTTCTAAGACTAGTTCCTGTACAAAAAGAATGAATATCGAAGAATAATTATATTATCACGTGTATTTAAAACGACACAAATTGAAGTATGTTCTACCATGGCGCTTGACTTAAAGCAATAAGGGTAACAACAATAAAAAGAACAATAACAACAACATAAACAAAATTTCTACTACTACTACTACTACTACTACTACTACTACTACTACTACTACTACTACTACTACTACTACTACTACTACTACTACTACTACTACTACTACTACTACTACTACTACTACTACTACTACTACTACTACTAATGATAATAATAATAATAATAATAATAATAATAATAATAATAATAATAATAATAATAATAATAATAATAATAATAATAATAATAATAATAATAATAATAATTATAATAATAATAGGAATATTAACAATTTCCAGTTCGTTTTGTCATTACTTTTTCTAGTTTCAGATTAGAGATAATTCATAATTGTTTGAGATGCGGCAGCTCTTGTTGTAATGAATACCTAATCATCCAAGGCATTTAGACACAAAAATTGGTGTTTTTCTTTTAGATATATCCTGTCTTTACTGGTAAGCAATGTGATCAGTTCAAAAGAGTTAGTATGACCAGAGAGGTATGATCATTTTGTCTCCTTGAATTTGTCCCCCTTTTTCCCTGAATTGTTTTGGACTTTTTGTAACTTCCTCAAATGATCTATCAGAGGCTGGTGAAAACCACTTTATCGTTTTTCAATTTTGAAAGCTCCAGCGATACGTCAAGTGTTGCTGACAGCTGACAAACAAATCCTCATTTGGTTTATACCTCCAAATACATAGATATGACCCGCCACGCACAGGGTGTACCCAAAAAAATAAAAAAATCCAAGCTATTTGGTCTTTTCTTAAGGTAACATTTATTGAATTCCTCTTTACAAATGGAATATCTTTTCTCTCAAAATGAAAAAGTTTGCTGAATAAAAAAGGTTTGAGTTAAAAACTCATTACGTTGCAGTTTTCTCTTATTCATCCATAAGTTCAGGTCAAATTCACAGTCTTCCATTGTCTTAATGAATAAGTTAAGTTGCTCTATTTTTAGAGCCTTGTTCGATTGCGTATTGCATGCTCAATGCGCACTTCACGGCTTATTTTTCTTTTCTCTTTCAATTTTATTGGTTATAAACTACAAATACATAGTTAACAAATAGAGTTCTTAAGCGAAGGGTGCACCTAAAGACATGAACACTTGTTCAGAATAAAAAGAGCCAGCTTTGGCATATAGAGTTATTTGTTTAAAATAAAATTCAAACATCAACAAAGGTTTTTAAGCTCATCTTGAAATAGGTCTCCGGTCAGTTGAATGACTTGACATGATCAATAATGTCAAAAGCTGCACTGAAATACAAGACACTCAGCAAGAGAAAATTTCATGAACCAAGACTAACAATGGTGTTATTAACGACACACAAAAGTGAAGTCTTATTTCAGTGCAAAGCTCTTTTAGGTAGAGCTGACTGAAGAATTCCCTCTCTTTTTTGTTCATATCTAAAAACTGCAGGAGCGGTTTCAGTAAAACTTCATCTAAAAATCGTTGATAGAAAAGACATCTTTCATACTGATCGATCGTTTTGAAGATCAAATGAATCCAAATCGTGCTTTATCAAGAGCGGTTTTATGGCCGCTTTTTGAAATTTTGGTGTGAAATATCAGTTCTGAGAGATGTGTTGCAATGTTGGTGATGGCCGGCAAGAGTTCATCGATATATAACATTATGAGAAAGAATAGGTATGATATTTCATACTTTAAACTTTGTTCACGGAGAAACATTAAAAAAAACTAAATAAACAAAAAAACAACAACACATATCAAAACTGTTAGAACTGGTGAAACATACCTGATTCTTTAAACATGTTCACCTCCGAAACAGAAACCGACAAACATGAGTTTGAAGGTAACCAATTGCTCTATAGCTTTTTACTCATTCTCCTTTCTTTATCTATGTTTTTTGTTATATGATTCTCTAGCTGTTAAAAAAATAAAATTATTTTCTAATATACGAGTGCCTTAATGTTCCACCGTGTCTGTAAGGGTAAACTTTTAGTACCATATTTTGTTTTGCCTGAAGCGTGGATAAATAAAAAAATGTTAGAAATAATAGAAAGCAATTAGATATAAGTTACTGATATTTTCGTTTAAAAACTTTTATCCTAGACTAAATAGATTAGGCAACTTCATAACTCATTTAACCTCGCCAAGGAGAAATAAGCATCCTTAACAGGAACCAAATTTTATATCTGAGGAGACTCATACTTAGTCTATTATTTCTAGTTAAAAATTAGGGATAATTTCTTTCGCTGGTTTAGCTTACCTACCTTTCCCAAACAATGACTCTGTGAAATAAATATTGCCTCGGTTTTAAAATGCATGAAAAGGTTTCCTGCACAAAATCTATGTAGTGTTCAATCTATTTTGGATTTTTTCAGCGCGATGGGTTTTAATGTGAACTTTTTGATGTCTGACCAGCATAAAATGCCTGCTGTTAATTAGACAAGTGATTTAAACAACATAAGTCTTATGGATATTAAACCTTCTTCCACGTGTAATCTTTCGTTTAATCTTCGATACTCCACTTTTCTGGCGAGAAGTCCTAAATTTTATTATGTTAAACTGTTGCCGATAAATCCACCATTCTCTCTCCATTTCGGTGGAACTTAGATCACATCTCGTCATTGGTATGGTAGCAGTATTATTAGAACTCTAATGGTTGTTAGCCGAGTTGCTAGCCTACCAGTTCAGTTTTTCCAGATATCATCTATCTTTTTCCTGATATTTTTGGTTTCTCCATAACGCTCTTATTTCAGAAACCGATCGACATGCCATATAGCATAATGAAACACATAATTATGTGGGAACCAGGTAGCACGAAATCTATTGAGATGACCCCCACCCTTCTTGTTCCGGCCCTTAAGTCTACTTGATGTGACAAAAAAAAAAAAAAAGTAGGAAGGGGTTTAAAGAAAACTTGATAAAAAAATAGTTTCTAAAATGTGTTTTTTTTTCTTTTTGTCATCCAGAAAGTAGCTCCCTACGATCTATTTTTTTTATCCGCGGAGTAACAAGACTAAAGAGTTTCCTACGGGCAGTTCTTTCATCTGCGGAGTTAGAAGTCTAAAGAGTTGCTCGTCAGAGAGAAAATAGTTCCCTACGGTCTATTCTTTGATACGCGGTGTTAAAAGTCTAAAGAGCTAGTCATCAATTCAAAAATATGTGCGGCGAAATAATTACATCCAAAAAAAAAAAGAAACTGCTTCTTTCCTGTGAGGTCCTGCATTATTATTTTCGAATCGTGCTTAGCACATCAATCTACTATGTCCTTATATGCCAAGGGCCTTTTAATGGTATCTCTAATGCTCTGTCAATGTGCTATCTGGCACCTTTAAATGAATTGATGATGCGTTTCGAAGATTTATCTCGAGATATGCTGCTTCATTGCCAAAGGGAACAATATATTCTCCTGCATGCTTTGCTAGATGCCCCATCCTTCGCGGAAAATAATGTGAGAGTAGTTTGCCAAATAGATCTTCCATTGCCTTTTTAATTTCTTTTTTTTTTTTCAAATCTTTCAGATATTGAGCATTCCTGCCAACAAAAATAAAGCGCTTAGATGAAACCGTTTTCCTGATGCGCTTCTAACATAGATGTTTATTTATTTCTTGTTTTGTAAAATAGTAAAAACCATTGACCAGTGATTCATGAAACAAACAGTTATAAAACTTATAATCTTACTATTCTCTTATAGATTATGTTTTCAAATCTTTATGCACTTTGTAATATCATTCTAGTTTATATTGCAAGCACTTAAAAAAAGTTTCTTAAAAAAAGTTGACTTGTTTTATAAAGTCTAATTCTTTATATAGAGGCTTTTAAACGCTCATTATCACGGAGGTACATATAAATGAATTCCCAAATGGCTGTGCATTTTTTAGCCTATTTTTTTAAATAAGTTTTCTTTGTACATATTATAATTGTTGAGAAAAATATCTAAATAAATTGCGGATGTATAAAAGTTAGCTGATTTCTGCTTTAAGTTCTTCCAAGGAGCATAACATTTGTTACGTAGGCTGCATTCTTTTCCATTTTTACACACACGAGAAGAAAATGCACTGGTGGTTTCAAAAAGTAGGAAACGCTTCCGTTTTCTCAAAGGCCTCATCATAATTATATTCTCTTATTTTTTTTTCTTTAAAGTTAGTAGCTTTTGTAATTAGTGATTTCAAAATCAATGCTTTTGTATTCTCTTACAGATCAGTTCACTTTGACAAGGCTGGCACCAACCTTTGAAATATCCTGTTCCCCATATCAAATACAGTCTTTTGAAATGTCACTCCAGTTTTGAATCATTCTGTTTTGCATTTTATAAAACTTTTTTCTACCTCACTATCTGTTGATGTTTTGTTTGTGGAAAAAATATAATCTTTTCAATTGTATCACCATAAATGCGGCTTACATTTGCGTTACTATCAACATCAACATAGTTATCATTTTTATCATAACTGCCATCATCATCCTCATCATCCTCATCAGCAGGAGCATCATCGGAACTGCCATGATCGATCATTATATTTCCCATCTTAGTCGCATCTGTTGTTATTAACAGCGACTGCATCAATACAATTAACATCGTAGTCATTATTATTATCTTCATCAGCGGTAAAAGTTGGCATTGATTTGGTTTGCAATGTTGTGACGTGTACAATGTACATCGAGTTTATTCCAATTCCAAGTCACAGAATTGTCATGTCTATAGCCTTAACGATTTCCGTGCTCTCTCTCTCTCTCTCTCTCTCTCTCTCTCTCTCTCTCTCTCTCTCTCTCTCTCTCTCTCTCTCTCTCTCTCTCTCCTCTCTCTCTCTCTTTCTGGCGTTCGATTTTGTTCCTGATGATTAAATCACGTGACATCTAATAAAACATTAACTGTTCAACCTTTGAAACGAGTTCCGATCTGTGGGTCCTAATGGATAAATCAAAGGAGTAACAAATGAGTAAGAGAAGCGGGGGAGAGGGATATAACAGAGGACAGAAATTAACTTGTGAGATGACTCGTCTTGTGTACCGGCTTATCTGCCCGCTTTCATTCCATGATTTTTGTTAAGTTCTCAAATATGAATCCAAGGTTCACTTCGTTCGTTATCGACTGGTTCGAATGTGATCTCATTTAGAGACAAGACTCCATGACATCGCGCTCGAAGCAATTGCGTCAAACAAACTCTGTATAAATATTAATAAAATACAAACATGTTATTTTATTTTAAAAAAGGTAAAAACAAGATTGACTTAACGATTGCTCTTCGCTCGTTTTTGATCCTCGACTGGCATATCATCATCCGAGCCTGTCTAACTGGTCTCTGACTAGACTAAGTCTTGCTAACTTAGTAACTAGTCTCTGATTAGGCTTGTTAATCAGCCTCTGGCTTCTGAGGCTCAACATTAATCATTGAGGGAGAATTCTTGATATCTGATCAATCAAAAATAGAAAAATAGTCAAAAGATTCAAGGCCTTTTCTTATTGATGCCATCGTTGATTGTTAACTAACGATATGAAAGAGAAACAAGACACATTAAGAAAAAGAACACTTCTTTTAAAGTTGCTTTAGATTATCAAGCGACGGAAATCTTTATTATTTCTTCTGCACTGTATTTTTTCTGGATAATGGTATGAGGCTGAGACAGAGAGACTTCATGGACGTTATCTAATTAAGAATGGAAACTAAGGCAATAACTTGCGACATGACAGGTTTTTCAGCGTCGTTTTCGAGTTGAAGTCTTCATTCTTTTAATTCAGAGTCAACTCCTACTGCTCTTTCTTTGTTTCCAATTTTACTTTTCTGTTTAGTGTTTTAATGATACTTTAGCCGCTATATCTATACAATTCAAGGAAATGAGTAACGGCCAAGTCATTTTCTTTATTTCACGCCTTTTTATTTCTTCCTATATCTCTTTTCAGCTCAAACTATCGGCGGTTTAGTTTTTTTTTGCACAATGTAAAAAATAGTAAAGAATCTTTCAAGAATATTTTTCAACAGTTTTAATGGATTTAAATTGTAATCTTATAATATAACGGTGAAATTCCAAAGCGGAAAGTCCCAATTTCGCTTGCTTTATTAATCATGCCACTTTCGAATGTTGCATTTTTCAAATAACTTATATGGTGGCCAGGTACTTTTAATATCTTTCTAAAATAACTAAAATGTTTTATCTTTTTTGCCAAATTTTGAGTGTGTCACCCTTCTTTCGGACTGCAACGAATTTGTTTTAGAATCCAGGAGCTATTTTTTTCTATCTATTTTTTAACTGCGTTAAAATAATATTCTACTTTGACCTGTCTAGTCAAAACAAATTAAAAAAAGGATTGGGTTTTATTTGATAAAATGGATTTTGAATCAAGTTTAAATCTTATTGAGGTAAAAGTATTTCCCATGTCAAGGGGGAATGGGATTTCACAACAACAGTTCAAATTTCTACAGGTACATGGACCACGGAAGCCTGTACTGAGTAACCCAAGCCTTTCAAAAGCTGTAATCTAAAGTGTTTAAAGGTCTGAAAATTCAGGATCGGAAAGAAGAGGAAATTAAGTAAAACGCGCAAAACAAAACAAAACAAAAAATAATTAAAAGTAAAATAAAAAAAAAAAACCGTCTTCAAAAGGTTTCTAATAGATTGGACAAAACTAATGACTTTAAACTTGGTAGAATAGCTCTTCATGAAAAAAACCTTTGTAAATCCAAATACGCTGCGGTTGTCCGTTAAATTGAAGTATACTTCAGGAAATTCAACAACCAAGGTTGGTCTTTCGCGAATCTGAGATAAGCTAATAACATGATCCAGCTAGGTGTTACCTCTCATAAGTTGCTTTCATATTATGCCTTTCCTCGTCTAAAAAACAAAACAATATCAACAAAAGCAACGCCAAAAAAATAAAAAAAAAATAGTTATGAATAGGATTTGAAATAAGGAGAAAGTTATTTCGATTGATAAAGAAAGAAAACATGATAATGCTGCTATCAACACAAGTCTTAGGAGACAGACCTCTCATTCCATCAAACTATACAAACACTGAACGCCTTTCATGGTAACTGACACTGAAGTATTGTTTTTTTTTTCTTTTAATTTGAAGTAGGTACAGGAAAGAAAAATGATAGTGCAAGATCTTGGCGAAAAGTTTTTCGTGTAAAGATGTACATTGTGTATAACTACGGGTAATGGAATATTACATCCAAATGAAAAAGAAATTAGCGAAAAAATAAAAAAAAACAGCAAAGAAACCATAAAGAAATACACACACAACGAAAGAACTCTGCTGTACTGTGCCGAAGCTGTACATAGATTTTGACAAAAGAGAAAAGATATAAATCCCGGTAGCCAAGTCAAATAAATAAGAAAAAGGAATCGACTTTACAAAATGAACCAAAATGAAAGGATTCTTCAAAACAGTGAAAAAATGGAATGGGTTCAATGAAAAAAAAAAGGCATCGATATGATTGATGGGCCTCATTCTCTCTCTCTCTCTCTCTCTCTCTCTCTCTCTCTCTCTCTCTCTCTCTCTCTCTCTCTCTCTCTTTCGCTCTCTCTCTCTCTCTCTCTCTCTCTCTCTCTCTTTCGCTCTCATTATCACCTCCTTTGATTTCATATTTTTAATTTTCTGTGCTATTAACTTCATTTCCTTTTGCTATTTTTTTTTAAAGTCTTAGCTTGAATGTCAGTCACATTTTTATCTTTTTATTTCTCTTTCTTTTTCATCTCTCGTACTCCTTCCTTCTTTCCTTCTCAACTCCACAACATATATTGTTTTCCATTTAAATTTTTTTCTTTCCCATCCTCTCTGTCTGTCTGTCTGTCTGTCTGTCTGTCCGTCTCTCTCTCTCTCTCTCTCTGTCTCTCTCTTTCTCTCTCTTTCTCTCTGCCTCTCTCTTTCTCTCTTTTCCCTCACTCTAGGTCAAGCGCCGATAACCATAATTATGTTGAAATGGTTTACAATTACCTGAAAATTATAAAAACTTAATGAATCAACATTGAGAAAGACATTCAAGGCTGAAGGTGCTTAAACAAAGAGTATGATATGTTGTAATTGGACTCACTAAAAGGAAACACAGTATAAATCTGGTGGATGTAATTGCTTTGCCTCAAAATATCTGTATTATACCACAAATTAGCTGAACACCACTAGCTGAATGTTTAAGAAACCGCGAAACAAAATTTGAAAGCAATGATTTTTCTTGCATCTTGGAACTTCTCTGCTGTTGATGAGCGAACCCAGAGGCTCGTCTTATGATTCCTTCCGTGAATGTTAAGTATTTGTTTCATGTGGAAAATTGCTTGGATTACCATCAAGTGAAAAGGTTCATTAAAAATACAAAACAATTCATGAACATCAATCTCAAAAACAAGATACATTTGACTTTTTACGCTAGAAGTATGTAATTCAAAAATTGCAACTCTTTGATGTGTTTGTGAGGTTAAAAAATATTAAGACTCTCCTTGTTCTCTTTTCATCAGGATACATTGTAGCCAAACATAACTAGTTTAGCTTATTTCAAGACCACCTTTAAACCCAATACTTTTTTCCAGTTTCAAAAGGCTGCTGTAAAAATAATTATTTTAACCATTTAACCGTTGCACTTTTCCTGAATCATTTTCCTTAGGTGTGAAAATATTAGGTCGCGGCTCTTGTAAACCTGAAACATCGAAGCAAAATGGTTTTTTTTTTTAATCAAGACACAATGGTAAATATAAAATATTATACATAGTTAAACTTCAAGCTTCCCCGTGTGTCCTTGGAACGAAAAGGAACTCGTTAAAATCTACCCTGCGCAAATAACCATACTTAATTAGTTAAAGATCACTCTTTCGAGTATGTATTTGCGACAAAAGGAACGTCTTTGAATTTGCCGTGCGCAAACTCAAGGAAAACAGAGCGTAGGCGGACTTCATTAATTTTAGGTACTAACGAGGACATTCGTTCTGAGATCAATGTAGCACATTCTTCGCGAAAACTTTCGCCATAAAGGAATAACTGAAGGGCATAATTCTAACCGCTCCACCATGCCCGAAAGGCTTAGGTTGATATGATAGTAGTAGGGCCAGGACCGGCAATTGCTGTTCATTAACATTTGGGGCGGCCTACGTCAATAAATGAGATAAGTACTTGAGCTTCATGTAAACCCCAGACCGAGGTCTCTGTCTGCTGTACAACACCTTGTCATAAACTATGTGAGCTCATGAGCCAACACACCGTGCTCAGGTTGCTCTTAAAGCCAACATACACACCGAAGTTGCGCGAGGTGCAGAGGTCAGATTTCACGAGTCCAGCGTTGAGCCACTGGGTGTGTGGGAAAACCTCATAAAAATCCGAGTTAGAGAGTGTATGTGGTATGTAAAAACACAGCGCATAATGCTTTGCACATATACCCTGTGCAACGCCTCGCACCCCCTCTGTTTCTTAGACAATCTTTGTCAGATACGCAGACCATGTACAGATAGTATTTAAGACAAGTCCTTGTGGCACACACATACGATATTTTCTTTTCGATAATCCAATAATGTCTCAAGCAACCATCAAATAATTTAAAGTCTCCCTCTCACTCCTGGTCTTCTTCTGATAGACGATCTTCTCTCTCTGACCCGGATGTTTTTGATGAACCGGCGAATGTTCCGACGGAAGTTGTTGCTAGTCACAAGATAGACAAGAAAGTCGATAGCGAAGTTGAGAAAGTAAAGAAACTGGCACAGCTGCTGGGCTATCTGGAAGTGAAGTCGCTGCTGTTCCGTCTTGAATCCTCCTACAGCCTGCTGCAAGATGAGGCCGTACAGGCGGGCGGCGTAGCTGGGCAGGTAGAGCACCAGAAACACAGAGGAGACCCACACCAGCATCTTCGTGGAGCGCACCTGCGCCAGACTCAAGGTCTTGCTGGAGGTGTGAAACCGAAGAGTTGTGGTGGACGTCGAGCAGGCAGTAGCCGTGCTGTTGTTGTTGCTGTTGTGACAGCTGCCACCGCAAGTCCCTCCATTGTGGCCGTGGACGCTGTTGTTGAGGAGATTGTGTTGCCGTCGGAAACCTCGTACCGTGAAGATCACCTGAGAGCGATACAGCAAAGTATTATGGACATCAAGTTATCATGCGTGGAGTCAATCGCTATAGCATATTGCTTAAAACAATAATCTACCACAGCTTGACATAAATAGAATAATTTGTAATGTTTAATCAAAAAAGTCAAATGGTAAAAAATCATCTCGACCAACGTATCAAACACCAAATGAATTAAGTTGACCTTCAGTCATTTTGTGTACGACAAGAAATTCTATGAATTGAAAAAAAGTATCGATACGAAAGATATGATCCCTTTGGTTATTTTCGTTTTTTTATTTTCAAGACAGTGATCTTCAAACAGTATCAGGTTACCGAAGAGAGAGAGAGAGAGAGAGAGAGAGAGAGAGAGAGAGAGAGAGAGAGAGAGAGAGAGAGAGAGAGAGAGAGAGAGAGAGAAAGAGAGAGAGAGAGAGAGAGAGAGAGAAAGAGAGAGAGAGAGAGAGAGAGAGAGAGAGAGAGAGAGAGAGAGAGAGAGAGAGAGAGAGAGAGAGAGAGAGAGAGAGAGAGAGGGAGACTGTATTTAGTTAAGAAAGAAGAAAAACTCATTATACCTAGAATGAAGGATGGTTTATATCTATGAGACAAATAAAATAGCATATAGGAAGCAACTGACCACAGTTTGCTACATTATGTAAACTCCAGTTGGCTGAGACAATGAGTCAGGTATCTAAAGATTATTTGGAGTACACATTAAAAAAACATCTCACACCCATACCGTGTCAGGGTTAAGGGTCCTCGTTATTTAAGGAACAAGTGTGAGCTACGCTGTTGTAGAAACGGAAAGGATGTCCGCTTTTGTCCAATCGAATCCATTAATTATGATTTTGTGTCATTGTATCAATTCACCTGAATCCTCATCTTCCCTTGTTTTATTATTATTCCAGTATCATTGCTATCATCGTATCATCATGATTTATTATCATCATCATCCTCATCGTCATCATCACCACCATAATCGTCATCATAGGTAGCGGAAATATTATGAACACCACCATCATCATTCTTTTCATTATCGTTCTTATCACTTTTTAATAGCATAGAATAATACCCTCTTTATCATCATCATAATCATCACAATCAAGATTATTGTCATCAACAACAGTATTGACATCATCATTTCTATGATCCTTTTTAATTTTCATAATAAGAAGTCGCAATTTTGTTTCATATTATACACTAGTTTTACTTTATAATTCACCTCCAAAATCTCTCTCTCTCTACCTCTCTCTCTCTCTCTCTCTCTCTCTCTCTCTTTCTCTCTCTGTGTCTCTCTTTTCTTGCCCCCTTTTTCTCTTTCAGAAAGCTGACCAAGCCATGGCTCACCTTCAAATTTAGCAACACAATGGCTAGAAAAGGCACGACTAGGACAAGGAATGAGTCCAGGTAAGTGAACACGATCAGGAAGCCGTAGCTGCCGGAGTCGATGGAGCACGGCCTCGACTCGATCGTCGTGAAGAAGCTGTGTGAGTAGAGCAGCACCGAGAAAACTGAGAGGCCTGCGATCACCATCAACGACTTGCGCTTGTTGCAGAGCGCCGAGGCTTTGAACGGGTGGCACACGGCGATATAGCGCTCCGCCATCATGAGCACCACAAACCAGGCAGACAGGAAGCTGCAGACGTAGGCCAAAAACACCATCACGCTGCAGTAACCTGGGGCGAACGCCAGGGATGGGAAGAACGTCATCAAGGAATTGATAAGCTGTGCAGAGATATAGAGAGGGGGCAAGGGAGTTGGGATAAGATGGCCGGGGAAGGGGGGTGGGTGGGAGGGGGGGTTACATTATGGTTTTTCACAAAAAAAAACGAATGAATTAGTTCAAACGCGATGCTAATTGCCTTCAAAGAACAAAACATTGATCGAAAGCTGCAAATAACACCTCTTAACGATATTTTGTCAATAGATTTCTCATTAAAATTTCTTTCGCTCTTGATTTCTCTCTCCCTCTCTTTCTCTCTCTCTCTCTCTCTCTCTCTCTCTCTCTCTCTCTCTCTCTCTGTCTCTCTCTATCTCTGTGCTATTTGAACATTTTAACCCAATAATTTGGAAAAGCCTCAAAGGCGACCCACTATTTTTTCCACAATCTCTGGAGGAGTTGCCAACCACAGACTCTTTCAATTAGCGTCTTATTTTGGGCAGCTAGATGAGAGATTTTCATTGAAAAAGAACCCGGCTGCGGCAATCTGCTCATCAGTGTAGAGAAAATACACGAAAGCTCAATTATTTTCTCCTTTATTGATGGCTGTCCCAAACATTTCCTTAAGAAAGGAAACACTCGCTCATCTAAAGAATCATTGATAAAGACAGGAATAAAAATAAAAAAATTGGAAAATGTAAAACAAAAAATAAAATTGCGGCTGCGATGATCTTGTTTGGGACATTTTTTTTTTTACATACAACGATAACATTATTGATAATGGCTTCTCACCATAATAATGAAGATGATGAAAGTAATGATAAAACAATTATTGTAATGATAAAATATATGAAAATAACAGCAATGATGATAAGAATTTTTATAATAACCATAACTATAACAACAATCCTTTTTTTTTAAATCATATTTTACCGACAGATCCCCTGAACCTCTCTTGCTAAATAGAGGAGAATTATCCGACATATAATAAAAAAGATGAATAAATATCCTCAATCCCTGGGTTCTCCATACGGCGTTTTGCACTATGAACTAGATCTTATCATAACATGATGATGGAAGAAACTTTCATAACTGAACTGAACGGAGGCTAGGCCTAGAGGAGAAAAAAAATCCTAAGCTAAGTTCTTTAAATGAGGCGCTTGAAAACAGAGAAAGTAAAACACAAGACTGTCAAAACAGAGGTATGAAATCAGTCTCATCACTCTGGCGATAGAAAGTTAATACGATGTCATATTGTTCGCTTCAATTGTGCGCTGCACTACAGTTCCTGTATTTGTAAAGTTAGAATAACTTCACATGTTTACAAGGCCAATGGGTTTGAAAGAAGAAATCAAAACCTCTTACAGGCAGAGCTGTTACGTAGGATGTAAATGAAGAAAAAACTTAAGCAATTGATTTCAGAAAGATCTCATAAGGTCATGATTATTTCGACCCCTCACATACTTACACACGCATACTCTGTTACAGAATAGTCAACTTAACATATAGTCACCATGATGAGGTAGTTTGCGGATGATAAAACACGAAAACATTCTTAAATTTTAGATTCTTTGATTTCCTGAATTAATTTGCAAATCCCTATTGTCTTTTTGCTCGCTCAGTATTTACGCCGCTAAATAATAGGTAATCAGGCACATTTGTTTTCTATAAAAGATAAAGAAAAGTGAATCGGCTTTTTCCACAAGAGCTAAAGCTTGTTTTGGTAAAGCATCTGAATCAAAACACTCAATTTAATTTCATAAGCAGAGTAATATTATTATTTACAATGGTTTTAAGATTCATGGTTTTCTGAAGAACTAAAAACAAACGAATTAAAAAAAATCAAATCATTTTAACCCCGACTTTTAAGCAAGAGCATTTCAACAATTCCAGAGCTTTCACGCGTCCACGCGACACAGAAGACACAAAATGGAAACATTCTTAAAGCAAGAACAAAAAGAAGAGAAAAATCACTTAGTCTGTTGAATGCTGAAGAATAAACTAGACATAATCACATAATGTCTTGTAAATGTGCTAGAATGATGCAAAGCTGACCTGCATAACTGAAAGTCTATGGTGTGGATTAAAAATATTATGTTGAGGTAATAGATGCTTGTAATGAGGCAGAGGAGGAGGAGGAGATGGAGGAGGATATTTATAAAACGATGGCGATAGAATAAAGAAAAGCAAGAAAATAATGCATATGGGTTAATATAGAATTCATTTATCTTTGCAAAAGATTTTGACAGGTATGGACTAAGAGTAATAGAATTCTTAACAAGCACGGAGTATTTTTCCTTTTCTAGAATCCTCCCCTTATTTCTCTCTCTCTCTCTCTCTCTCTCTCTCTCTCTCTCTCTCTCTCTCTCTCTCTCTCTTCAACTTCCTTCCTTTACCACGCTTATCATGATGAGGAGGGCACTTACTCCAAAGATCGTTGTAAACCTGGAATTGCCAAAAGCTGAGTAAGTCTCAAAAGATGAGACAAGTCCCTAAAGATTTCCCTTATCAGGGGAATAGGACTTAGCAGAGACTTAATACGCAAAGATAAGCCAGTCCAAAGAAAAAAAAAATATATATATATCTTATATCTTAATGCACAGATGAAGGGATCAAAGGTAATTTTCCGAATTCAGAACGGAGAGTTGAAAAGGCTTGCACAACACGTTATGGTTTCTGTATCGGAAATAAATGTAAAAAAAAAGTTGACTAACCCTTCACTCTTGCACTGCTAAATGGATACATGACAAAAAAGCAGGTAAAAAGGAACCAGTGAAAGGCGATAGCTGTGATGGAGAGAAAGAAAGCCATTGATAAATAGAAAGATAGATAGAGTGAAAGTGGGAGAGAGAGAGAAAGAGAGATATATAATTTCAGTTATTTAAAAAAAAGGCATATTACTCCATGAATTGGTAAACAGTAAACAGTAGGTAATATATCAGCAGAGATGAAATTAAGAGGTAGGAAAACACGGGAAAAAAAGCCGAATAAGAGGCAATAGCGGTAATAATAGTTTTGACAAAAAACAAAAAAAAAACAAATAATGATGATAATAGAGATTTATATGATTGTAACTTTAAATAAATTTATAACAGCTTATGATAACTATCATCATGAACAACAAAACCAATAACAACAACAGCAACAACAATAACAACAGCAACAACAACGACAATAATGATAATAATAATAATAATAATAATAATAATAATAATAATAATAATAATAATAATAATAATAATAATAATAATAATAATAATAATAATAATAATAATAATAATAATAATAATAATAATAACAACAACAACAATAATAATAATGATGATAATGATACTGATGATGATGATGATGATGATGATGATGATGATGATGATGATGATGATGATGATGACGACGATGATGATGATGATGATGATGATGATGATGATGATGATGATGATGATGATGATGATGATAATTTTCAACAATATATTACAGCTGCAGATATTAAGTCCCTGCACAATCTGTTTATGTTAAAAACTCTGTCCTGATGTTTGAAACTGAGTTGTTCTATTATTACTATTATAAGAATAAAAAATAATAATAATAAAAAAAACAAAACAAACAAAACAAAAAAACCCGGGAAATCCTAAAGGCAAAGAAAATCGTAACCGTCTGACTTTCTTTTCTTCCCAAAAAATACACACAATTAAAAAAAAAAATTAAGGGGCAGAAAATATAAATGTGATATGTAACCTCCGCACCCCCCCCTCTCTCTCTCTCTCTCTCTCTCTCTCTATGTCCATCTCTCACTCTCTCTTTCTGTCTCTGTCTCTGTCTATGTCTCACTGTCTCTCTCTCCCTCTCTCGCTCTCTTTCTCTCTCTGTGTCTCTGTCTATCTCTCACTGTCACTCTCTCTGTCTCTGACTATCTCTCATTGTCTCTCTCTCTCTCTGTCTATCTCTCATTGTCTCTCTCTCTCTGTCTGTCTATCTCTCACTGTCTCTCTCTCCCTCTCTCTCTCTGTCTATCTCTCATTGTCTCTCTCTGTATCTCTGTTTATCTGTCACTGTCTCTGTCTCTGTCTATCTCTCACTGTCTCTCTCTGTCTCTGTCTCTGTCTCTGTCTGTCTGTCTGTCTGTGTGTCTGTCTGTCTCTTTCTCTCTCTCTCTCTCTCTCTCTCTCTCTCTCTCTCTCTCTCTCTCTTACGTCTCCTCTTTCTGTGTCTCAGCAAATCTCTGTTCCCGTACCGCTCCCACTAGTTCTGTTCAGAAGTACCTGTTCGAAATAACAAATTTTGTTATTTCTATCAGGTACATTGCCTGACAAGACAACCAGGTCAAGTGGAGAATCCCGATGTAGGTGGCACGCCTGGGCGTGACGTGTGTCCAGTTTTGCTGACCACGGTCTAAGTTACGCCTTCCATGCTTTTCTCGTTTAATAGGGCCGTACTGTAAGAACATCCACGACTATTACTGGATTAGCGGGCCCCAATGGGCCTCAAGGGTTTTGAAGATAATCAATAAGAGATTTAGCAGTGCTAAACAGTCCAGGAGACTCGTCAAATGCTCATCGATTTTAGCAATGCAGAGCCAAAGGATGACAAGAAAACGAGGTTAATTGAAGGTATTGGTTCTTTCATGAATATGGCGAGGGGGTTGTAAAGATGTTCATACGATGCTTATGGAACAGAATTGAAAAAAAAAAAGAAAAAATTAGTAAAACTGATTATGTTATGTGTTATCTATTCTTCATCTGCAGTAACAACAAATGTTACTTCTACGACTTCTTCTTCTATTTCTGCTACTATTACTATTACTACTACTACTACTACTACTACTACTACTACTACTACTACTACTACTACTACTACTACTACTACTACTACTACTACTACTACTACTACTACTACTACTACTACTACTACTACTACTACTACTACTACTACTACTACTACTACTACTACTACTACTACTACTACTACTACTACTACTACTACTACTACTACTATGGGAAACATTTGGATAACTAAATGTGGTCTGTGAAAAAAGTGATATTAAAGTCATTAGCTGATATTTCTCATGCCGATATAAGAAAGTTTTCATGTCGGAATAATGAAATTAACTTTTCAAAAAGAAGAAAAATTGGATTGATTTTAATCTCACATCTCATGCATTGTCTACATTGCATACCAAGACAGGTTAGTATGTTATCATAAAGGTACAAAAAAGACCTCAAATGTGAAATTTATTGATGAAATAACAATTTGACATCAAATCTATTTTATATTATAACTGATACAACTGAACATAACAATAAAATAAAATTATGCATTCATTATTTTAACTTAACACACTTTGCTGATACGATTTTGTGTGATTTTATACCCTTCACAATTACTGTACTGATAGATTTTCATATTAAAATGACATCCTATGAAATTCACTCGGAAAGATTTTTTTAGTGGGCGTAATGAAAAAGTGTGTAGAAGTTTATTACCAGAACTAATTGACTAATTGCGAAAAGAACGAATAAAACTTAAAAAAAAGCCCATAGCAATACCACAAAAAACACTTAAGAGCTAATATTAAATGGTTAACTGCACTTCAAGGATTGAAGAACATAGAAAACAAGTTAAAGATTCTTATATCTATAGAGTCGATGTAATAATGTTCTGTAATTTATTTCTTACTTGTCTGAGAGGAATGGAACGTTTAGACGAGACTGTACCCAGAGAATACACATTAACTGAGCTTCGAAATGAAAGGAAGGAGCAGAAAGAAATCCCTGATCTCATTTTTATAACATAATACCCGTTTAAAAAAAA
>JAWDGP010007652.1:232500-237500 GCA_033675545.1 Elysia crispata
TTAGAGGCGAACGCAAAAACATTACATTCCAAGCCAATTCCACGGTGAACAACGAGAGCGCAGCAGAATGACCACCCAGAAAATTGGGCAAAAAGTACAGAGAACACTGGGTGCTTTTTTCTTGTTTTTTCTTTTTTAACAATTTCCACATTTCCCTGGACTCTTGAGGCGGAGCCCTGGGCTCGACAACAAAATAATAACATGGAATCACGAAGAAATAATTGTCGTGCCAAAAAAACGTATTTATTATTTCAGAGAGATTTCCAGCTAGGGCGGAGTCACAGTATGACGCAGAGAGCATGGATATAAAACCACAATGATTTACCAGTTTTGACGGTTAAAGAAAAAATCGAGGTAACTTCAAATCGTATCGAAAAAGAATTTGGATTTAACAAAAGGAAGAAAACTGCAAGTTGAGTGGTTAGAATGAAGTCTTCATTATGCATGAAATTGACTGAAAATAATAATGAAAAAAAAAATAAAGAAAAAGGACTTTAATGAGAAGGAAGTTTCCATGCCTTTCTTTTTTTTTAAATGAGTAAGAAAACTTAAAATCATATTACAATAACTGAATCAATCGTAAAATAGTTCCGCACCATAATGAGAATCTGTAAATGCATATACTTTCTATTCAGTGACTCATGAATTGAATATCAGTCAATAAATACATGACACATAGCACTTGTTTGCGGGGCTTCTGCATATTGTGATGTTTTGATTAGTTTTTATACTTACTGGACGCCCGATCGGTCAGTTCGTCACGTTTTCCGTTCGAGACTTTTGGCATTACATTGCTAGCTTCAAACTGAGCTATGAAAATGTCCAAAATCAACATGAATTATAATTCTTTTCTAAAATGTGACTAAAATGACGATTAAAAAAAACAACAAAACATACAATATATATATATATGTATATATATATATGCAAATAGCCTTCGTTAGTAGTTTTCGAGGAAACTCATATTTATATTCTATATGGATATTAAATAGCCCAGATCTTAAAATATTGATCCACAAGATTTAAAAATATCATTCTTTTTCAGGACATCATACAAGCTCTTCAATTCTTAAAAAAATAAAGGAGGACCGTTTGTATTTACAATGTGTTTTAATTCATACAATGTTTGGTCTTTTATAACATTTTGAATAAGACATCCCAGGTATATAGTAGAAACAATAACTTTCTTTTCTTTGACATATAAAACATTATGGTCCTTCCTTCGTTAAGATTTTATTTTTCGATACTCGAGGAATATGGTGTACAAAAAATATTCATTAAAAAAACTAATGGTTATTGATAAGAAAATATGACCATGGCCAAAAGACAAAGAATATTTGAGGGAAAAGTTGAGTAAATTGCCAGATGGACGAAACTGTATGATCATAAAATGAGGAATAATCTCACTAGTGTTCTTGTTTTTTTTTAAATTCCTTTTCATGCTACATAAGAGAGTTATATCAACTTTGTTTCCCAAGTTCAAAATCGTGTACGGCTAAGACTTGGCTATTTTGCAAACCTGTTTTCAGATCATTAAATATTTGTTATGCAAATTATCTACAGGTGGTTAAAATAGAAAGAAAAAAAATTACGATGATTTAACTATTCCAAATACTTTTTATTTCTTCAACGATGCTTTGGGATGAACCTTAAAAAATGGATCAGGGTTTAATCCGGGTGCTGGATCTTCTTTAGGTGAAGTCCAATTCCATTTACATAGCCATACCCTTGGCTTGATGGGAAGCTATCTTTCTCTGTGATGTCTGTGCTGAAATTGTTGTACCTAGATCAATCCAAAAGGATTGCGTGACCAGACTTTATCATACCGTGTCGGAAGTAAGAGTACTATATTAAGATTTTTTTTTTATTAACACCGCTCTGACTCAAAGATGCCTATTTTAATTGACCAATAGCTATTGGTCACCAAGCATCGAACTAACTATTTAAAAAATAACCAAATCCACCATTTACGTGAAGGAATAGCATAAACTGAAAGTCTTTGATATGTAAAGAGAGAGGAAAATTTGGAATGAACTTAAAAAGTACGTTGTTTAATGCTCTTTTCTTTTTTTAAATAGAAAAATGACGCTATTTCATCCCCTTTAAAATGTGAAAGGTTCTCTTCCTAAAAATAAATTCTGCTACTTGGAAAGCCAATATTTCTCAGAAAAACTCAAAGTGATAATCGTTAGAGAAATAATATTCAACACTCTAAAGCGCCTAAATTCTTTTTATTATATTGAAACTATATATTTTCATTCTGAGCTCAATATAGGTTGGCCTGTATGTAAAATGCCACCTTAATCACAGAAATACACGGGCCTAGGAACTGGATTTAAACCTGATATCCTCATGAGTCATTGACCGAGGAAATGATTTGGCGTGTCAGTTATCGAGCTCACTGCGCCTTCAGCTGCCTCACAACCGTCCCGAGAGATCCACCAAGGAACTGAAGAACTGCTGTCTTCCCCAGGCTACTTACATCGTTTTGATGGTCATCTAATTAACTGTCAGGGACTAGCTGCAAGTTTCAATAGGCCCATATGGGGATTGGTCAAACGTCTTTTACCAGGCTGCTTCGCAGTGATGCTCTCAGCAAGAAGGGTGTATTTTTCTAATGGGTTTCAGCTTTTTTTTTTACACAACAACAACAGCAACAACAACAACAACAACAACAACAACAACAACAACAACAGCAACAACAACAACAACAACAAAATGGTATATCGTTCTTATTTCGTTTTTCAATTTTCTGTATTCTGAATCGCTTACAATTTTTCCCGCACAGATTATATAAAAAGGATGAAAAGCAATTGACGTTATTGCATTAGTTTTTCACATCTTTTCCACGAAAAATTCCAAATATTTTAGCTCATTTTTGTTCTTCCATAAGGACAGGAAAGGAGGAAAAATGATCATTTTTAATCGCTAAGCACTTTATAAAGAATAAGAGAAATGTTACGCAGGTGCTGGCTAACACGTTAATGAGTTTTTGCTAAGAACAAAACAAGCTTAATGTTCTAAGAACACTTCCAAAGAAAACGTGCCTTCTTTTTGTTATTCCTTGAGAAGACGTGAAAAATGGAATCCTTAATTTCTTTTATCCACACCCAGACATTGTATGGTTTGCATTTAGATATGAGACATGAACATCAGTTGGGTTGATGGAACTCTTGAGCACGTTTATCGCTTCCAGCGCATTTTAAGCTCATCTTCCCACTCATCTGAACTGGTCTAGGAATGCTGTGCATATAAAATATAACGGACCCAATCTAAAGGGTGAGTATTTTACATTTGTGGGCAGAAAAGAGACAGAATGTAGACAAACGGCAATCTATTCCATATAAAGAGTCTTATGTTAGCCCTTTCCTTTGCCGATAATGTATTTGATGATAAGGTTTAGATGCTCTATATTAACCTCTGCCCTATGGATTCGGTAAGCATATTAATAGAGTGTTCTATAACCGTGCGAGTGGACAAATCTTTTGCCCAATGTTTTGGATTTGAATTTGCACAATACAAATATATTTGACTTAGAAGCTACAGACACAACAATGTATGGTATACAGATTCTAAATAATTGTTTCTGAAAGAGTGCAACAGTTATAAATCATCGTTACTTCTATAATATAATCCTAAGTCTCAAAGCTGCAGATTTTTTAACTTACGGACCAGTATACAATATTCTGATATTTTACTCAGATTAACAATAATTTACGTCAGTATTTTGAGCTTTGCAAAATAAATTTTGTCTTTTAAATTTTGCAATAACACTACTACTCCTCCTTCTCTGAAGAACACACATTCACACCTTACAAATCTCTCAGTGCCTTTTTATTTCATGACAATGTCATCAGATCTTTTCCACTTCTTGAATTCTCCAGAAAAGCTTTAAAGGAGCGTGTAGAATTGTCTTTAAAACCATAGAAAAGTTGTTTGAAATGAATAAAAAGCCTTAGAATTATCTATAGTACTATAAAAATTATTTGTTATTGACAAAAATTTAAAAAGACGATTTACATTGAACTTTCAGTTAGTTTCATAAATAATAGAGGTAGGAAGAAGGGGTTTCTTAAATTTCTGTGTGAGTTGGTTTTAACTCTTTTGATTGGAGAAAGATGTGATTCTCTGTCTTTGCACACTTTTAACAGTTTTGTATGCTGTCAGAAATAAATATGTAAAATTAAATAATTGAAAACAAAAAGATATAGGCGTTCTTGGAGCTCCCAAGGGAGAAGTCATTATTTTTTTCCATCACGTGTAGACGGTCGTGATACACTTAAAAATGTTGAAAAGATCAAAAAGCAACTGGATAGCGTAAATATCTCGTATCCAACAAATACTAGTTAAAAGATGATCTTAATAGTTTTGCCCTTTTATCGCAGCCACATGTTTTTCCGCCTGAAAAATGTTATTTTCAATTACAATTAGAATTTCATTTTGTTCATCCTACCTGATCTAAATAATGTTTTTCCTTTGAAAGCCGGAAAAATATTTTAAAATTAGCATATGATTAAGAAAGAAATTGTTTAGCTTTAATATGTCTGAAAAATAAAGATCGAAAACATTAGAAGCCATGTATATGACGCTAAGAACAAGATAGAATATAATATATTAATGCTGCCATTAAAAATGACAAGAGAACAACTAAAGTGCCCGCCCTGTCTATGTAACAATGAATGTATTATCCTATCAATAAACCAATGACTTAATCAGTCAGTCAACAAATAAAGCAATGAGATCTGCAAAAAGATGCTAATCTGTTTATCCAATATGGACTATTTCAGTATTCTCCGAAAAAAAAAAAAAACTAATTGAAATAAATTCTTTGATGACATTCAAATAGTCATTCCAAGACAATCAACATTCAACAGAAAAAATCTCTGATGTCATTAATAGTGAAAGAACAAACCTGTTATACAATCTAGGGCTCAACTCAACTACCTCAAGTGTTTATCAAAAAGACAGACTATTAATGACCGACATGCTGGACCGAATCT
>JAWDGP010007652.1:242500-250000 GCA_033675545.1 Elysia crispata
ATTTATCTTCCCAGTCGTTCGTAAAATGTTAATGGGGTGCAGCTTGTGCGTTATATGTTTATTTTTGCGCAACCTCTGTTACCAACTCCTTCACACCAATTCCTCACTCCCTCTCCATAGTTTTCCTCTTCAATTTTTCGCTATATTACTAGATCTTTCGCTGTGCCTCCTTTTACTTTTCTTTACCTAACTGAAATCAGTCATTTAGATTTATGTGGTTTATTCGAAAGCAGTTTTGTATCCCAGGCTCTCTCCGAGACTCCTGTGTAAAATTTATGCTAAAAACCCCAAAAGGTTTAGAAATCTCGTGTAGATAAACAGTTTGAAAAAAAAATAAAAGAAATTTATTTTCGAATGATAAAAAAGTAAATGTGACACATTTTATCTGTTTTACCCTTCTATTTCAAAATTGTAAAATGAAAAGTCTCTAAATAAAATTCGTGTGAATGTTTTTCTTAATTTTTTTTTGTCAAAATTTATTTTTTATAACATTTTTATCAGTACCTTTATTTCGATTTGAATTTATTGTGTTGTTACTGAAAACAATTGAAAAAGATCAACAAGAAACACAAAAACATACTTCACATACATCTACCACATCGTTTAATAAACTCAAACATTTGACATAAGTAAAAAAAAAATCTGCTTCTCCGAATTGTACAGGCAATAATAAGATACTACTATTATTGCCCCAACGGACTGAAAGTTAATG
Source organism: Elysia crispata (assembly GCA_033675545.1). Taxonomy (NCBI): domain Eukaryota; kingdom Metazoa; phylum Mollusca; class Gastropoda; family Plakobranchidae; genus Elysia; species Elysia crispata. The sequence goes on from JAWDGP010007652.1 coordinate 243,213, forward strand.
TATCCAGTTCGTATCAACTTAATTAAATTTATAGAAGCTACATAATCAGAACTCAGAGAGTAAAATCTGAAGAAAATGAAGGGATTCTGCTTTATTTTGTAGCTATAAGCTAAAATTACAACGATCATCGAACCTGCAAATTCCCTCACGACGAATTGGACGTCCTAACTGCTGTACCTTTCTCTTCCATAAACCAAAATAAACATTAAAACACGCAGAGTTAAATCCAGTTTATATCAACTGATTGTTTGGGGAAAGATAAGTTAACGGTAAGTACAGGTTTTGTCTCGAATATTTCAAACTGAACAGATGACCAGACTCTATTTGGTTTGACGAGAGCAGCAGATCTCCTTCATATATGATCATGGTGAAAAACGTCGGTCTGATTTGCGTCAAATCGCTCCGAGTGAATTATCAATTGAATAAATTAATTTTCTCCAGAGAGAGCTATCGATAATTTTTGCAAGAAATCGAATGAAGAGAGGGATCAAAGCTATGAATATAGAGAAAGAAGAAGAAAAGAAGGTCAGCAATGTTCAAGACATGCGAAAGTGAAAAGAAACAAAATAAAACCGCCAGCTATTATAAAAACTAAAAAGATGAAGAGCCTATTTATCAAGAAAATATTTTCAGACATCACCTTTTTTAAAACCTCAATGTCATGTGATGTATGTATTTTGTGATTGGAAAAAAAAATCTCCGCCATTTTATCAATAATTCCTAAAGGTATAATTTTTCGTAAAGATTTTCATAGTAGATAAGGTTTGATTATAAAAATAAAAATTTTTCATGGTTGTTTACACTTTTTGGTAAGAATTTATTTACTAGGTTTCCGATCTTACATTAACATTAATACACGTTATAGCATCTACAGTCCAACTGTAATGTGTATGTTTTCTTTGCTTTCATGAAAATTAGCTCACGGCTGTTGTTATAACACACTCCGTTTTTATGGGACAAAACTTTTATAAGTGCAAAATGCCATGAAATCCCCATATTCTACCAAATCTTATCTGTTATTATGAAACAAAAATGAAATAATAAAAAGTTGGGCATCCAGAGGCTCCCTAAGATAAGATCACTAGGCATACAGAGAGGCACATATTTAGCCACAAATATAAAAATATAACTTCTACGGACCACATGCTTAACGAGTGAAGTTGCCTACCATTTAAAGCAAAAGATTACAAAAAGTCTTCTTTATTTTCAAATACAACAGAATTGGGAGTAAAAGTGTGTTATAAATTTCTGAGGTCAAGACCTAGTTTGAAACTGCTCCTCAAACCTAAACTGATTTGCTAAATCCAATAAAATTAGATGAAGCGGTAATGGGTAAGGAGTAATGGAGATCGACGTAAGCGCCGCGCAACCTTTAAAAAGTAGGTGGAGAAATTCGGGGAAGTCGAAAGCGAAACGAATTTCAACTTTATTTGGGAGGTTGACACAAATAAGAAACTGGTGCTAGAAAGGACAGGAACACGGCCTGATATTGGGTTCCCTAGGAATGATAATTGACAGAAGCTTATATAAAGTTTTTTTCACACAGTATTTATTACATCTGATTAGGAATTTAATTAGAAACACAGGAGTTGTTTAAAAACATGAAAACCAATAACCTTATCTGGAACCTGGAGGAAAGATAGCTGTTTACAAATTACACGGCTATCAATAATTATAAAAGGTAACGTGGCAGAGGAAGATAAAATAGGGGTACAATGCTAGCAAAAAGACCGCATTCTTTAAACTCACAATAAACTGCTTTTTACCTATGGGAAGTGGAATCAGAAAAGCAGATAAGCATATAAATAAGAGGGTAAATAAAAGGGTAAATAAGTAAGCAGGGAATGAAGGGTGAGGTAAAGTGGCAGGAGACAGACAGAAAGGCAAATATATTGGTAAATGTGAGAGGAAGAGAACAAGGAGAGAAAGAGAGGGAGAGAAAAAATTGCAATCAAGCGCAAGGACTGTAACTGACAAAATTGGTTGGCAGCGTCAAATAAGAATAAAAATTATATAAAAATGAATGTGATAGATACAGACAGTAAAAGAGTAAGCGGAGAGTAGGCGAAAGTTCATCCTGGTTCTTCCCTCGTTCTCTTCAATCGTTCAGCAATGGATTACGTTGTCAGTGTCCATCTTCTTGAAATAACCATTATCTCCTTTTATACAGGTGTCAGGTTTTCCCCCGACATTTCGAATTTTCTCCAAGACACAGAAACACATTCTCCATAGCAAAGCAACATCAAATTCACTCACACAAACCGAAAATCACTCCAAGCATTGTGGAATCGAGACTTCGAAAGTTCAGATATTTATCTGATAATTATGCTTTCAAGAAGAAGTGAAAAACTTTAACCTTTTTATACAATAGCGACCCTCTCAAGGAGGCTGTTAAAGAATAAGGAAATGATAAATACGGATATTTTTTTTCAAGCAACTGAAGAAAGAGAAAGAAGTCACAACGCTAGACTAAGTTATTCCAAGCACGATTGCTCTCTGAGTTTTTCATAGCTTTAACAAAATTGTCTGCTTTAAATCGAAGAAGATGTAAAAAAATCAGATCTATATCTAACTAGTAGATGCCCTCTCTAGACAAACTGAAGCATTAGTTTTAGGTGGAATAAAATAAAGAAGTGAGGTAAAATATATGTCGAAGGTCAAGTCTAATCTATGATGAATCGAGCATAAAACTATCAATTCTTAAAAGTGCGCCTTCTCCTAGTTTTGTGTAATTAGATTTGTCTTGTCGCACTCCATAGATCTATTTTTTTTTAAATTTGTCCTTTTTAGCCACCTGTAACCGTTCCTTCATCTCCTCTTGCTTATAAATCCTTGAAAATTATGGTGTATCTTGTAATATCTGTCCTTTTAAAAAAATCTCTGTCCTTTTCCTTCATTTCACCATTCGTCTGTAGCGACATACTTCTTTTGGGAGATTGGAAAGATTATTCTCAACTTTTATAAAAGCAAAGACCCAAAAGTCTTTATAGATGTAAGACAGACAGCCAATCATAAAGAAGGTACTCGTAAAACAATCTTTAATAAACAGAATGTAAACTGCCATTTTATTTGAAACTAAATATACAAATAATTAAAATGGTGAATATCTTTAAAAACATTAAACTAAAGGTTTTTGTCATAAGTTAACATATTAGACCCAACTCAAACTCGCAAGATTCATTTTTCTCCAAAACGAATAGCAAAAAGGAAAGTGGAAAGGAAGATCTTCATTAGTTTCCAATTTCCAGCAAACATCGCTGTGAAGGGCTTCAGGGCTGATCGGCCGAGTGCAGTAGCTGCACTTGTTGCCTTATGTAAAGTTCCCAGAGACACCCAGGGGTGCAGGTCTCTAGCCCTGGGCCTGGACAGAGCTATTAATTCTAATAAAGACGGGGCAGACAGGCAGTCTGAGACCAAATCCGCAAACAATGAATGAACATTGAACTCACAACTCATAACGACCATTTAGAAAAAGAAAATCCTAAGACGTTAGATCTTTCCAATACACTTGAGACAGTTTTGTTTATCATAGTTAATAAAATGTACATTGTTTAGAACGAGTTATCAAGCTCTGAAAACAAATGGGAGAAAAAATGTTAGATATCATTTACCCTTAACAACGTTTTGTAACAGGTTCTACAGAAACTATATGGTTATCTTCTCTCAACAACAAGATTGTCCTAGGTGCATTGATAGATAAAAATATAATCTAAATTTAATAACACAGAGCAGTCTTGCCCTGAATGGTCTTCATCTGTTTTAGATACAACTTTGGTATTTGTGAAAAGTCAAAGAAAGATAACGTTTGACTGCTTTTGTAGTCAGATGATTGAGAACCAAATACGACATCGTGCTTTTTACTTGAAGTTATCATGTTTTAATTTATCTAGTAAACGACGTAGCATGAGTCAATGACATGTATGATATAAACATATCTAAGACACAATAGATCAAAAGGTCACTGAAATCATATTCTAGCGTTTTATGACTTTTGAATTTTAAACGTTACTGGTGGGCTGTAATTTATTTCGTAAGCGTTCATGAAAATGTAGCTTTCCGTTAGCAACAGTTGAAAAATTAATCTGGAGATCAGTTTGCTCAAATTGGAAGGCCGATTTGTCACCATAATTGTTCAATGATACTCTTAAGAAACAGATGATTAATTTATTGTAGCCGGTCTTAATGTAAAAACTTTTTCACCTTTACAAATCTTCCGGTATAACCTTTCACGATGTTTCAATTACCTTCATACATTTTAACCCCATAAGAAACCAATACTACGAACGGTAAGAGAGTGTTATGATTACAGAGAAATAATGAATTATATCCCCAATTGATTTCACTCCTCTGATTGAAGAGATTGATAGGATATCTGCTTTTCTCTACTAATATTAAAAAAAAAAAGACTGAGCACCATCAGTCTCTAGCAGCACTCAATCCGAGATCCATCTCAAACTTATAAAGAATCCTACCTTTTGTTAGAATAATTATTCTTCAATATCTGAGCAAACCACGTCTCTAGAAACGTGCGTCTGACAAGTTCAGCACAATTAATGCAGTTTTGTAGAGTGTCACACGTTGCAAGTCACCTAAGTTTAAGAATACTTTTGGAACACACAACGTGTAACAAAGGGATTTGGACAACCTTCAACTAAGCAGAAAGCACTGAACTCTACGTCAGGTTTCAATGATAATAAAGAAAGAGATTAAGTTAATTATGATTATATAAATACTGAAGTATTAAACATTAAGAAAGTTCCTTTTTACAGTAAAGTAATCAAGTATTTAAGACTTAAGTACAAATCATTTAATAATGGCGTGCGTTACAATGTCAGGCTGGTGTAATATTTCTTGGCTGCAATTAAAGCACATGAAATATTTATGCAATAAGTAATGACATCAATGGTTATCGAATTAAAAGCAACTATCTTAATTAACAGATTTTAATAAAGTTAGGAAAGGCAATTATCAATCAATATAACTTAAGTAGCTTCAACTACGACAAAGTTGTAACAATCCTGCGGACAAGCCTTTCATCCAATTAACCAGGCGGTTCTTGTAGTAACCACTAGATGCTGGTCCCAGCGATGATACAACTCAGCTGTCCAGACCACACCTCCTGATAACACGTTAATCTAGGATGATGTTGATGACGACGGCAACGACAGCAACCAGGTCACGACAGTTATTATAGTTTAGACAACGACAGCAACCAGGTCACGACAGTTATTGTAGTTTAGACAACGACAGCAACCAGGTCACGACAGTTATTGTAGTTTAGACAACGACAGCAACCAGGTCACGACAGTTATTGTAGTTTAGACAACAAGGCAACCACGAAGGTGAAGAAATACACGACGAAGGCAGTCTGCTCAACTGAGACAGGAAGTTCAAGGAGTTGTCTTGGAGAGCTTTTAAGATGCTGATTATTTATCTCAGCCAGGACTTCTAGTCCAATTAGATGCAAATATCTTGCACTCTAACAAAAAACTTTCAACTTGAAGTTTCTTTAACACTTACGACGATTTGCTACGACTTGTACGTGGCAAACGCCAGAGACCTCACTCTACAATTCTTCAGCGCACATGGAGAGATTTCTGCTGGGTCTGTTCTAGCATCAAATTGTTACCCAAATATATACAGATTGATCAGGAAGCAGAGGCGGTCTAAGGATGGACAGGAGGAAATACCCTCGATTCATCATAGATTAGACTTGACCTTCGACATATATTTTAGCTCACTTCTTTATTTTATTCCACCTAAAACTAATGCTTCAGTTTGTTTAGAGAGGGCATCTACTAGTTAGATATAGATCTGATTTTTTTACGTCTACTTCGATTTAAAGCAGACAATTTTATTAAAGCTATGAAAAACTCAGAGAGCAATCATGCTTGGAATATCTTAGTCTAGCGTTGTGACTTCTTTCTCTTTCTTCAGTTGCTTGAAAAAAATATCCGTATTTATCATTTCCTTATTCTTTTACAGCCTCCTTGAGAAGGTCGCTATTGTATAAAAAGGTTAAAGTTTTTCACCACTTCTTGAAAACATAATCATCAGCTAAATGTTTCGAAGTCTCGATTCCATACAGCTTGGAGTGAAGAATTCAGATGACATAGTAATTACAGCGCTAAGGTGCAAAACATCTTATTTTGAAAACCCACCCACTCGGTTACTGCGTGACACAGAGGCATGCTAAAAAGAAGTTCACTGACTACTTACTTAAAAAAGCCCATAATAGGCAGAATTTTTACCCCGTCTTTTATAGTGTGTTTTATAATTTTCCGTACTTCTCCATTCATGGATCTACGGTTTTATGGTCAATAGTTTTGATCAGTAAAGGTTATGAGTACAAAAGCTTTTTCTACGAAGGGGACCCTGATGTCAATTTGCTAGTGCTGGGGTGCGTGTGCGTGTGTTAAGAAGGCTTGTAAATGGCCTCGATATTTATAGTTTTACTTGCACGATCCAGTTATACGTGCCTCCACTTATCTATCTTTATTTTAAATCTAGATATCACAATAACTCCAACAAAAAATCTTAATCTAGATAAAATTATTTTTTTTTTTCTAAATTTCTAAGCATTTAAGTAAAATCTATATCTATCTAGATCTAGATCTTAATCTTTTCATTTGAATCTAGCTGTTGTAGTACCAGTTCTAGGCTTAAGATGTAGAATCTACATCCAAGTAATAATTACTTCAGATTCTTTACTTTGATCTCACTCTATAACTTGAAGATCTGTTCCAGACGGTTTTAAAACTGCCACCGCCTACATGCCTGCTTTCAGT
>JAWDGP010007652.1:252500-255000 GCA_033675545.1 Elysia crispata
CCTCGTCACATCAATGTCACGTGATGCGCACTCCTATACCTCCAATGCTATTGTTGTCCAGTTGTTTTTTCAGGAAGTAGTTTGCACATTCTTGCACAAAGATAACAGGGAGACACCTGGGAGTCATGACCTGGGTGTGGCCCGACCGCCTTAGAGTGTCAGAAGTTCAGGGCCGAAACGCTTGCCTTCAAGGGAGGTTTCTTCTCTGAAGACTTCCTTTTATCAAGTTCCCCAATGAGTTTCTACCTACACACACAGCTTTTCTTTTAAGAAAATAATAAGCACAATTTTGGCTTTAATTTTTCGCAAACACTATAATGGTGAAAAATAACATTATTTCTTTATACTTCAGGGACATTTTGCCGAAAATGACGTGCATATTTGGTCTAGAAATGCTCGTTTAGATGCTCCTTATTTTCGCCTAGCTCTATTATTAAGAGATTTAGGTAGGAATAAATGCGAAGCTATAAATTCCCACAAATAAGTGCACCTTTCACACCTTTCGCAGAAAAAATTCGTAGCTAATAAGCGTTCAAAAGGATTTCGAAATAGATTAGAAAGTACAGAAAAAGTTGGTTTCCGTACTGAAACACTTGAAAATCCAACGACCACCATGCTGGTGATTGGAGGAATTAGAGGATATCAGCTTTCTTTAGACTCGAGTGGGAAATAAAATGTGTAGCCTAGACATCGCGTGTGAGAGAACATTACTTTGAGAGCAGGCTTTACTTTCCAATAATTAATGGTTATTATAGGCGGTCCAATGTTACCACGTGAGATGGCTTGGTGTGTCGTGCTGAGAGCAAGATATGGTGAAAAGTAGCTAATTATAATCGTTTGCGGTGCAAGGTTACCACAGGATTCTGCATGGTTGGAGACATTGAGCGCGTCTTTTAAAGCTGTTTTTCTTTCATATGCTACATTAGGATAAGGTCTGAAATTTTAGGAAATCATTTCTGTTTTCTCAACCGACAAGAAGTAGATGCTTTATATGTGAATGTCCGATTGCAATTAATGTGAATATTAATGTGAATCATAATACTGAAGAAGTGTGAGGTGAAAATTAATATCCAGTTCTAGAATTATTACGCTAATCAATTTATATCAGGATAGAAAAGGACACTACTTTAGGAATGCCAGATGTAAGCATTATGAAAAAAAAAAAAAAAAAAAAGGGCTAGCCAAAGAGCATCTGCCAAGTCAGAGCAAGAAAATCATTAATGCCTAAAAGTTCTCTCAAGCTGCAAGTTAAAAGTGAAACTAAAAAAACAACAACAAAACAAACGAACAAAAAAAAAAACAAAACAAAAAAACAAACAAAAAACACAAAACAAAATTAAAACTGAAAGACTTCTTTATCCAATACAGATCCTGACTTTCGTTATTATTTCTAATCCCTCTCCTCTCCCTTGTCCCGCCACACACACATACACACGCACACAAACACACACTTTCTCGTGGAAAACAAACACATTTAGCGCAGATTGAAAGTTGTTCACGATTCAACTGTCTCAATAAAACAAGGAAAAAAGAAACACAAAGAATGAGTACATAGGTATCTTTTTTTTGGTAAAATCCAAACATATTTATCAAGTATTTTAAACATTCATCCTCATGTAAATTGTAATAAAAGCGTCTTGGTGAAATATTAAGAAAAAAAATTGTGTTCACTTTTGAGATTTATTTGAAAGTAACTAAAAAAAGTATATATATGTATAGGGGCTACAGTTCCGAACGATGCCTAAATAAAATAATCATACCTGAACCTAGAACTTCAAATTTTTTTTTAAATGAGAAAAAAAGAGAGGTTGTAAAAGAGTTAGTATTATATCTAAGATAAATGAAATATTTTGAGATCACCGATTGATTGTTTAATATATCGTGTTTCATGAAAGAAATAAAAAGAATGATCATACAGCAAGTAATAGGTCGTCACGGAAGTTGCAAGAACACAGAAGCCCTTAGACTCATAAATAGGTGTTTATAATTCTGGACGATCGATCCACAAGTATCTTAAAGTGAGCGATTTAAGTACTAGATCGCTACTTACGGTCAACATAAGTAGTAAAAATCATCAACTAATCGGAACACCACCTAGCCAAACAAGAGAGGGAGAGAGAGAGAGAGAGAGAGAGAGAGAGAGAGAGAGAGAGAGAGAGAGAGAGAGAGAGAGAGAGAGAGAGAGAGAGAGAGAGCCAGGGAGCGAAAAAGAGAGAACGAGTGAATGAAAAAGAAAGAAAATTAGATCTACTCACAGACAGGACAAACGGGTAACAAAAAACCCCGCGGGTGAAGTAGAAGCCCTAGTAATGATAGACTCAAAGGGACAGGATGGAAGAATAGAGTAAGAAGAACAACATCTTGAGGCACAGAGCCCGTCCTAGAGGCCTGGAGTGGCAAGGGTCATAAAGAGTGGTGGAAGAGGTGCTGGCAATATTGCTAATGTACCGGAAGCACTTGAACAGGCCGAGAGCGATAACAACTTTAGTTTAGCCGTCTC
>JAWDGP010007652.1:260000-277500 GCA_033675545.1 Elysia crispata
AATTGTGAAGGAAATGTAAAAATTTCAATGTAGATCCGATAAGGCCTGATACAATCGAAATAGAAAAAAAAAATTGATTTGGGAAGAAAGTAAATGTACATGAACATGTTTAAAACTACATGCAATGCTCTGCAAAAATGAGAAAAAAAATAGATTTACAATTACACAATCCGTAATAAAAAGGAGTAAAGATTTCAATTTGCGGATGTTGACTATATGTATGATTATTTTCACGAGTAGTCCCTAATTCCTGATTAAAACTAAAGGTCTTGAAAAGCACGTTTCCTTTTTATTACACTTATTTTGAAGTAGTCGACTTGAGCTAAACAAGACAGCTTGAAAGGTATTCAGCATCAATTTCCCTATGTATGACAACTATTGAAAAAAACAGTTAATTCTCTACTTAAAACTATCTATTGAAAAGGTCCCTCCATCTAAAGTTCATTATAGTTCTGTACAAAAAAAGGTTTTTAGGTAAGTTATCTTATGGGAATTCAAAGCTTTCCACCTGCTTACACCTTGAAGCTTTAACTCTATTTAAAGCAAATCCCAAAGATTAATTCTTTTTAACCATACGTAACATCTTTTAATCATGGAGCTAGCTGAAAAATTAGGACCATATAATCGAGTATTTCTAGACCACCTAAGAACATTAAAGTTGGCATAAAGTTATAAAGTTCTCTGAAGATTGGAGTGGCCCACATAAATTTTCATGGAAATTGTACTTTTATGTAATTAAAACAAAGAAAAAAGATAAATATTTTTGTTTGCAAAGCAGGGCAGTGATGGGAGAAATAAAACTGAAAGTAAGCCAACAATGTAGGCGGCGGCAGTTTTAAAACCATCTGGAATAAATCTGCATACTATAGAATAAGATCTAAGTAAAGACTCTAAAAAAGTTGTTTGGGCATAGACTTCAGATCAAGGGATTAGACTCGAGATATTTTCAACAGATAGATTTAAATCGAAAGGTTAAAATCTTCATCTGGATACATCTAGATTCTACTTTCGGGCTTAGAATTTCAGAGGTATTTCAGTTCTTGATCTACATTTTGTGTCTAGAATGATCGAGATATCTGGATTTTAGGTAAAGAGAAATAGGTGGGGGCGTATATAATAGGAACATGTAAGTAAAAGGATAGACACTAAGATAATTTTATGCCTTTTTAGTGCGCACATGTACCCCAGGACCCCTTCCGAAGAGCGGGGTTTTCAGCTTGTATATAATAATACAAGCAGAAAAGTTTATGGTGCTCCAAGCTATAAATGGTTATTGTCAACACCCAAACTGTGTCTAATAATTCTCTAAGAAAGGTACAGGTGTGTATGAATACATTCGCTACAACCTACATGATAATGAACGGGTTAAAAAAAAAGAAAACTTTTAAGAGGTTCTGGATTTTATTAAATTTTTTAAAGTTCTTGCTTCATCCATATTCTACATTATTTTCTGCCAGACAGAGTTAGACAAGAATAAGATGGCATTTTTTGTATTGAAATGTCTGCGCCCAAATATAGTTCACGAAATGATAATGACTTAATATCTTCACTAAAATGATGAACTGCAACAAAATAGTTGCTACTGAACACTTCTACACCCTTCTGATTGCTGGTTGAATATATAATTTTTTAAAACATTATAAAGATAAACGGGTTTATCGAATACTAATCAAATTTTGCATAAGAACATTTTGTTAAATACAGATACAAAATGGGGATACTCTCTTTCAAAATTAACCTCTAGACAGTTGCAGTTTGAATAAAACGTAAAAGGAATTGGACGCCATTTTTGATCAGTCATAAGAAATCGACCCAGCCAGAAAATATGAATAGCTTCCGCATGGGTGTGATGAGGATTGCAAAGGTAAAATCAGTTTCATGAGAATTGTCTACTAAATACGTAAAGATCAAAACAAGCTGTGAGTAAATAGGGTCTCTAAAGAATTTTGTAATAAGTGACTATAGACTTGATCCTAGGGGTGGAATAAGAAAAAAACAACAAATACACAATGAAACGACTCGTGTAGATGGCCAGCTTTTACTTCTAGTTTATCGCGGCACCAAAATGGTAACTTTGCAAGCATACAGGATACAGCTTCTCTTTATAATTCATTCTCTGACTAGATTTAAATTCTAGATAGTGTTCTTTAACAAGGTCATTTTTTAAAAAAATTGAATAAATCAAAGTTAATCTTTACATTAATACAATGGATAGTGTGATGATGATGATGATGGATGATAACACAAAAGAAAGAAACACGCTTGTGTTTGTTTACATCGCCATTATAGAACTGACTTTTTTGATTTTTCTTTTTTACCGACAATCACTTTACAGAGTTGTCAGGTACGTGAACAATGTACAAGCCAAAAGCACAATTATTGATTGACACTACAATCCTTCCTTCTTTTAGTTAATTGATGTACATAATTTTAAAGTTATATAAACTCTTGAAAAAATTAAAGTGTAATGGCATAAAGCTTGTTTGTTGTTGTTTGTATGAATTAAGGATTTAAATACTTTTATGACTTTGAAAAAAAGGGGTCTTTAAAAATACTTCCTTTTGCAGTTATAGGTGGAGTTAGATAAACTTGTAAAATATTAACTTACAAATGTATCTCAATCATTAGTTAATTATCAATTACAACTTCTCTCCTTTCCAAGAAAAAAATGATGTAATTATGGCAAAAATTAAGACATGTAGCACAGGATAGTGCAGTAAGATTATTGTTTCATCAAAATCAAAATCATTAGAAATTATTGTTTGAAATGATAGCAACAGCATGGACATGCGTAGCTTTTAAAAAATTATTGTTATGTTTTGATAAATGTAAAAACTAAAATAAAAGACAGTCAATCAAATTTATCCGGGTTGAGTGTTCAATATCTCTGTTCCTGCAAGTCCTGAACTTGAATTGATATTGAGTATTTGTTTTACTAGAAATACATCAAATTGGTAGATAAATGAATAAAGTGAGTTTTATTCAATTTGCCATAAGGGCATTATCTTTAGTGTCTAGTTTGCTTTTTAAGGTGTATAAATTGTATTTGTTGTGACCGCTGCACTACCCTTGGTAAATCATGCCTACTCATTATATTTGTTGGGTTTGCGAACAACGCGGCCACTTTTTGTAGTGTATGGTGCATTTGTGTGAGGCGTAGAAGTTCCACAGGTAAAGCAGGTTGCCTTGCCTGTTCATGTGGTGAACATGGGAGTTCGACCGGCAACTTCGAAGATTCCATGAAGTTGCTATTTGAAGTTGGATCTGGTTCTTAAATTTGTAGGTCTGGATCAGATTCCATTTCTTCATGAAAGTCTTGATCTGCTATGGGGATGTATGGGGGGACTTTCTTGAAGTGAGAGGAGTTTCTTGTTTTGTCTGTGTTTCCTCTGCTTGCTGTGCTTTCATGTCTGTTACAACATATGGTTTTGGATCAAATGGCGGGGTTTGTTTGTTGGTTTTGTTTTGTTTGACTATGACTGTGTCACCTATGTTGATGTTGGAAGGTTTGCTATTCTTGTTGTCAGCATAGTTCTTCATTTTTTGTTTTTGAAAAGAATCAGTTAGTTTGGTGAGGTCATAGAGAGTTTGTTGGTTATGTGAAGGTGTTGTGGACGTTGTTGGAAGCTTGGATCTTGTTTGTCTTCGAAACATTAGCAATGATGGTGGTTGAGGAGTTTTTTCAGATTTTCATTATGATCCCTCGTTGCTTCTTCTATGTTTCCTGTGTTGCATTTTCCGTAGATGATGATATCATCACTATAGTTTTTGGCCTCGATGCCTTGAATCAGGTTTTCAATTTGGTGTTGGAAAATCTCCGAGGCGCTGTTGATCCCAAAATGAAGACGGTTGTACTGGAAAATTCCAGCAGGTGTACTAAATGTTGTTATGTACTTAGAGTCTTCACTCAGTTCCAGTTGATGGTAGCCATTTTTAAGTCAATTTTGCTAAACCATTGAGGTCATTGACCAAGTCATCGAGAGTTGGGGTGATGTGCCTTTCCCTCTGTATTGCTTTATTAGCACAACTGTTGTCAATACAGATCCTGATTTCGTCATTTCCTTTTGGAATGACCACAATAGGAGAGATCCAGGGTGTAGGGCCTTCAGCTTTGCGTATGATGCCTAGATCTTGTAGTCTTTCAAGTTCCTTTTCCACCTTGCCTCGTAGTTGGAAGGGAATTCTTCTGTGGGGTTGTGCTACTGGTCTTACAGTCTTATCAATATAAGTGATATCTCCACATCTTAGAGTTTTCCTATTTTGTTGGAAAACACCTCAGGATACTGTTTAACCACACTGGAAGAGGTTGTCCAGTTGAGGTGGTTGACGTGCTGAGTGGACTTTAGGATTTCAAGATTTTGGCACACTGGCCATCCCAAGATAGGCGTTGTAGTCTGTTTAATGACATTGACCTTTGACTTGCAAGACAAACCATTTGGGGCTTGGATGACAGCGTCGAAAACTCCGACTGTTTCGAGTGGCTTTGATGAAGCATACGAAAATATCTTGCAGGTAGCTTGTCTCAGCTTTGGTGTTGGGTCAATCTTGCTAAAGTCTTCTTGTGATATTATGTTTGTGGAAGCTCCAGAGTCAGCTAGGACACTGATGGCAGTTGAGTTTATCCAAACATTCACGTGAGGGAGTTTACTGGCATCGTGGTTCACATAAAATATGTAGTCGTCTTCCTCATCAGGATTTTGTTCAAATTCCTGAATGCTTCTGATATTTTTCTTTTGGTGCGAATGGGCATATCTTTGACTTTTGTTGTTGAACTTGATTGGCTTGGTTTCTGAACTTGAGAATGATGATTTGCAAACTGAAGCAAAATGGTGTGGCTTTGAACACTTATGGCAGAAACCATAGGCATTTGCTCTGTCCTCCAGGATGGGGCCAGTTTCCACCACAATTTCTGCATTACTGTGAGCTTATGGTTCTTTGTTTGCTAGTTGAAGGTGCATGTCTGGTGGCAGATCTAGATCTAGACTTAGATTTGTCAAAGATTTTGTTGATTTGTTGATGGTTAGCAGCGAGCTGTTTCCCATACTCTACTGTCATCTCCAGTGTTCTTGCAAATTTAAGTAAGTTGGTTAGATCTATGGGGGTTGTAAGGACTTTTTCTCTAAGCTTTCTTGACAAGCAACCTGATATTATTTGGCTCTTTATCTCATCTTCAGGGTTAACAAACTTGCATTGAGCAGCGAGTTGTCTAAGCTCTGCATAAAAGTCATCAATCTTTGAACCTGGTGTCTGGGTTTTGTGGCGAAATTGGTATTTGAGGATTTCCACATTTGATTGTGGGTTGAAATGATCATTTAATGCATCAATTAGATCTTTGTACGGATCATCACTTGCCTCGATTTGTTCATTGTTCGGCAATGACTCGACAATATCATTGAGGTCGGGGCCTCCATACGTCAAAGTCAAAGCATACTTTCTTTTAGATTGGGCTATTTCATAGCCATCGAAAATGTGTTCTAAACGCCTTACCCATCGTGTCCAGCGGACAGCTGTGCCTTCAGAATGGCAGTCGAACTTTTCATAAGGCGGTAGGTTCATCGCCAAAATGTGATGATGATGATGATGGATGATAACACAAAAGAAAGAAACACGCTTGTGTTTGTTTACATCACCATTATAGAACTGATTTTTTTTTATTTTTCTTTTTTACCGACAATCACTTTACAGAGTTGCCAGGTACTTGAACAATGTACAAGCCAAAAGCATAATTATTGATGGACACTACAGATAGTAGCCTAATGGTTTTTCTTTGGAAAAGGATCAAATGTCGAGGTCTCTTATTGATTTTAATTGTTAAATGGATGTCAAAAACTATTACTAGGTTATCCCTTTCTTTCATCCTTGTTGACGCCTATTTCACAATGTTAGATCCGTGCATTTGTCTGTAGGCTTTGAAGTTTGTTCCATCTTTTTGATGTGTTTACTCGACAAAGCGCGTATAATCATGTTTGGTCGATTTTCCTCAAGTAGATAAACAAACGCTTCGTCCAATGCTTTTCAATCAACTTCCTAAGCGGAAAAGTAAAAAATTTAATTCTACAGCAGAACTCAACTTAATCAAAGCCTAGGGTGTAGGTACAAAACAAAGTAACCATCGTGCCACTAGTGGATATACATGACAAAAAGTGCCAAAATTATAAAAGAAGTTGGTAAAGAAATACACAAAAAGCCTAGATTGATAGATAGAGAGATTAATACATAGATAGAAAAGATAATTGATATATAGTAGATAGATAGATAGATAGATAGATAGATAGATAGATAGATAGATAGATAGATAGAAAGATAAACAAACAGATAGATAGATAGCTTGAAGATTAATCCGAACAATCAATCAAAGTGCTCAACTGTGTGAGCTTGTTAATAGTGGTTAAGCGACTGTTGCCCCAAAACATTCTAAAATTTAAGTCACCGACATAGGAAGAACGGAAAACGAATTAAAAATTAGACTCAACCACCACAACCCTGCTTTAGATTAAACCATTAGAACACAGTCACAATTCTAAACAAACTTTTGTGTAAATTAAGAGACGCAAAAATTGAGAACAATGTCTCAATAGACATAACCAAAAAGGAGGCAACAATACTCACCATCAACATGTAACCTCTGCATTGCAGAAAAATATTTATTCTCAAAATGAAACCACGCCTAAAAAAGGAAACTCTTTTCATGTCGTCCCCATAAATAAACAACAAAAAACAAATCATCTGCGTGATTACTCCTAGTGCCGAAACGAAAAACTGGTAGTGTCTTACGTTCGAAGCACCAAGCAGAGATATTTAAATTAGATCTTTTACAACTATTAGATAGATAGATAGATAGATAGATAGATAGATAGATAGATAGAATGTGATAGATAGATAGATAGATAGATAGAATGTGATAGATAGATAGGTGGAGAGAACGATACAGATAAAGATATATAGATGTAAAGACAAAATAAGAGATGAAGGATCTGTTGTTCAAAATGCAAGAAAGAGAGAGAAAGAGAGAGAGAGAGAGAGAGAGAGAGAGAGAGAGAGAGAGAGAGAGAGAGAGAGAGAGAGAGAAAGAGAAAGGAATAGATAGGAAGGTAGGTAGACAGATAAAGAGAGCTAGAAAGAGAAATAGAGAGAAGGATTAGGGCACAATCAAAATGAACAAAGAGAGAGAGAGAGAGAGAGAGAGAGAGAGAGAGAGAGAGAGAGAGAGAGAGAGAGAGAGAGAGAGAGAGAGAGAGAGAGAGAGAGAGAGGGAGACACACAGACACAGAGACACGCACAGAGAATGTTGGAGATCGAGATAAATCAGTAGCTACGAAGAAAAAGAACTGATGAAAGGGTGGGCTAAAAAAACATAATAACAATAAGATTTTAACGAAGCACAGCAAGCTAAAACATAGAGAAAAAGAAAATGAGCAATGAATATTTACATACACAGAGAGACGTAGAAGAAAACTGAAGAAATGGATGAGAGAGACAGACAGCGAACGGGGGCTTGAAGTACAGGTAGATAGGGAGGAACAAGATCGGGAAAAAGATGATATATATATATACCGAAAGAGAGAGAGAGAGAGAGAGAGAGAGAGAGAGAGAGAGAGAGAGAGAGAGAGAGAGAGAGAGAGAGAGAGAGAGAGAAAGTGAGAGAGAGACAGAGAGACAGGGAGACAGAGAGAAAGAGAAAGAGAGAGAGAGAGAGAGAGAGAGAGAGAGAGAGAGAGAGAGAGAGAGAGAGAGAGAGAGGGAGGGAGGGAGTAAGAAAGAAAGAAAGAGAGTGAAGATAAAAAGGGGTCGAAAAACTACTGTCAATGAAAAGGGAAGGGAAATTTGTGTAGAAAAAATATGAAAGGCAACAAAGTTAGTTCATTCAATAAGGCTAAGTAAATTAATAACAAAGTTTCAGCATGGAATAGGAAAGGAGATCTTGCAATACATAACCAAAAATGGAAAGAATCAATAAAGGATCTATTTTGTATTCATACATTCTCCAAATTCAGTCCAAAGCTGGATTTTTCTACTAATTTTCGAACAATGTTGCATACAGTTAGGACTAGAACCTTGATAAAAATTCTCGCTTTAAGATCATTGTAAACCAAAACGAAAATTACGAAGCAACAAGTGTTATGTGTCGTCATGAAAGTGACGGAAACTGGGGAATAATCAATAAAGAGATGAGGCAAAGGACAATACGGGCATTATGTTATAAAGGAATGAAAAAAAATTACCAAAAGAGAAATGAGAGATGGCAAAAGATGATACAGGATAAAAACGGATTGAAAAAAATAAACCAGTATGAAATTGGGTAAATATGCAATCAATTTCTTTTCTTTTCTTTTCCTTATTTTTTGTCTGATTCCATAATATATAACGACTGTCTTTTGTAGCCAGAAAAGGTGGGTTCTTCTATTATGCATTATGAGTGCTTCTCTTAGTCGAACATTTTGATGCTGCTTTCAATATTTATTTTAATCTTATTTGTTTTGTGATGATACCTTAATTATCTTTCTTTTAGTTTTCTGTACAAGAGCTGTACGTATTTTCTAAGATAGGATCAGATGCCCATCAAAACAGTGAAATTTTCAAATGACGTTGCTATAAATTATTTCGGCTGAGGTCAAAAACATATTTCATTTCTATTCAAAGCCCAACCGAAATATAAATTAAAACATCCGTTCTCAGATAAACATCCACTACTTTGAGAACTTGGGCAAGCAAAACAGATAATTATATATTTTTTCAATTCTTGATTTTTTTTTTATTACCCTCACTTTCCATCTCCCCAACCGATTTTGATTTATGAGATCTGTAACAAAACACGGACGTATAACAGAATCGATATAACACAATGCAAACAATTCCTTATGTTGCTTGAAAATTCAATCAAAACCGGATAAAACGATCAGGCTTCTTCTCTTAGAGATTTTTCCCGAACAAAGACCTTATAGGTTTTCAGGTTAGCTTGTCCGTTTGGAGGCCGAGGAATACACTGCAAACATTTAAGTTTTGTGTACAATTTCACGTCAATAATTTTGTTTATCTGTGTGGCTGTATCTGTGTTTTCGTGAATGTCTGTCAGTGAGAGTCTGCGTATTTGTTGCTTCTACACCTTTGCCTCTCACATAATCCATCTGTCCCATTTCTTTCTTTATCTCTCTCTCTCTCTCTCCCTCCCTCTTTCTCTACCTCTCTCTCTCTCTCTCTCTCTCTCTCTCTCTCTCCATATCTTTCTTTCGCTGTCGATTAAAGTGTTTCTGATTTTCTCAATTATTTTATATTTATTGTAATTTATTCACAGTGCATATGTGACGGTCTTCCTTTCTATATAATTTCCTTACTTACTACTGTCTCTCTCTCTCTCTCTCTCTCTCTCTCTCTCTCTCTCTCTCTCTCTCTCTCTCTCTCTCTCTCTTTTTTTTTTCTCAGTATTTTTACCTCTAGCTCTTTCAAACTTCAAATTTACCTATACGTGGGTGCCCCTGTCTGTCCATATCTCGTTTCTGTGTGTTTGTCTGTTTATCTTTATCTCACTATGTTTATATCACTGTCTTCCTGTTTGTGTCTATGTTTTTTCTCTACCCCAATCTATTATTCTCTGCCATACTTAGTTCTATATTTTTACTGTTTTTTCCCATCATCATGTTCTTATACCCGAATTGTCTTTTTGCCCGTATTTACTTCTAAACAAACAATCATTTTTTCTCCGCCAATTCCGTCTCTCTATCTGACTGTGTGTTTGTGTGTGTGTGTGTGTGTCTATCTCTCTTTCTCTCTCTTTTATCCTCTCAATAGCAAACAAAAACGTAACCAGATAGCAGAAAAAAAAATCAAGAGGATGCGTTTGTATCTGCAGACACAGACTCTCTTTTTCTCTTATCCTTTGTACTTGTCTCTCTTCCTCTTTCTCCTTCCTCCACTTTCTTAAATATTCATGGCCTCCTCTGACAGATTCGTTCCCTATTTGGGAAAATCAGATACTGCTTTTCCCCTGTACTGTAAATAAATATAAAGGCTTAAAAAGGGTTACCAGTTTCATTATTATAGATAGATTAGAAATAAAATTGGTCAACACTGGTGGACAATTGTGGTAGAATCCGATCTTTCAATTTTTAACGCCTTGAGAGCTTGCGTCCGTTTCCACTGCACTGATGTTCCATCGCCTTTTTCTGTCGTATAGAATTTCTTTATTTTAAATCTTACCTGTCATTTATAACTTTTTGAGTATTTTTTTTTCGCTGCTTTTTTATTTTTGAATATGTCGAATAATGATCACTCCAAACAAAAAGTACACGTCTGTTTTTAAGACAAAATTCAAATCACTTCGGTTGCAAATTGGCTTTAGAATATTTTTGCTCAAAAGTGCCATCTCGCGTACGAAGAGAAATGTTGCAAGGGTATATTTTTTTTTATTTTTTTAAGCACCACCGACAAACACAAACATCTAATTATAAGGGGACCAGATTCAACAAGTGTAGAGTACTGGGCTGATTGGACGGTGGTCAATGGTTCAAATCCTAGATAGGAAATTGTTAAAGTGGAGCAGTTGGATATCACCGAGGCAGGGATAGCCTACTGCCTGACGGGAGCTTGTTAATTTTTTTGACCGTAGGAATTGACCTTAGCTGTCGCCCTCGGCTCACACTGAGTTACGTGCCCCTGATATCCGAACAAGTTGTGGCCCTGAAGGATAAAGAGAAGGTGAAGGACCAAAACGAATTATTTACCGGATACCAAAGCATCGATATATACATTATTTTTCATAGCCTCTTGTGATTATTTATAGCGAACGATATTCTCTGGATAAGCGTAAAAAGTTTTCCGGATAGATGTTCTGAGCTAGTTGAGGAATTTTATGCATTTTCTGTTTTTTATTTATTTATTTATTTATTTATTTATTTTTGTTTTGTTTTATTCTGTTTTTATTTTTACATGAATGAGAACAACGTTTCAGTAAAAATTTTCATTTATTTGTTAATGCGTGAGGTAAGATGAAACAGATACGTCAAAAATGTTAAATCCAACGCAAAAGCGGTTTAATGACTTTATTTTAAATTTATTTCCTTCTTAATATATAGCAATTAAACCAATATTCCTAGACAGTTTTTCACACTTTGAATGATATTCTGGAATGCAGCTATTCATATCAATGTAAATCCTTCAGGTGGCGTGGTGAAAAATCTACATGAAGCCACATAAACAATTCTTTCGGTCTTGATCTAATTACGCACACAAAAATGAAGTAAAAATCCCAGTCTTACAGTCTTCTATAATTGCTAGGTCAAGGCCAATCGTTGGACTCCTTTTCTTCTAATGAACCTGCAAACACCTTTTAAGACTGTCGGTTTTAGCGAAAACCGGTTAACCCAAATTACTGGCTCGATAAGAATAAAATAGAAAGGCCAAACAGGAAAATAACCCTCCATATATAGCAGTTTCCAGTAAAACTCAAAGAATCGTTAAGATTTATCTTTTATTTTTAGATCTGTCTAGCCATCCGGACTGGAACTCTTGATTACAACAATCCAATGAAGTAAAACTTTTAAATCTAAATCGAGAAACATGAGAAGCTCGATTTTCTGTTGTTTGTAATTTCATTCCTCACTTGTAAATTAATTGTTCACCTGGGTTCTTTTCAATCGCAAACAAGAATCATGCTGCTAATACTAGAAAACAGCTCCATCTACAATTTCCTCAGTCTAATTACTGATCCATCTGAATGCTCATTACAGTGCCATGTAGGCACAAACTTTTTTTGCCTTGAGGACTGTACACTGGCTTGCCAGAGTTCAAAACAAACCAATTGTCCCCACATGTATCATAATGAGTGTTTAGAAAGATATATAAAGAGATCAGGTTTTCAGAAAGAAATTGTTTATTTTTCTTATTCTTCGCAAAAAAAGAAAAAAAAATCGCTCGGCCCATCAACAAAATTATTATGTGGTATTCGCTTACACAAAAAATTGAAAAAAATCAATCTTAGAATCCGGCCGCCAGATTTTTCTGTATAAACTTAAACCAGATTTTCTGTATAAACTTAAACCAGATTTTCTGTATAAACTTAAACCAGATTTTTTCTGAAGCGAGATATAATCATGACATTGTTTACAACCTGTACTTTTCTCTCAATCACAAATTTTCTTTTTTACTTAATTATGTTATATAATTATAAAACTTGGACTTTTTTGATAGGCTTCTCATTGTTCATTTTTATATTTAATAAAGGTATTAAGCTTTTTTTTTTCTCGTCTATCCCTCAAAAGGGATAAAACACAACGCATAAATAATGCAACCAATAGCTGCACTTATGAAATACTCTCTTTTTCCATATTCCAGACCTAAAATTTCCTGGTTTGCCTACTCACTCACACGTACAATCAAACATACATACATACATACATACATACATACATACATACATACATACATACATACATACATACATACATACATACATACATACATACATACATACATACATACATACATACATACATACATACATACATACATACATACATACATACATACATACATACATACATACATACATACATACATACATACATACATACATACATACATACACACACACATACATACATACATACATACATACATACATACATACATACATACATACATACATACATACATACATACATACATACATACATACATACATACATACATACATACATACATACATACATACATACATACATACATACATACATACATACATACATACATACATACATACATACATACATACACACGTACATACATTCATACATACATACATATTTAAAAACACACATGCACACGCATATTCAAATATCATATAGTTGTACTGATCGCAATGTTAGTTCTGAGATATATACAAACTTCCACCACAGTCAGTGGTTGAAAAAGTAAAGGCAGAGAAGCGAAAGTCCTCTCGAGAAGTTTTAGAGAGTTCTCGACTCTTGATAGGTTTATAAAAATACTCGAGCGCAAGACAGCGGAGAACTGCGTCGACCTTTCTGTAAGGATTTATTTGTTTTATAATAGTCCGATTAACTTGGGTTTTCATTCCTCGAGGGCAGTGCGCGTGTCCTTAACCTGTTCTTACCCCTGTCAAGAGTCGGCGACAATTCGACTTTCTATTGATTGTTATATAATTAGTTTGTTCACGTAAGTGCTCTTCAAAAGTCCACAAAGCTTGATGATGCTTGCAGAGCAGTTAGAAAGACAAGTCGATGAGATTTTCACTTCTTTTTGCGTTGTTTGAGAATATTATTGTTCGTAGTGAATTTTCCTTCTTTTATGTCTTTTTGCTTTACGTAAATTTATCATCATTGCCTTTTACTTAATTTTTTGATCCATTACATACATGAACAGGCTGAATACCCCGTTCTACGAACGGGACCCTGGTGTCAGTTTGACAGGGCTGGAGTGCGTGTGTGTATTAAATTAGGCTTACAAATGGCGTTGATATTACATCCTCTTGAAATTAGAAGCCTAAAAGTAAAATCTAAATCTATGTTTTGAGTTTAGCTACTGTAGATATCTAGGCCCTAGATGTAGAACATAATAATGTCCAAACAACGTTTTTAGATTATTTACCTAGATCTTACACTTTAAGATGTAGGTTTATTCCAGCCGATTTTAGATCTGCCGTCGACCACATTGACTGCATGTTTTCAGTTTCATTCCTGCCATCTGGGACTGGCTGTGCTTACAGGAAGTAAATCGCACACTCACCTTTTTCTTTTATGAAAATAATAATCACATTTTTGCCTCTAATTTTCCAAATTAACTACATTGCGAAAAATGATATTACCGCCTAAATCTTTAGGGCAACTTAAGCCAAATTTGACGGAATAGGTGGTCTAGAAATGCCCGGCAAGATGGTCATCATTTTTTCGCCTAGCTCCATTATTGATAGTTGGATCGGTGAGATAAAGTGTTTCAAAGAATAAACTAACAGGGACTCTCCTGAAGCAGAAGTATAACAGCACATAAAGGGTTAAAGTAACTGTTGTACTGAGTTTTATTTCTTTGGCCAATCCCTTTCTATGCCCTTTATCGGGTCTACATAACGTACACATAGTGTTTATAGTGTTGATGATGTTTTCTTTATGCATACCTTACCTAATTGAAAGCATGGTAGCGTTCCTAGATAAAGAAAATGACAAAAGCAAAAAAAAAAAAAATCAATTAAAGCGAAATTCAGATGTACATAAAACACCAGCTGTACCGGTGATAGATGAGTAACACACATTATCAAGACGAGGTGCCACGAAATTAATTGGAAAAATGTATATAAAATAATATGCTTTCTTTAGGTTTTAATATCTTAAAGAAACCAGGGCATAGATGGGGAAGGAGAGTGGCAAAGACGATGTTTACCTCCTATTCTAAACCTTCAATATTTTCATTATTGTTTTATTTTTTTCCCTCCCGGCCGTTACCTTACACACATGCTCTTTCCCAAAATAAATTCACAGATAATCAAGTAATCAACAGAGACCTACGGGAAAGTGGAATGGTAAATGCTTGTCGAAAATTTCAATCAATCAATGAATATAAAATTATCCACTTAGTGTTGTTCCCAAGCATTACCGTACTTGCTAAGCTCAAGTCATTTCTTTATAATAGAACAAACTTTGTGGTGAAGTTTTTATATCCTTGAGGTCCTCAAATGATATTCGTACTTTCTATAAAGCTGTTGTATTAATCTATAGATACGTTAAAAATGGCGTGGAAAGTTCTTTTATTCTCGTCCAGCATTATATAGACATTTTTCTAAAAAAAAGACGTATTGAAAAAAATGTTTATTTACTACTGCCGTGTTTGAAAACAAACAAACAAAAAAAAAAAACTCTATCCACGAAAAGATCTCATCCTTATTTTAGAAAAACAATATTTTTTACATGAAAAACACAATCTAATATTTCCGCCTGAAACAAGACAATATAAGTTGTAAGATCATGAAATGTCAGTTAATTGACTTGATAGTGCAAAACTTAGAGAGGCAAAGGAAGGGGGCCACATTGTATAGAGTCAAATATTGACGACGTGAAGTATTTCTAATTAAATATATTACCTGAATGGAAGAATGAGATAACTTCAAATGAGAAAAATAAAAAAGAGAAGTCAACTATTGCCCACTTGTCACTACATGCATAATAAAATCTAGATTTACATACTACTGCATTCCATATACAGTAGTACTGCTTCGAGTCACTTCTCACGAGTCGAATCTAAATTTTTTATTTATTTTACAATCGATCACTATTCTCATTCAAAACTAAACAAGATATAGAAGAGAGAGAGAGAGAGAGAGAGAGAGAGAGAGAGAGAGAGAGAGAGAGAGAGAGAGAGAGAGAGAGAGAGAGAGAGAGAGAGAGGGAGGGAGAGAGATAGAGAGAGAAAGAGAGAGAGAGAGAGAGAGAAAGAGAGAGAGAGAGAGAGAGAGAGAGAGAGAGAGAGAGAGAGAGAGAGAGAGAGAGAGAGAGAGAGAGAGAGAGAGAGAGAGAGAGAGAGAGAGAGAGAGAGAGAAACCAGATAAATTATTAGGTTTGGCAAGGCACTTGACTGCACTACCGTACCAGTTATTTATAAGTCACACAGTTTCAGCATTCATTTCCTTCTTTTAGATCGGATTGTTAAAAGCTCTACTAAGCTGCACTTGCTGGTGAACGCCCATTTTATGGTTTTACACCCAAAGGTCGCTTCAGAGACAATAACAATTTATTTTATATACTTATGTCCGCAGGGAAAACTATCGGTTTTCAAGGACCCCCATGTGATCCATTCATTTACATCCTTTAAGAGTGTTTGCAGACTAAGCTTTTTTGAAGAGAGAAAAACTAAGCGGCAGGGCAGATGAGAGTGATAAATTCACCTACACTGACACGCAAAGATCCGTAGTGAATCCGTTTTTAGTAACAGTTTCATGTGCAGAAATCATCAATTTCCGAAGTAGCGTCACGTGCTCGTTATTTCGGAGCAAGAGCAAAGCGGCTTTTATCGTTAAGGTCATGGCTACTATAATACCTGTGGGAAACTTGTACCACATAAAATTGACTTCACCCTTATATTTTGATCGAAACTTTCAAAGTAATTAAACGTCACCTACATAGTCTCTGTAATGCAGAGGAACAAGATCTGTTCTTGATTATGGGTGATCTTAATAATATTATCAAAATAATGCATTGCAAGATATAAAGATCCAACCATGAAACATAGGTCTAGTGAATTACTAAACGATTAAGAATAGGCCGGATTTAAACTATGATACTCTTCATCATTTATATCTCTTTCTTTTGGACGTTATCATAAGCCTTATTTGACTGGCAAAATAGGTACAAAAATCAGGAGGCTATGACGCGGGTATTTCAAGTTTTCATGCGATTTTGAAAACTGTTTTAAGCGTTTGATTAGCAAAGACAGTCCGTGCAGGGAGCCAGCGAAAAGCATTTTTTTAAAATTTGAAACTGACAATAGCTTAGGTAGGTGAAACGATCTCATATTCCATGAAGTGTATTTAAAGTTTGATGTTTTAATAACCTAAGTCTAAATAATTATACCAATGTTTTACAAACAATTACTAAAATATCCTATATATCTTAGTTTTGATTGCAAAACAAAACACCAGAAAATGTGAGATGGTAATGATGTATTTTTGTTACTTTTCAGATATATTGACATTCTTATTTAGTCTTAATGCTTCACACAATTTTGAGGTCATTTCACCACGCCAACTGTGAAAACAAATCTCTACTAAAACCAGCACAATTTTTAAGACTTATGATGGCTTTTCTCCGTGTCTCAGAAAAGGAGAATAAAGAGAACGCTTCACAAGACTTTGTAGCGACCTACCTTACAGGAGGGTCACCAGATGAAAGGACCCACGCCAAAAATCTTTCAATTTTTATCACAGTTTATGCCCATTTAAAAAAAGACACCAAAATTCTCATCATCTGTGCTAATTTTGTGGATTTTTCAGGATCGTATCATGCAACCGCAGAATTGCATTGGGCTCAGAGTCTCGTGTCAGAAGCCTGCCGTGTTAGATCAATTCGGTGAAATAGAATAAGTAGCCTGCAGCAATGGTAGAATAAAATAGTTCCATAAGACTTAATCATCATCATCATCATCATCATCATCATCATCATCATCATCATCATCATCATCATCATCATCTTCTTCTTCTTCTTCATCCTATCATCATATTTATAATCTTCAACAGGTGAGTGTCTTCGAAAGAGTGATAGTCCTGTGTCTCAACTCTAGACAGCGACTAAAATATAAATTATAAATTATACCATGCTCAGCAATGCTATCAATTTTTTTGAATCTTTAGTATTTTTAACTTGAAGGTTTCAAAACATGACAACATGAATATACAGAGCAGTTAAACCCACTCATAAAATTACTGAGGTCATCACTCAAAGTGGATAGAGATTGTGAAAGAGTTTCTTTTAAAACAATTAGTCAATTTTTCTCGAATCTTAAGAAT
>JAWDGP010007652.1:280000-282500 GCA_033675545.1 Elysia crispata
TTAAACTCCTGGGATTCGTCCAAGTTTCCACTGCAGAGAGAGAGAAAAAGTCTTGGGACAACATACATCCTTGTTTCAATTCCTCTATAATTGATATAACACTTTAGATTATGAAACAATTCCTGCCACATATCGTTTGATATAATCATTTGCTGATTTTATGTGAGTAATTGATCAATTGATGATTATTTGATTTTCCCCATTCCTCACAAAAATGTCTCCAGCTTCTTTAGCAGATAAAAGGGTTCTCCATGAACTTGAAGGACTTGAAGTTAATTGCATCCCGCAGTTTATAATCTATATCCACTCAGAAATATGTTTTGAGAAAGAGCAAAAAAAAAAAAAAAAAAAAAGTAATTTCTTCTAGTTTACAGCAAATGAGTGTGTCTGAGGTTCATATCTTACTATACATTTTATTTGTTTACACATAATTATATAACTACACACAAGGCTATTTTTTTCAACTAATGGGGCTGGATGATATTTATCAAATTAATCAAATACTTTTTTTATACTCCTAATTGCCATGGTAGCAGCTATTATCATGAATTTTTTAAGTCTATGAACCTACTCTGTAGATATTTTCAAAATTAAGTATGCGTTTTAAACCACTTGGACTTCTTGGGGATATTGTCAGAGATCTGGGGGCTGTCATTTATTGCATGTATTATATTAATGAAGGAATAAAACACAAAAAAGTTCTGAAAGTGATTTTGTAACCCTATGATAAATCTGATGTCATGGAACTATCCAGAAATCTTACAGTTTCCAAACTTGGATTTTGAAAATGATCTCGAGAGGTTGACCAATGAAACAGTAACTTGGTAAAAACCACAGAATACTTGGCTTACGAGAAAATTATACTAAATAGAAGAAAACTAAAATATTCCAAAGAACAGAATGTAAATTCAAGTGCATAGACAGATTTTGATAAGGGAATTAGACACATTTTTCAGGATTGCTGGAATATGAAGTTGATCAAATCTTGTGAGAATTTTTTTTTAACATTCTTCGATGTTATGGAAACACCTTAATTGCCAAACCTCGGAACTTCGGAACTGTTAGCTGAAAGGCAAAAAAAAAAAAATGTTGGGACGGGGATGTAAGCTGGGGCTCGGATCCTAAATGTCAATAAAAAAAGAAGAATTCCTCTTAACAACAAGGTTTCCTCTAAAGACACTGATCACTTGGGTTGCACCGATCCAAGCTACTAATGAGGCGATATCTAGTGAGGATGATCAGTTACAACCACGTTTAAGGAAATATTTGCTAGACCTGACGAATCGTACTCCATATAGAAATAATTGATTAGCGCTGATTATTACAAACTCCTAATCTTGAACCAAACATGGGTGGATCCTAGATGAACTTAAGAATATCAATGAGTTTTTTCAAGTGTTCTTGGACGATGTGGTTTGCCTCTTATCCAAAGTTTGGCGTAGTTTATACAAACTGATGCTTACCAAGTACGTTTTGGTCCTTATGCCAGTGATTGGTGCAAAGAATTTCTCTTCCCCACTTTCTTCCTTTGTAACTTTGTTTTTTTTTTTTGGTCGTATTTTACGTTATATCTTACTTGTTTGATATAAAGTCGTAAAGAGACAATTCGCATATATGCGATATGAAAGGCTTTCTTTTTTATATTGTGTTAGGACTTATGAAGGTGTATTTAGTTCGCCTCTTAAAGTTGTTGAACAAGCTAGTCTCTCTTTCTAGTTTATCTCGAAAAAATGTCTGTGGAACATGACTCCTGAATCTATCTTTTTCATCTCTCTCTCTCTCTCTCTCTCTCTCTCTCTCTCTCTCTCTCTCTCTCTCTCTCTCTCTCTCTCTCTTCTCTGCATGCATTCTAAAAGTGCTTAATATCAGATATTTGTTTAGCTTAAAACCAATGAAACGAAAATTTAAAATTTACCGAAAAATATTTTTTGATCTGGAAAAAAATTAAGAAGAATGAAATATTTCTCAAGTTTCCAGATGAAGGTTAACAAGGTAGGTCGATTGTTCATCCATTCTCTAATGATAAACCCTTGAAAGGGCCTTTTCATAATCCTGTAATGTATAGTCGATACCTCAAGAAATAGCGTCTGAGCTGAATTGTATTCCAAGGAAAGCCAAAGTTCTGTCTCTGAAAGCCATAAGTGAAGTCAATAACCTTAAAGCCCTGGCTAATAAACCAAGAAACGACAAGAACTCTACGTCTGGGTGAGGGGCTTCTGGTCGAAGAGGAGAGAGAGTGTGTGTGTCTACTGAAGAAAGATATAGATACCAAGATAGATAGATGGAAAATGCATATAAATACAGAGAGAGAGAAAGAGAGAGAGTGTGTGAAAATGAGAGAGAGAAAAAAGAGCGAGAGATAGAGAGAGATAGAGAGATAGAGAGAGATAGAGAGAGATAGAGAGATAGAGAGATAGAAAGAGATAGAGAGATAGAGAGATAGAGAGAGAGATGAAGGTGGGGAGCTTGATGATTGAGAAACAGGCAGATAAATAGACCA
>JAWDGP010007652.1:287500-327500 GCA_033675545.1 Elysia crispata
ACTTTTATTCCCGATGTGCTCTCCTTGCCTATTAATGCGTTTCAACGATGTTTTGAGGATAATAGTCTGGAGAAGAAACTGCTTAGAAAAATCCTGCTACCAAGTACATTTAAAATACGTTTGCAGCTAAAAGGTAAGAAAAAGGTTTATAAAAAGCCAATTCCAGTTTGGAGAGAAAGACAGCGAGAGGGGGAAAAAAAAAGAGAGAGAGAGAGAGAGAGAGAGAGGGGGGGGAAAGGGATAGAGAGAGAAAGAGAGAGAGAGAGAGAGAGAGAGAGAGAGAGAGAGAGAGAGAGAGAGAGAGAGAGAGAGAGAGAGAGAGAGAGAGAGAGAGAGAGAGAGAGAGAGACGTTTTATGCATAAAGAACGAAAGTCAATATAAAAACAAAATGTCTGTGATAAATAAATTGCCCATAACGCAGACTACAAAGATATGGTTTTTAAATCTTTTATTTCTTCTTATTAAAAAAAAAACCAGCGCTGATTTTATTTTTTTAACTCACAAAGTGCTGAGATTGAAAAGTCCACTACTCGTTTCATAGAGTATCAAAACATGCCATTATTTCCGCACTTTACTTTTGATGTGGTCTCTTTGTTCATCAAACATTTAATAATGATAGTAGTCTCAAAAAGACACTGCTTAGAAACATGTTTATAACGAGTTTGCTGCTAACGGGCAGGAAAAAACAAAGGTAAATAATAAAAACAAGGCAAATTTTGAGACTCAATTGACCCAGTTATTCTTTCGATAAAATATATTTGACACCTGATCCTCTTTTATCCTAAAGAATATTATTGTATGCTGTGGGCACCCATGCCATCAGAGTAGAAAGCTTCTTTGCGTCACCCATTGATTGGCTGTTTTTACAAGTTAGTGATGTTAAGAGGTTCAAATCCTCTCATGCTTTGAGAGTTAACCTGGGCAAGATTTGGGTCAGTTCTTCAATGAGTCATGTTGATAGTGGCTTCTGTTTGGTCATTCAAAAAGTCTTCGTAGGCATTGTTTTAACCTCTTTCAAGGTTTTGTTTATAAAGCATGAAAGATTTTATATGAAGTATGGAAACTGGGGTTCATGTTTGGAATTCTTGCAGTTTGATCTCATTGGTATGATGCTAAATTGTAATATTTAGTTGTTTTGTTAACTAATTTACAATTGAGCACACTTATTGCGTTATTTCATAATCCATGAAACCTATGGACGATAGATGAAGGTGGGAATGCATTGATTTTAACTATTCTGACTTTAAAAACAGCCCAGATGGCAACTATTTTAATCTTACCAAAGAAGCAGAACAGTTTCACTTTTTCCCTGGAAAATTATGCATACACACGTTTTCATGATTAAAACGGAAACAGGGCGTGAGTGAAAAAAATAGAAAATTAATGACATCGATTAGTTGGATAAACTTCATCATAGTTCACAGGATATATCAAGTGGCTATCAGTAAGTCAGTCAACATTTTTGTCACTCTAGTCTCTACCACGTTGGTAGACGACATCATGAAACGGTTGTTTCATATAATCGAGTTATAAATAACAAGATTTTGAATTAAAATCAGCAATAAAGGTCTCACACTTCATTCAAATGAGTCGAATGTCGGATTTTACATTTAAAGTTATTGGTGTTTATGGCATAACATTTTTATGAGTTTGATAAGGGGGACCAAATTATTATTTAAAAACTATCCTAATTGTCTACAAAATCTTATAATTTCAATGTTCTATAACAGTCAGGGAAGAAACAAAAAGTATATCTATCTTTAACCATTGCCCGTGCGGCGCTCGGGGCCCCAGATTTAGTCTGGGGGTGCAAAGAATATTAGGCCCGCTGCTGTGCGTCACGCACGTCGTAATAGGCGACCAAGACGCATCAGGGGGGGACCCCCGAAAAGTGTGTCCCCTGGTCCTCCAAGTAAGGGGGTTGGGGTAGGAGGTTAACAACCCCACTCCGTAAAAAAGGCTCTGTTACAGAAACACGAACAGATAGTCAACCGCTTCTTTCTACCCTGGGTGAGGATGGAGATTCTGACAGTGCGCCAGAGCTTATGATGGCCAGAGGGGAAAGCCGAAAGGACCTTTCTGACCGGACACCTTCATCATCAGCCAGGTCTCTCCGAATTGCGTCGTGGAACGTCCGCACCCTGTATGAGGCAGGAAAATGCGCTCAAGCTACAAGAGAAATGCAGCGATACAGGCTGGACATACTAGGAGTCAGCGAGACCCACTGGATACAATCCGGACAGAAAAAACTCCGGGCAGGAGAACTTGTTTTATTTTCAGGAAAGGAGGAAAGAATCCATGAAGAGGGAGTTGCAATTATTCTAAGCAAGAGAGCCCAACGGACATTGAGGGATTGGGAGGCACATGGATCAAGACTCCTATTGGCATCCTTTCATCCAGTAACAGAGGAATCAACATCAATATATTACAGCTGTATGCACCAACAAACGCCGCTAGTGAGGAGGAAAAAGAGGAGTTTTACGACCAGCTGCAAAGAATAACAGAGAAGTTGCCTCGCAAAGATGTCAACATCATAATGGGGGATGCAAACGCGAAGGTTGGATCAGACAACATCAGCTATGAGGAAGTTATGGGAAAACAGGGCCTTGGAGTAATGAATGACAACGGGGAAAGATTTGCAGATTTTTGCTCTCTAAATGATTTGGTTATTGGAGGAACAATCTTTCCACACAAAGATATACTCAAGGCAACCTGGGTATCACCAGATGGAGGCACTGAGAACCAGATAGACCACATATGCATATCCCGGAAATTCAGACGCTCATTGCAGGACGTGAGGGTGTTTAGAGGAGCTGACATTGGATCAGACCATCACCTTGTTATAGCAACATTCCAATTAAAACTCAAGCGTTATTCTAGGAACCCTACAACCAAAAGACTTAAATTCCAGGTTAATCTCTTACAGGGTAACAAGATAACAGACTTTGGCATCACGCTAAAAACAGATTTCAACCCTTCGAACACCTGGATGAAGATATGGAAACATACTGGAGTCAAGTCAAGGATTCTTTCATTTCAACATGCAAGGAAGTGCTTGGGGAAAAGGATTACAAACACAAGGACTGGATTAGCCAAGAGTCCCTGAACAGGCTAAGTGAGAGGAGGGAGAAGAAAGCAGCAGTCAACAACAGCAGAACTCGCAATGAAAAGGAAGCAGCACAAAGAGAACATTCCGATGCAGCAAAGGAAGTGAAAAGGAGTATTAAGAATGATAAGGAAGCCTTCACGAATGAGTTAGCAGAGAGAGCAGAAAAGGCAGCACAAGGCGGGCATATGAGAACGCTTTATGAGACAACTAAAGTACTCGCCGGAAAGAGGAAGAACACCGAGATGCCTGTCAAGGATGCTGAGGGTAACACCATTTTAGCCAGGGGTTACAGATGACAAGATGGGTGGAACATTTTGAGTCACTTTTAAACAGGCCCCCACCAACCGAACCACCAGAAATTCTACCAGCTAGGAACGATTTAAATATCAACTGTGAACCACCCACATTAGAGGAGATAGAAAATGCTGTAAGTTTGCTTAATTCCAACAAGGCTGCAGGACCGGATTATATTCCTCCACAAGCACTTAAAGCGGATAGCAAGGTTTCGTCAACCATTCTACATGGACTATTCGAAAAGATATGGACAGAAGAAAAATACCCAAATGATTGGAAAGAAGGTCATCTAGTTAAAATACCTAAGAAAGGAGATTTAAGTAATTGCAACAACTACAGAGGAATAACACTG
Source organism: Elysia crispata (assembly GCA_033675545.1). Taxonomy (NCBI): domain Eukaryota; kingdom Metazoa; phylum Mollusca; class Gastropoda; family Plakobranchidae; genus Elysia; species Elysia crispata. The sequence goes on from JAWDGP010007652.1 coordinate 291,257, forward strand.
CTGTCAATCCCGGGAAAAGTCTTTACTCGCATCCTGCTTGAAAGAATTAAGGAAGCCGTAGATGGTCAACTAAGGGACAATCAGGAAGAATAGATCTTGCACAGACCAAATTGCCGCCCTCCGAATAATAGTGGAACAATCTATTGAGTGGAATTCACCCTTCTTGGTGAATTTTATCGGCTTTGAAAAGGCCTTCGACAGAATTGACAGGGACACCCTATGGAAACTTCTGAGGCACTATGGCATTCCACCAAAGATCGTAACGCTAATCCAGAAGATGTATGATGGCACCAGTTGTAAAGTTCTACATGAAGGAAGACTAACAGACAGTTTTGAGATTAAAACCGGGGTTTGACAGGGATGTCTGCTTTCACCGTTCCTTTTCATCTTGGCAGTAGATTGGCTAATGAAAGAGAGCACTTCAGGAAGCAGAAATGGAATTCAGTGGACATTATGGACCCAACTGGATGACCTGGATTTTGCGGATGACATTGCCCTGGTCTCACACAACCACAGCCAAATGCAGGACAAGACCTCAACGGTGAACCAACTGTCGGGATCAATAGGGCTTCGTATACATCCCGGAAAGTCGAAAATGCTCAAAATCAAAACAGAGGATACACAAGCAATAACAGTCGGAGGAAAACCCCTGGAAGTTGTAGAAAATTTTACGTATCTCGGCAGTCTTATAGACCACTCATGAGGGACGGCGGCAGATGTGAGGTCTAGAGTGGCAAAGGCGAGAGCAGCGTTCAAAACTCTGGATAAAATATGGAGAGACAGAACCATTTCAACAAAAACCAAGATCAGACTTTTTAACTCAAACGTCAAATCTGCCCTGCTTTATGGATGTGAGACCTGGAGCTTAAATCAATCATCTCTAAAGAAAGTCCAGACTTTTGTCAACGGATGTCTTCGCAGGATCCTGCGCATATTTTGGCCAGAAAGAATTCGAAACGAGGAGTTGTGGAACAGAGCAGGACAGCGCCCAGTCCGGGAGGAAATAACACAGAGAAGATGGAGATGGCTGGGGCACACTCTCAGAAAGCCAAGAAACAGCATTACAAGACAATCCTTGCAGTGGAACCCTCAAGGCAAACGGAGCAGGGGAAGACCACGGACAACATGGAGAAGAAATTTGGAAGAGGAGATGAAGGCAAGTGGTCACTCATGGAGGGACATTACACGGATGGCTCAGGATAGGCGGGAGTGGGGGACTGTTGTTCGTGGCCTATACCCTTTGCAGGGTGAGTGGCTTTGATGATGATGATCTTTAACCATCATAAGATGTTGTATTCCTAAACTCTTCCCCTGAAAAGGAAATACACACATACACATATTAATATATATATATATATATATATATATATATATATATATATATATATATATATATATACATACATACATATATATATATATATATAATATAAATAAATGTGTATATAATGGATAAATAGACTCTTTAAATATTCGTAAATTTCTTCAATTTCTTCGAAAACATGACGTACATTTCGCTAAGAGAAACTAAGATCAAAACCAGCTGAGTATAATGAAGTTGTCTTCCAGCTCTTCATTAATGTGTCTACTTTGTTTAGGTAAATTCACCAGCGTCTATAAAAGTTTATTGAACAGCAAACGAATTAATCCCTTTCCGAAAGAAATTGGCCATATATATTTTTTTAAAGTATGTCAAGAATGTTTGTGAATTATTCTTTTTTCTTGCGTAAAATAAACTGCCGACGCATTCATTAAAAAACGAAAAACACCAAAATTCCGCTCAAGAAAACAATAAAGTGTAACTCTTTTAGGTCAACATGACACGAACAACAAAAACACACACACACACGAAACGTGCTGTCTTTGTCCCATTAAACGTTTTTTTAAAACTAGTTTTTACTTTGAATATAAAATAAATATTTATTTAAAAAAAACCCACAAAAGCAAACAAATCGCGGAATCTTTGCAGGCTGTAATAACTGATTGAATAAATCTATGTTTCAAACAAAAGTGGTACTACAATACTACTGGTGCCAGTAGTGGTCTTTGTTTCCAACTAGTGTAATACCATAATACAAAAAAAAAAATGAGCTGATAAACTTTACAAAATTACAATGCTGATGTTGCAGAGTTTACTGCAGATCAATTCATCTATCAGCCTTGAGAAATGAGAAAAAAAAATATTAAGTCGAAAAGAGAGAAAAAGAATCTACTGTTATGTCTCAACCCATCTGAAACACTTAAAAATCAAAAGAAAAACCTATTTAAAGAAGAAAAAAAAAAGAAACCTAAGTATGGTGCTAACGAAAGTTTCCAATTAGGACTGCTTATGACGTCAATTGTGAGCTAAAACATAATCTCCGCCCACACCATGAATTAGTAAGGTATCATTTTGTTACCTATAAAACCAGTCGTTCAGACGTGATAGTCTCCTCCGCAACCAAACAAAACCTTTGTGGTCAGCAAACATGCTTTTATTCTTTTCCTTTAGATACTAACATTAATCTATTCCATTGCTGAGTGTTAGAAAATGAGGAAAATAGCGTCCATTGATTTCACAAATACCGTTGAACATCATAGGCATTCTCATCGAATTGAAAATATATAGGAGAATTATTTTATACTAAAATATTTTTTTTCCAATCTATTCAAAGGTGTGAAATGCCAAAACAACAACTGCCTTGCAAGAATTTTATTTCTGCTTTCGGGATAACAAGAATTTAAAATTATCTATTATTAGATAAGGAATTTACAAAATTAACATGTTCCTACAACAATTTGTTGCTTTTTTACTAATTATTTTCAGTTGATTTGTTTCATTTTTCTAATCCATATCATTCTGTTGTAAGCAAAAAATTTCGACCACCAGATAAATTGTGTGCTTAGCAAATTACTACTACAATTACTACTACTACTACTACTACTACTACTACTACTACTACTACTACTACTACTACTACTACTACTACTACTACTACTACTACTACTACTACTACTACTACTACTACTACTACTACTACTACTACTACTATACTGCTACTACTGCTACTACTGCTACTACTACTACTACTACTACTACTACTACTACTACTACTACTACTACTACTACTACTACTACTACTACTACTACTACTACTACTACTACTACTACTACTATCATATAAATACCTATTCTATGAATCCTTTTCTAGCAAGTATCTTTTACTTGCAAAGGTTATTTTTTTATTTCAACCTTTTTTTTAATATTTGGGTCTTTGGATTTCTTTCGATGTTAAATCCTCTTATTCTCAATCACCCTTTTTCTATTTTCATCACCTCATACTGTAACCTTCCTACTTTATCTTTTACTCTTTTAATCTTTCTTTCTCTTCACTTTTCTGTCGGTCAATCTCTCGCTCTTTGTGAGGACTTTTTCTTTCTCTCCATTACGTTGGATCTTATTCTTTTTACATCACTGTAAAACCTTTTCCCGATTTAATTTAGAGCATTTTTGTCTCTTTGTTTCGTTTCAGCTTCCACTACGTCTTTTTTTTTTTACCTAAAACTCGAAGCTCGAAATCTCTGTTGGATAATTTTCAAATGTCAGCAGCAGAGGAAAGTTAGCCAATGTGGTTAGCTTTGCATAATTTATCAAGGTGCTATTCTTTCTAAAGGCCTTGTTACAGGAAAACTAATCGTTAGACCAAAATAGAAATATGAGACAAGTTGAACACATTTTTCTAAAGAAAATATAAAGAGTATTCGGTTTGGTATTTCTCATTGTAACACTGGTAATAACAAAATATAAAAAAAATATCACCATTAGCATAGTATTTTTGCTATTTCTCTTTTTTGTCTTCCTCATTAATTCTCTTTAGTTTTTCTTTTTATCATCATCATTATCGTCATTATCATCATTATGTTCGACTCCTTCTCCTTTTTTCTTTTTCTTCTTTTATTTTTCTTGTTCCTTTCTCTACTTCTTCTTCTTCTTCCTTTTGTTCTTGTTTTTTATGCTTTTCATTTTATCATTTTTCTTTTAATCTTTTTCATTACTATTGTTATTCAAGCTCATGCTACAGCTCTCGTGTTTTTGTTGTTTTTGTTATAACTGTTGCTATAAGTCTTGTTGTTGCTGTTATTCGTATGCTCTTATCCTCCTCCCTCTCCTCCTCCTCCTCCACGTCGTCTTCTTCTTCTTCTTCTTCTTCTTCTTCTTCTTCTTCTTCTTCTTCTTCTTCTTCTTCTTCTTCTTCTTCTTCTTCTTCTTCTTCTTCTCCTTCGTCGATCAACATCACAGGGAGCTGAAATGCTGTTTTGATATTTGTGCATAAAGTAGTCCAAAACTAAACATCCATGTAAAAAAATAGCACTCTGTCCATGTCGCTCAGCTACAAATTACATTGTCTAGTCAGAGATGAGAGTTGAATGTCCCATTTTTCACATACCCAGATCTTGTAAAGTTAATATTCAACTAGATTGTTTTAGCCTTCATTGCCTCAAAGGAAGAATTCGATAAGGAGTCTTGACTAGATTATTTAAGATGACTAATCTTGTGGGAAATGCTATGTTATTTACCGGTTCGAACATATAGTGTAATGATAGAGCAGGTGACGATTTTAATCAGATCGTAATAGCTAAGGGAATAAGTTAACGTTTTGTGGATGCATAGAGCCTCAATTCTTGCGTGGAAGCCACGGTCAGCGCTGTTACTTCAAAGGCACAGACGATACTGAAAGCCAGACAGAATCCATTCCGGCCGAATGCCCAGTATTCTGACCAGATTAGAGATTGGACATGAGAGAGAGCTGGTTCAGCTTTTGGAAGAAGGTGGGGCCTTAAAAGAAAAAAAACTAGCGAAAGGTTTATTTTCTGAAGTTTGTGTAGGAAAGGATCGATACCTACAAAACATGTAATTATTGACAGACAACAGTAAGACAAATTGTATTGCTCAGGTGATGGAACCTCAAAGATTGCAAGCTGAAGAGTGTCTTGAGAGCATTGTCTATGGGGAACTTTGCTTTTAAAGATTTTCTATCATTAAAATAAAATAAAAGAACCCATGAAGAAATTGTGCTGAACAAAAGCCAATTTATTTAGAAAGTGTCAGTGCAGATTGTAAATAAGTTCTTAAAGATAGGATGCAGTTGAAATTATAGATGAAACATCAAAAATTGGAAAACATAAGATGGAAAAAAATGGCACCATTAAAATATTCACAAAACAAGGATGCAAACGAAACCATTTCATGTTTCACGTTTGTGTAATGAAATCATTTGATCATAATCTAATTATTGTTATGGTTTTTATTTTTCATCTTCACCTTGTTCTTCTCCTTGGTCTTGTTCTTGCTCTTGTTTTTGAACTTGTTCTTCTTCTGGTCTTGTTCTTATTCTTGTTTTTGTACTTGTTGTTGTTGTTGTTGTTGTTGTTGTTGTTGTTGTTGTTGTTGTTGTCCTTCTTCTTCTTCTTCTTCTTCTTCTTCTTCTTCTTCTTCTCCTCCTCCTCCTCCTCCTCCTCCTCTTTCTTCTCCTTCTTTTTCTTCTTCTTTTTCTTTTATTACTGAAACAATCATTATTATTATTATTATTATTATTATTATTATTATTATTATTATTATTATTATTATTATTATTATTATTATTATTATTATATTATTATTATTATTATTATTATTATTATTATTATTATTATTATTATTATTATCATCATCATCATCATCATCATCATCATCATCATCATCATCATCATCATCATCATCATCATCATCATCATTATTATTATTATTATTATTATTATTATTATTATTATTATTATTATTATTATTATTATTATTTATTTTATTATATTACTATTACTATTCTTTTTTTTTATTACTATCGTTACAGATGAACAAATGCAGTAACAGGTGCTATATCATTCATTTTCTACTCAATGAACAAGACCAAACACGGCAAGTAGCTGTTTCTTTCTCACTTGGGTTTAAATAGATAATAGTTTACAGCTAATTGGATCCTGTTTGTCTATTGAAAAAGCTGTGTCAAAGAGTACTTCTCTTAAGGACATTCTAAAGTCAACCCCAATATTAAATTAGCTAAGCTTGCTATTGTTCGTGAGGATAAGAATTAATGTCGGTATATTGACGGGAGTGTGGAGGAGTTATTGGGTAAAGCACGCAAACTCCAAGGTTGATAGTTTTTAGTTTAGTTTTGTATTGTTTTATACTATGAATATGTTTTTGCATTGTGTTTGATAAAAGAAATTGAGAATTCACAGGTTGGAATGAAAAGCAAGCAGTTGATATCGACTCGACAAAGCATAACTACGTTTTTGTATTTTTCTTCAACTTCTATAACTGACTTGTTGAGTGTTGAAATAATGCTTGCATGAGAGAGAGAGAGAGAGAGAGAGAGAGAGAGAGAGAGAGAGAGAGAGAGAGAGAGAGAGAGAGAGAGAGAGAGAGAGAGAGAGAGAGATTGTGTGTGTGAGGTAGAAAAACGCATTTTGCTAAGACAATTCTCAGATTAGAGAATTGAGTTGTGGTCTACCGCACTTAATAAAACGCGCATTTTTTTTTTTATCACAAATGTAAAGTATTTTATTCGCCTAACAGAAATGAAACTGTCGAGGAATCAAAGGCACTTGATCTTTATTACAAAAACAAATTGGAGTCAAGTAAAGAACGCAAAAAATCTATTTGAGAAGAAATTCGCAAAATTTAAAGATTCAGCAGTTTTGGATACTTATCAACCATATTTTCTTTTCATCCCACATAAAAAATGAAAATGTACAATAAGCACATAGATTGCGTTTTTACAAATGCAGACAAGCGATAAAGTTTAAAACATGTTAAATATTCTTGTTTATTGCTTGACATTTGCTTTTAGCCTCGTTGTCTTCAAATCCCAACAAAATGCTACTTCCAAGCGATGTAGAATTTAGAAAACACATGCCCGAACTTGGACCTGTGTAAGCGAGGGCGGAAATAATTGCAGCTGTGCTCCCACTGTCATGTCTATCCTTCTTAAGGACTAAACCTCTTGTGATTCGTGAGTTACAACGCTCATGATCACGCAGTTTATAACCCGCCCGTGATGTTTTAATGCCATGCCATGTCGTGTTACTGGCAGATCACAATAGAAACTCGTGACCCCCATGAACCCGAGCTAGTTCCGTGAAATTAATCCGCCTACATTCCCACAAACGTATTTACTTGTAAATCGAGCCGCCTTGCCTCATTCTCATTGAACAATGGTGTGCATCAAAAGAAAGTAGTGCTTTCGTAGCATGACCTAACAAAGAGTTAATCATTAAGGAGTTTCTGTCAGTGCTTTCTCATGCTTAGATACACTCTCCTGAGATCTAAAATTGAACGTGTTAGAAAATCATAATACTAAGAGAAATGTACAGGTACTTGTACCTAAAACAAAGCAAGTGAATGACATGAAGAAGTAAGGTGTGTCGATTAAAGACGCGCAATATCTGCCGGAAAAACATAGATGTGGTCAAAGAAGTATTTATCTCCTGAAAGATCTTTCTGTTCCTCTTGCTTTTTTATGTTCGTAAACTACTTGAGGAAAAGAAAGGTTATAACTTTCTTTTTCTTGTAGCATTACTATTTCTTTTCCTATTAGACAATACCGAGACAGGCACAAACGCTTGATTCTGCATATCTAATTGTAGCGAAAAAAGTTAAGTAAATTAAATCACTATATCCATAGCAGAGTATCTTAAGCAGTACTTTAATCTTGAATGAATTTTTCAAGTGATGATCCAAGGCTACAGTTCTATTCCCAATGTTTTGAGGTTCTTTGAAATAACACGCTACTATCATGTTATTTTTAGATGTTACAAGATTGCCTCGCCAGCAACCTATGTCTCACCGTAGACGAATGAGTGATGATTGCAGATTGTGGATGTTGAAGCGCAGCAAAGCGAGGTAACTTCCCCTCAACTTAACTGTGCTTGATGTCAAAAATGTTAATTTTCAACACTTATATACTCTCAAAACAAATAAAGCAAGAGTATTTATACTTCCTCAACTCACTTCTAACTTGGTTTGAACCATAAGAACGAATAACCGAGAATGAAATATTGGTTGAAACGTGTGCTCCTTGCCAATATATTACGTTTTGCAATCAACAGAACGACTGAATGTACACAATTGTAATCCATCTGCGAAGTCCGTGTTTATCGAAACCACTTAAAAAAAGTGGTACCTCAGCTCTAACACCTACGCCCCCCCCCCCAAAAAAAAAAAAAAAAAAAAGAGTATCGTTCAATTTTAACACAAAAATGCTTGTTAATATGGATATCTATTGATAAATTTAGTTTTACGAAGTAACCTAACTGTTACTAATGAGCCGGGGGAAGTTTCCACTGCTCTCTTTACGTGTTGTAAGACAGGTAAAGCGATCTAACTCTGTTTCACACAACAGAAAAACTAAGAACAGGAAACTGGGAATCTCTTCCTACAGGACAGGGCTGCCATCAACAACTGATCTGGGCCTCTCACATGTATTATTACATAGTATGATTTGTGCTTGAGGAGTGCTAACACGATTTGTAAATCGAGCAGTCAGACAAGTGTTACTGGATATGTCGCATTAAACAGACTTTTTTTTTCTAATTAATCTACTTGTCAGCTTTTCTAATACTTTGTCGATCAACAGTTTTGCTTTAAATTTTTTTTTGGCATTTTTTGTTTCCAATTGTTTGAAAAATTAATGCAGCGATAACCCCAAGAGCCATAAGACTAAATAGAATTTTCCTATAGTAGCATTGGTTGATTTAAACCAGCTCAATTTACTGTTGGTCGCGACGTAAGATAAAGGCTTTTTAAAATGATAACTCAGCTTAAAAAATTGTTGTTAGACTAAACCATGATACAGGACACTTTAAATTTTTTCAACTCTTAGAGGGAAAAAATAAAATATATTTGAACTGGAATCCCACAGGTGGATAACTCTAGCATTGTGACGCTGAAGGGTGTCTGCTGGGACAGGAAGTTCCTACCTTTCAGATCAATAACTTCCGATCGATTACTTCAATTTTTTTTTAACATTTAGTTTGGAAGTTTGATTACAACACAAATCTTAACTAACATCCTCTGAACCTATGGTGGTATTAGACAAAGAATTTTAAGTCTCCACCATGAAATATTAAATGATAAATATTGATGACTATTCCTAACAGAGGGCTCAGATCCTAAATCAAAGAAAGCAAATAGTATTTTAACATATTTGTAATCTACTTCGGAATGAAATCTATAATTTTCATGCTTTTAAAACGGTTTATCTTATCACACTTGAGAAAATGCTGTTCATAATAAAAAGCGTTAAATCTTAACTCAAATCTCGAACCACATCTCAATAAAACATTGATAGTGCTAAGCTGGAAAGAGTGAAAAACGAGAAGCATGATCTAACTAACCACCCAGTCTTTCAAGACAAGCCGAGGTTTCTAGATCTGCTATATGTTCTAATGGGTAAAAACTGCGTGGTGTCATTGATGGTTCTAAACAATGAGACAACCATTATGGCGTGGCTGTATAATCTTTGAATGGTTTCAAATGAGTTTTACTAACATCACATCAGACCATGAAAAGCATGTTTCCTTTAAGTCCATGGCAGTTTTTAATATAAAATAGAACATTTGTGAAGTTGAAGAACGATCACGTATATGAAAACCAGTGACCAAGTGCGATTGTGATTTTTGTCCTTTACTGGATGCTTAGCCTGTGAGACATTGCTATTTTTCTTTTGATTATGCAACCAAATTACCTTGTACTGAGGTAACCAAACTGCATTGATTATTCTCAGTCTTTTTTGCATTCAGACTTGTAAGTAAAGAATTTGAGTAAAAGTTTCTTTCAAAGTATTGTATTTGTAGAAATGTAAATTAAAAACCAAGTAGCAACTGAAATTCATTAAAATGTATTAATCTTAGAAGATTTTTCAAACATGTATAGTCCAGCCCGGTGAAATAAAGAATGATGTCTCATACAATTCAGCACTCTACTTGTGCCAGAGTGAAATATACTTCGCATACCTCTAGAAGGTTTGGTAAAAAAGACGAGAAAAAAATTAAGTAAAAAACTTGAAAATACATAAGCATGCTGCATTATTAAATTTCAAAGGCAAAAACTATTTTTCCAGGAGCTAGATGCTGAAAAATCGAAAGTGTACTCGTCTTAGAGTTTAGTTACGCATAATCTAAATTAAATCAAGTATGCTCAATCTTTTTCGGTGAAGGAAAATTAACAAAACTTAATCAAGTACTCTAGCACACATTAACTGGCAGAGTTGGTATTGATCGACTTCAATTGCGAACAAAAAGTTATGAAAACGTTATAAAAACGTTATAAAAACGTTATAAATCATCTTGGCTTCACTGGGTTGTAGCTCACGGCTTGCCCAGCTAGACAGCTGAAGCAGTTTAAGTGGAAATATCGAGCCAGTCTGAAGCCATGAGATAAGTCTGGCCTTTTTAATTTAACGTTTAGAATCCATAAAAGCATATTAACTTGTAATTGTGTTTCATAACTCCAAACACCTCTTTTTCTAAGTTGGAGTAATGGATGCGTAATTTGTCTCGATGTTAATTCTCCTTTTGATATTTTTCATTTTCTCGCAACGAAATCAATATGTCTGTCGTTGTTTTTTAACACAATTATAAATTATATTTTTCCAAGTGCGTTTAATTCGAGTAATAGTCTTCTCTCTTGGAGTTTTTAGCTGTATCGTACTAAGGATTTGAAATTTAAATAGAGACTGCAGTGAACAGCAAGGCTTGGTTATATTCATATTGGATGATGATGACGCCATCATTCATTATAATTGAATATACGAGAAGGAAGAATGTGGTTGATTCATTAACTTTTTACCTATGATGACTGTGCACAGATAAAAACTTTAATAGATTGCGCACAAATTGCCTCATCTGCCAGTACATTAATACAGAATCTTAGGCAAAAGCGGATAGATGATTTCGTTTGATCACAACAAATTGGTGAGGGATTCAGTTTCTATTTGAAGTAAATATCGGTTCCATTCGTGAAACAAAACTTTGATTGCTGCAAATTATCTAGAAGAGCATGCAAGATATACATTCAAAGCTAAGTTATAGTGTAGATAACATCACTCCTTATTTGCCAAAAAAAACTAACAACAACAACGACAAAAAAAAAAAAAAACAACTAAAAAAAAAAAAAAACAAAATTAAAAAAAAACAAACAAACCCGAATGTTAATGAAACTCGAAAACATGGACTTATGCCTCGGTTAGACCTTCAAAGGAATTGAAATAAATCTACCAATTAGCAGATCAGCTCTGTGTTTACACGAAACTACCTTACGTCGATTTATTGTTATATAATGGTATAAAAATGACGAAAAAAGTAAATGATTTCGTACAGTGACTACAGTCGGATGATGCGCCTATGTAAGTGGGCGTGCGCGCTGTGTGTGAGGGAAAAATGGAGCAGATCATACATGCAGCATATCACGAGGAAATATAACTAAAGTTAAAAATTTCCTCTGGAATAATTTGTTTGGATATTGCCATACTTAATTCAATATTTTTTTATCGTTATCTCGATAAAAAAATATTCTCCTCGTATTATTTCTCTAGTCTCCATCTTTGTCTTTCACTCCGCAAAATAAGTCGCATTCTCACCCCTTGGTGATGGTCATACTGAAAGAGACGGAGAGAGGGTAGGAAAGAGAGAACGAAAAAAAAAAGGTAGATAGATTAAAAAGAGAGAGAGTAATGGAGAGAGAGAGAGAGAGAGAGAGAGAGAGAGAGAGAGAGAGAGAGAGAGAGAGAGCGGGAGAGGAGTTGAAAGAGTGACACGGTGTAGAGATGCAATTTGGGGGATAAGAAAGACTCAAAGGAGAGAGATACTGAGGGATGGATACAGAGAGCGATCCGGAGAGAAGGGGAGAGAACAATAAAGGCGCGGAAGGCGAGAGTTATGGACAGTGAGATAAAGAGATGTAGAGGAGCAATGCAGAAGAAAAAAATAGAGAGGGAGAGAGGGAGGGACATCATTCTTTTAAACCCCTGATATGTCTTTATCCATTGCTTTTTCTCTCTTTATTCTTCTCACATGATATCGTTTGTTTTCTTCTTCTCTGTTATTTCTTTAATAAATTATCACAATGAACCCTTCCTTTTTTTTTACAACGCCCAGGTAACGTAAAACCGTCATCCGATTAGCAAAAAAATTATCAGGGAGTTCCATGATATCCTGGCCGATCTTTTCATTCGCCGTTCAAAGGTATAAATCGAATCCAATTTAGCAATTACACGTATCGATCTATTGTTAATCAGCAGAACAAAAAGGAAGTTGTTCAGTAGCTCTTTACGTCTAACCGACGTTTTATTATGTGTACATAAGCTTCGATTTTAATTCTTTGTATTTATCCTGTCAACATGATGACCACTAGTTTCATACATAGGGATGAATAAAGCTTCGTTCTCCCCTCACACTATTATCCACCTACATCGTAACTCCCTTTGTAATATCGATGGAACTGTTTTTAATTATTGGCAAAGCAATTTAAAAAGCCTCTACCGTAGCCATATATCCGTACGTTCTTTGTTAACTTATAAAACTTTTTTTTTCAGTTTTAAATCTTTTAATTTCCCTTTTATCTGCATCTAATTCTTTAGCATCAATATAGAGGCTATATGAGTCTAGATTTTTTTAAGAGACAATTTTTTAAAAATTGGAAACAATCGTATTGAAAATCAAACTGAAATAATTCTTTTACGAACCAGCAAAAGAGGAGAAGGTGATTTCACAAAACTTTGAGCCAAGACCTCTTTTAAGTGTTTTTTTTTTTTTTTGCTGGCGAATGAAATAATATCGTTTTCATGGAGAAATGAAACCTTTCAAAAGTACAGAGGTCACTTCAATGCTGAAAAAAAATCCAATAGATCGCAAAAGCCCATAATACTTTAAACAATTTAATAACACTCACATTCTTGTAAGTATACTACAGATTGACCCACAGAGTAGCTGTTCAAGATGTTGAACCGAGTAGGAGTGCTGAGGCGGACCGTTTTACTGATCGACAGTAAATCAAACGTGTTACTGCTCAGCTCAGTATCTATAAATGGAATGGAACATAGAGAAAGGCCTGCAGTGCTTAAATAATTATTGTCCAAGCATGTTAGATAACTTTGGCTGGCTTTTTCGCTGTTACAAATCTCAACCGACATTGAGCATAACTTCACACATTCAAACACTCCAAAGCGTGTATTCTCTCTCTATCTCTCTCTCTCCCTCCCCCTCTCTCTCTCTCTCTCTCTCTCTCTCTCTCTCTCCCTCTTCATCCACCGATGCATCTTACATACTCACTGACAAGATGTAGAGAAACACACCTGTCGCTTCTTATTGTCCGTAGTGAAATATGATATATCTAGTTTACCTTTGTGTTCTAGTTTAAAAGCGCCGAAGGAAATGAATTAAAGTGCAAAAAATTAAAGATTGTTTGACGTCCTTATTACTATCTGCCTGAACCTGCGAACAACACCGCACAACTTACGGATCTAAATATTTTGATTAATCAAAAGCTTAGAGTACACATTCTAAAGACATTATTAAAATCCTGATTTGTCTCTGAGCTCATTGTTAAAAGATTGAACAATGATATTGTTTTAAGCACAATTCCATAATTATTGTGAACCCCGAGGGTTTTTGAATGATTTTCTGGGTGAGCTGTTGCAATAGCTCGTTTTTCACAATGGCATTGCACGCTGTAGAGAACATATAAAGATTGATTGGTTTGTTTGTCTGATGGATTTGATTAGTTTGTATAATCAATGGTGTGCCAGTACATCCTATTTGTAATCATAAACACGATAGCTTCAACGTCTTTGAATGAACCTAATCCACGTTTATTTGTAATCGATACGAGTATTTTTTCAAGTGCACAAGGAACATAATGGCATCCTATTGTTTGTTTAAAGAATCCAACTCATCACCGGTCTTTTATCTAGATATGATATGAGAAGGTTTCGATACATTTTTTAAAATCAAACCTATTGATGGCTTCTGACCGTGCTGGGAGAGCAAAACTGTAATCATGTATCACGTGAAGGCAACAGATTAATCACCGCTCGTCACGGACATACTAATACAGTTTTTGTCACAGACGTGAATCCTAGATATACGAGGGCAGGCTGATAATTAAGTTCCGTTTGCTAATAACTAGGTCAATTTTCGTCACATCGACCTAAAATTTCATACATATACTCTCGAACCATTTTTCTAGACTTAACTATAACAACAAGTTTGTGTGACGTCATTCGTGCTCATAATGCAGTGACGCGCAACACATGATGTGGTAGCCATGTTTATGAGACAATGGCGACTTCCAATGACCTTCTCATCAAACAGCGCTCTGTTATCGAGTTTTTGGCAGCTGAGGGATGTTCTGCTGCAAACATTCATGCAAGAATGAAGACAGTTTATGGTGAAATGTGCATTTCAGACTGTGCAGTTCGCAAATGGGTGAGAATTTTTAAAGGGGAAGACCCCAAAGAGACAATTCTGCGTGATCGAAAGCGTTCGGGTAGGCCCCTTTCCGCATCGGACACGGCTCATCGAGAGAAAGTTGACTGCATGATTGGAGCTAATCGAAGGGTCAAACAAAAGGAAATTGCAGATGAAGTAGGCATTTCGAAAGAACGAGTGCACCATATCGCCACAACTGTACTGGGTTACCGAAAAGTCTCTGCCCGTTGGGTCCCAAGACAGCTCACTGTAGAGATGAAAGCGCAGAGAAAGGACATGTGTACTCAACTCTTAGAGCGTTACAATGCAGAAGGAGAAGCATTTCTGCAACGCATTGTGACTGGAGACGAATCCTGGGTCCACCACTACGATCCAGAATGTAAAGCCCAATCGATGGAGTATAGGCACAAAACTTCTCCAAGTCCAAGGAAGTTCAAGGTTGTTGCCTCTGCAAGAAAGGTCTTGTTCACCGTTTTCTGGGACATGGAGGGAGTGGTCCACATGGAATTTCTGGAGCAAGGGCAAACTGTGAACTCTGAGCGATATATTTCAACACTCCGAGCTCTCAAACTCCGACTCAGACGTATTCGGCGTGATAAGGACTCAATCCTGCAACACGACAATGCGCGCCCGCACACCAGTCGCCAAACTCAGGACGCCTTTAAGGCAGCTGGAACTTACGACCCTACCTCACCCTGCATACAGCCCCGATCTTGCCCCCTCTGACTATTATTTGTTTCCCCAACTCAAGAAGTACCTGAAGGGCCATCACTATGACAATGATGAGGAAGTTATCGCAGATGTTCGCAGATGGTGCCGTGGACAGCCGTCTGAATTCTTCGCTGACGGCGTGAGCCAACTAGTGAAACGTTGGAGGCGGTGTGTTGATCGCGACGGTGACTACATCGAAAAATAGAGTGCTAAGTATGTAGCTGAGATATTAAGCTTTCGTTTGACGTATTGTTTATGTATATGCTGTGAAAAATTAAAAAGTTATGATTAAACGGAACTTAATTATCAGCCTGCCCTCGTATTAATTTTGTAGGTCTGCACGCGTGACAAAAGTGTAGAAGAACTTTTAAAGCTGGGTTAGTTTTATTTAACACTAGTGCATATTAAGAGGTACTATAGGATCGTCCTTCAGTTTCTAAGATTTCTTGTACTTTAACGTACCCATGTCACTCGGACAATGTTTATAAATGTTTTCGAGTACTCTGGTGCTTAGCCTTTCTATAATGTCGCCTCGCTTACAAGCCATTTTGAGTTACCTTGTGCTTTGAATTATACATTTCTTGTTTTTTGCTTAGAGGTAAACAATCGTTATAGAAAGAGTTTGAAAGGTTTTGTTGATTCTACATTCTTCATTATTCCACTTAAACTCGCTGGACGTCTTCAAATAATTTAAGCGCCATCAAATCTCCCTTGACCACTCAGTTTAGATCAATTTTGCGAAAACCAAGTTTCCCTGTAAATACAGGAAGATTATGGTGTCATAAGTCATACACGAAACCTAAATAAAATTCATGAGGAAAGGAGGCCAATGGGGAGGAAAAGTGTGAAAACAATTTGCAAACCGGGTTTTATCACCTCTGATGTGCCTTAAGTGTGATAAGTGGTACTCACAACAAATGACGCGCATTTCGAGCAAGATTGCTCTAAGTCACTAAATCTTAGAAGGTACCTGGGTCACTGCTGTTATCGATTGTTAAGAATAAATTTCTAAGGATTGATATGATGCAGTCACATCATGACTCCCTATTGCACTTGGTGGAAGCTCTGTTTGACAACTGAATTTCCATAAGTCTTCAGAATCGCTATCCAAGGAAACTGTGCAGCCGAGCCACTAGCACAAACGATGCGAAAGGCTGTGGATAAATCTCTTCTGATCCTGATTACGAACTTGGCATGTGTGAAAACAAAATCAATCAAAACCTACATCTAAACAGCAGACCTCAGACCTAGGATTGCCTTCTAAGCCAAAATACTGCAGATTATTATAAGAAAATAAGGGGGCTGGGGAAAAAATAACGGCTTAAGGCAGACAAGAAAATAGAATAATAGTTTTGCTGATAAATGTGACACTAATGAAAAAGTGAAAAAAAATGAAAAGCTTGATGGAAAAACAGCATATTAATTATCGTAAAAATGCGAGTTGATGTGGTCATAGCAGGAGAAAATACGAGAATGTAGAGACAAACAATAAGCCAGGTTCATTTACTTGTAGTTTTCTTCTGCTCCATCATGTACATCTTTTCGAAGTAAGGTTAAGAATAGCTCAACATGTAGGTTTGTACGTCCACGGTGAATGATGATAAAGACTTTTTCGTGTAACCCTAGTTTGTATTTTGAATATTCTATAAAAATGCAGTAAATAAATCCGTTGCAATGTAAAAAACCATGCACAATTAAATGTGAGACAAATTTTACGAAAACCCGGTATCCATGGAGTCATGGAGTCTAATACTATATCCGTAGTCTACTAAAACTGTGCATTTTGTGTCTTTGCGATTGTTTTTTGTTGAGTCGATCTCCTAATAAATCACGTCATCATGTTTGCAATCACTCACTGGTCCAACATGACTTAAGACACCGTATCAAATCATCCACGATGAGGGCATTCTAGCACTTTCACATTCGCATTTCACACACACAAATACGTCAAAATCTTTTTGAATTAAAGAACATTATTCAGAGAAAGTTTGCAAGGATCAACATCGATAGGTTTAACTTTTTCAGATTATTCCTATTTTGCTACTAGATCCAAAGATCCAACTAGAGATCTAACTTTGAGTACTACGTACAGCTGCTATTCACTGTCACCATGACGAAGCGTGTGGTTACAGACAGGTGAGCAGAGAATGAGGCAGAAAAATAATATCGGATGGTCACTCTATTTTTTTTTTCAATTTTTATAACTCAAAATATAAGCACAATGACATGGAGAAAACGCGGCAGAAGATTTCTTTACAGTCTATTCTTTTGCGTTTCATAAAGTAAAAATAGTTTAACAAAAAATAATAGAAAGAAACAAATAAGAGTAGATTAATTTCTGTTACTAAATCCACAATTTATATTGAAAATTTTAACAATATGGGTAAACTTTATACGAGAAAGTTCAATTTTTCTCACATTACGAATATTTTAGAGAAAATATGAAGATGCGAAAAAAATGTGGAACTAATATATACAAACCAGTAAACAGGAAGTAGACAAAGAGGAAGAGAGAGAGAGAGATAGAGAAATTTAGAGAGAGAAATAGAGAGAAAGAGAGGGAGAGAGAGAGAGTGAGAGAGAGAGAGAGAGAGAGAGAGAGAGAGAGAGAGAGAGAGAGAGAGAGAGAGAGAGAGAGAGTGAGAGAGAGACAGACAGACAGACAGACAGACAGAGGGAGAGAGAGAGAGTCGGTATGAAAAGCAGAGTAAAAAAAAGCCATCAGAAACCAGAAAAACAAAGAGGAGGAGAAAAATTTGGAGTCATTAAAATGGATGAAAAGACCGACAGATAGACTGATCGATGTTCAGGATCACCTAAAGGAGATAATTCAAAGAGCTATTAGGCAGGTAGGAAAACATGTTGAACTGAGAATGTAAAACATGAAAAATAAAAAAAAAAGATTAAAACATGAAAGAGATAGATAGGGAGGGATGGTGAGTGAGAAAGAGGTAGAAAGAGAAAATCTTTTCAACGTGTATAACACTTTTTTCAGGGTATTTCTTCATTCTCAAAAAATGATTATTTAATTAAATATCAAATTCAGTCTGACACAAATGTTTAGGTCATACAATTACAAATAGCATAAAATATTCCATTCCAAAATCTGTTTACCCAGCTTCTCTTCGTGTGACAATTTTTGGCCTCTTTATCATCTGTGGTTGTACTTGTCCAAGAATGTTTTAGCTTTTTCTTTTTTGAATCCAGTAAGCTTTTCCCTGGGTGTGCAGAAGATCAATGTTAAATGAGGCAATATGAGCAGGCCGTCAGCAAGCAAGACGCATGTGGGCAAACACGGAACGGAAGGCTTTGGGTGGACCGGGAAATTATTATATTTTTCTCCGCTCTCTTTCTCTGGGAAAGATCGATTGCTAGTCTAAACATTCATATCGCAACGTCGGGTTGCTGCCCGGAAATTTTTGCTCTTAAGATCTACACTCATTCTTTTCACGAATAAAAGCCTAGTATGTAAAAACTGAGGAAATAATGGCAGTTTTCTTGTCATCATTTCATGGCCGGACGGAGGCTATTTGATGTTTGATAGAGGTGAACGTTTTGTTTTAAATTGTAAAACATCCCAATGTTTCGTATTTAAGTCGTTCAGTTGTTTTGAATTAATCTTTTATCAAAGGCATCTAGCTCTACTCATGACTTTTAAAGTTAAATGATGTCGCGCTTAAAAATTCTAAATCTTTAAATTTTTCGCATTTCTTAGGTGGTGAAGCAAATAATGTGATTCAAACAACATTATCAACAGAAGTTGCAATTTGGGCGTAATTTGATCAGATGGCTCTAAGGATCAATCACAGATCGAATCAATTATTTTACGTAATGCCTTTACTCTTTATGCAGCAATAGTTTAAGATTCCGTGCATTAAAAACAGGAAGTGGCTAGTTGAAACGTCTATGCTAAACCTGACTATGTAATGAGCAGGTAAAGCTTGAGACTTATGTATACAGACTGAATTGTTTTCCCCTCTCCAACTTTTTCTTTTCCCATTTCATTTTTATTTCCAATATTTTCTCTTAACGGAAAATAAAAGTGCTGGAAAAATCAGTTGCCAGGTAATTGGCAGATGTTTACAATATTTTCCGAAACTTCTCATATCCAGATAATGAAATGCAAACAACCAGAAGGAAACGTTCACCGTTTTTTATTTTATATATGGTGAGCTGAGAGTGCCTTTGTTAGAAACACAAAAGAACATCACGGTGGATGTCCTTAATAGTCTTGTTTTGAGACACCGCGTTGAATTGGACTGAAAAACAGGACATCCATGGTTATTGAACTTTTAATCATCGAAACTGTTTTTAATCTAGATTTATTCTGAGATTAGGATGAATGTAGGATGTCAATCAAATGCTTCAAAATGACGGTACGGCATAAAAGTGTGATGACAGCGGTGGTTCAGAACAATCTAGAAACCAGAAACAAATGATTTACGTCATGAGCTTTGCTCTTTATTGACTGAAATCACTCTAGACATAAATGTCCTACATCTACACTTAAGTAAATAATCTCTAAATCCAGCCCCGTCACCGAAGACACACAATTGCTTCATGCGACCGAAGTTTCATCAATAACAACTGAAAATGTCTAAGTCGGTTGTAAAGCGAAACGTGTTTTCCTGTGTCTATGTACAAGTTTTTCTTTTAGTTGTTGAAACCATTTTTTTATCTTTTCAAAAACTGTTAAATAACGTTTCTTTCCAGTTCTAATTTGCAGAGCTTTAATTAAAATGAAACTACGCTGTTCTATCTGAGCTGAATTTTTTTTTTAATTACGTGATAGGAAAATGACTTTCCAATTATCTTTTAAAAAATATCTTGCTCTAGATAGTGGATAATGACGAATGGCGAATTAATTGCTGTCAATGAATGGATACAGCTTCAAAATCGAGAAACCAGTGGGTCCAAGAAAACCGGTCAACTCATTGTTTGTTAAAAGCAAACGAACCCATCTTTTTAATTCAAGGGAAATAATCTCGCCACTGCTCACGTTGATTAGGAAATGCAAAACATATCCGACTTTGGCTTTTGATGTCAGGACGAAAAGGCAGCCTGTCTGCATACTCCCCCTTTAGTAAAAACTTATTTCCTTACGCTGCCTTATGTGTTATTATAGAAAGGAAATTGTATGTAGAAGTTTCCGCAAAAAGAAAAAAAATGAAAAGAAATAATTAAATGAATATTATAACGCTGCATCTTTTGTAAGATTTTTGTAGCTGATGTCAATAAAGCGTGCTTACTCATAACCTGTGGGAAAGGTTAGTAAAGATGGAATAAGAAGGTAAAAAGCGTATTTAGTATATCAATAATTATTTAAATTGTATTAAAAAAGTTGTTATGAAAAAAAATACAAAAAAAAAACAAAAACAACAAAAAAAAAAAAAAAAAAAAAAAAAAAAAAACAATAACAAACAAACAAAACATTTGGATTGTTTAAGCATTTGTAAATAGATGTGAATAATCTTTACTGAAAAACTTGAAAAAAATTAAAAGTTTCACGTCTGAAAACAAGAATAAAGTAATTCTTTATATTCTTCTTTCGGTCATCCATTTATATAAAATCGTCCAATCATTTGGCGTGTTTTGAGAACATTCATTAAGTAGCCCACATCGAATCCTGCCATTTATTTGAGAAGTATTTCTTCCTTTCTAATGATATTTTACTAAGATATAAAGCTGGTTTTTAATTAGTATAGGATAAATTATTCTTAAAAATGTCTATTTAGTCCTTTGAGTTTTTTAACGTTTCTCGTTATACACTTTTTCTTGCTCGTCCTTAAAAACTATTTTACAGAATTTTGTTTTCGTTTATAGTTGCCTCTGAAGATTGTAACTAACGGCTACTTTACCGTCCTTCCAACATGATGTAACATAATTATTTTGCTAGGCATCTTTCTATAAACAAGAAATGTACAGCAGATTAAAAAATGAACAACGACAATAACAACAAAGAAAAAAAATAAATTAAAACCAAATGCAACAGCAAGAAATATATATGGAACTATTATATTTAATCTACTTAATTCAAATGTAAAACCCCGCAAGCCATTTTGTATCTGCTTAAGCCAATCTAAAAAAAAAAAAAATTCAAAAAGAAATAAAAGGAAGAAGAAAAGGCTTAAGTTATTTAGCATCATTTAGACGTTATACATAAACAGAAAAGAATGAAACATTTGCCAAAGAAAAACAAAAACATATGGTATAGAATCATAAAATACGTGGTATTCTTTTAGCCAAGCGTAATACATTTTTTTAAAAAGTTCAAATTTAAAAGCGCCATTATTGAAGGTAATAAGGGAATCAAAATTCTAGTAAATATGAAGAATTAAAGCCGAATATTTTTAATTTTTTTTTTACCTAGGTGTTTCCGAGAAAGCATAAATGTGCCTATTTATTGAAATTTTGGTGATGCAGCCAAAAGCTGAAATTCAACTATTTTGTTTTTTTTACAGAAAATTAATTCTATGATGATCTAGTGCTTCATAACGCATTGACATCTAAATGAGAAAATTACAGATTATAGGAAAATTGGTTAGTCCCTAAATGACAAAAAACACGTAGGAAAATAGTGTTAGCCATTAACATACAAACAAACAAAAAAAGCAATATCATCGGTAGCCAAAAATCCATCAAGATGCACATTATGTGTTGATATGTCTAGTTTAGATAAGGCTGAACTTGGAGTGGAGGTTAATTGACAACCACTAGGTATATACTATGCTTGATGTTTATTCTAGCATTCTGTAATAGTGCTCTACAAAAAGGACGTTAATAATAATAATAATAATAATAATAATAATAATAATAATAATAATAATAATAATAATAATAATAATAATAATAATAATGATAATAAATATAATAATAATAAAACTATTGATTATCTATATATTCCTGGGTATTACTCAAGAGTTTCAAACCTGTGCGGCTCTCGTCAGATGGCTGTAGGTAATGAGCGGAAACTGGTGTTGACGTTTGACAACACACACACACACACACATATAAATTGAGTCAATTATAGGGTGAAAATATTTTCATATGTAGAAATTAATCTAAAAAAAAAACTTTTTGAAAAGCTGTATGGTGTATGTAAACATATTACTTAAAAGCAAGAAAGCATTATTGTATTGTGCATGGTTCTACAGCTGTACTGTAATAAGAACTGTGTAGAGACCCCTTAAGTAATAACATAGGGAGTATACAGATCCCTTTATTTCCATTGAAGAATAGTTCCCGGATGTTGTGTACAGCCGCAGCTTTGAGGATCATAAGCAAACAATCATGAAAATCAAAATACTCGAATATTTAAAAAAAATGGAGAAGTTTGTAGGCCAGCAGTTTCTGGAATAGCTTTCGGATATCCATACAGCAGAGACACCTCGATCTGTCCAATCTTGATCAAAATTTTCAATTTCACATCAGCATGAAGCTACATTATAACACATACAATTTTGATTCAAAGGGAAATTATCTACCAAACTCCCAAGGGACGTTTTTGAAGAAATAAAATCCCAAAGAATGAAGTTTAGTTCTGTATCTGAAATATTAGATAATGTTGGAACAAAAGGGTGAAAAACGTAAATTTGGAGAAAAAAACGACTTTAACTAGAGTACAAAAACATGATATGTCAACAATCCGTAGGAAATTTACTTATACTGACTGAAAATTTTGGAATTTTGTAGTTATTTAGACCATTGCCACCGGTAATAGGAGTGACTCTAATATACACAGGGAAGGAATAGATTACTGTGTTTGGAAAAAAAACCTTGCAATTTTTCTCCGCACGATCACTGCCCGTATTTAAATGCACTCCCCTGAGTAAGCTGCTAAATTTTCTTCTCAATTCAGGCCTTGTTACCCAACACCTCACGGTATAGACAAGACAGCGAACAGCTTCAATGTTGGACACATAGTATAGTTTTGGGTTGAATATAGGACTGGACTGTAAATCCAATAGCAGCTCTAGCTAAGTAAGATAACCGACAGAAACTTTTTTATTTTTTGTTTATCTCAATCGTTCAACTCTTTGTGGTACAAGGTTAATGGTCTAATACCGTAAGTTTTTCTCTCACAGAAAGAGTCAAAATGTTAAATAATGTAAAATAACAATAGCTATAGATCTAGATTTAAATATCTTGCTTTACATAATCTTAATGGTCTAAAAGAAGAGGGATTTTATAAAAAGCAGACAGTGGAGTAAAAAGACAAAAGTATTAGTGGTGTAGACAATTGTATCAATTGAAGGCTCTATGTATAGTACCAGTGTGATTCACTAGAAATTTTGAGTTTTTTCTAAGCATCTTCTTTTCGTATAAAATAAATATTGCTTCTACCAAAAACAAAAAAAGGAATAAAAATAAATAAATAAATAGAATACAAAAAGAAAAGTTTGTTTTTACAATAACTTTTTACTACCCCCCCCCCTCGAAAACAACAACAACAAAAATCAATAACAAATCCCTAATTCCGTTTATAATCTTGTACGAGGTCTATGGTGTAGAATAAAAACAAGTTCTGATTTGACCTTGTTGATTATTGCTTTTCTTCAGCCACTGCAATGTCATTTGAAGAAATAAGTGCTGAGCTAGGAACAACTAACCCTCCCCCCTCATAAAAATAAAAAAAATATCGATGTTCGTCAAGGTTAAGTGACATTTTAATCTACAGTTTAAGCTGCAAAGGTTTTGAGAAACGACGCTCTGTCGAGCCATAATCCTTTCTGTGAAGGGAAAAAAAAACGATTTTGATCTCACCCGCCGAGTCCATGAAATTATTCGCCCCCTCCCCCCTCTTCCTTTCTTAAACCTATGCCTTACAAAATTAATCTCCATCTCTCTGAATAGTGCTTCTAACTTCTTATGTATAATCCTGTACTGACAAATATACAAACGCAAACATACTCAAAGATCTTAGTTACATAAAATTATCTTCAAATGATTTTTTGAAAAAGATGAAGTACTTAAGTTGTGTAATTCAGTCCAATTTATTTTATGGCTTAAGCTGTAACTATACCTTGGTATAAAGCTATGTACAGAATAATGCAGTAATTAAAAGAGAAGGTGATGAAATCGCATATGTCCATCCATGGAATTACATATATAAGAACCACAGTGACTGTTGCTCGTATGCCACAAGCTGTATACACAGCCTCTGTGTCAAGACGGTACGCTACAACCTCACAACCCACTACACCCAGCAAAGCACAAAGTGAATGAAAACGTGAGCATCCAAGAAACAAAACGATTTAATTTATATGATTGGGACAATAAATCAAATATGGGCAGCTGTCGACTTTCTTTATTTCTTCAAACACATAGAGAGGAATGGATGGTTCAGCAACTAAAAACGAAAATTGAGAGAAGCGCCCGATATGATTAGACATAATAATATTTACATCTCCTCATGAGCTGCGTCTCAATGTTTTGCTCTTCTAAAATGACATGAACAGCAACCCAGAGATGTCTCGTGCTGCAATAATTCATTTTCTGTGTTGAATTAAAGATGACATGAATTATTCTACCCCAAGTAGATTTATTTTATTGATATTTTTGTCAAAATGTTTGCGTGAGAGAAAAGGTGTATTTTTCGTTTCCTCCACGACACTGATCATGAATGATTGGATTTTTAAGTTTTCATATGGATTGATAAAATCCTTTACATTTGCATGAAGGCCAATCTCACTTAAGAGAGGAGAAAAGCTGGGAAAATTCTTGCAATTTAAATTTGTATGTGACATGTCTCATGGTGTTTTGGACATCTAATACAACGTGACGTGATATGCCGTAAATAGACATCCACATTGAAAGAAAAGGTGCCGATAATCTATTTGTTATACTAGAGCTAGCACATAATAAATTTCAACAATATTGACCTCAAAATCAAATTCTATTTTTTTGGCGGGAAAAGATTGTGCCAATATTCTGGAACATTGTTTTTTTTGTCCAAATCAGCATCTAAAATATCAATGTTCAAAAGTTAATTCTTTTTTCTGACAACATCAAGAATCTATATCTAACTCTATTTTTGAGGACTCACTAAGGCTTTTCTCCGTCATCATGGCGAAACATCTAATTACCGGCTCACATGTGCTGAAAATAAGACAGACAAAATATCACGGGATGACAACTCTCGAGTTCTTCTAGTAAAAAAGATTACTTGGAAAAGAAAATCAAAATATTGAAAAGATTCTGTGACACACAAATTAGTTGTAATGCAATGCTCTGCGCGATTTCCAAAATATGCTACAAAATGAAAAAGAAATTAAGAAATGAAAGAAAAAACAAAAAACAAAACAACCCCCCCAAAAAAAAAAAAACAAACAAAAAAAAAAACAACAACAACAAAACAAAACAGAAAAAAAAACCCAGAAATCACGATTTCAAAAATAGACTTTAATGCAAAATTTGTTCGGGATAATTTTAAATTTCAAGGGATGCAAAAATCGAAAAAAAATAATAATGTATAACAATGTAAGATCTCTTCTCTTATCAACGTTATGGCAAAGGATAGGAATGTCTCTGAGAGAAATATTCCACTCGATGCGTTTGTCAAATGGACGGAAATATTTTTCAAAAGACGAAATATTAAACAGCTGATTTGAAAAAAAATATTTTCTTCTTTTCCCCTTGACATAAAATTGCAAAATTCATGCATTTCAGAGAAATGTTTTTGTATTTTTTTAAATAAAAAAAAATAAGGAAAGCTTGTCATTAACACGCAACATTCAGTTAGTGTAGGGGAATTTTTCTGGAATATCTGAGAAGCTACAATCTCCCTATGCTTTTGATGGGTAGTTCTTAATGCACAATTTCAAATTCCATAGAAACATGTCATGCAGATGAAACAAAGTTATAAAACCAACCTAATCAACAGCAAAAAGAAAAAAAATGATAAAAATGAAAATAACAATAAGAATGATAATAATAATAACAACAACAACAACAACAACAACAACAACAACAACAATAACAACAACAACAACAGCAATAATAATAATAATAATAATAATAATAATAATAATAATAATAATAATAATAATAATAATAATAATAATTATAATAATAAATGATAATAATAATAATAATAATGATAATAATAATAATAATAATAATAATAATAATAATAATAATAATAATAATAATAATAATAATAATAATAATAATAATAATAAATGATAATACTACATGAGCCTCCCCTTGTGTTTCGGAGAGCATAAAACTTGCGGGATCTGTTGGTTCGCAGTCGAGTCAACACTGAAGGCCACTTGGGAACTCGTGCCTGTTATAGAACCAGGTGCAAGACGTGTCGTTTTGTCTCACAATCTTGTGAGGTGAAAAGCCTCGAGGTTCCTTCAGGATGACTGACTTATTCACCTGTACTAGTCTCAACCTTATATATGCGATAGTGTGCAAGCGTTGTGACTTAGTTTACATAGGTGAAACGGGTAGGACACTTTCTACTCGCTTTTGCGAATATTTAAAGGATGTAGCCGTTGGAGCTCCGAAGCCTGTACCCCAGCATTTTTGTTCTCCGGGTCATCAAGATATTTCTGATATGGAGGTTCTTGGTTTACGTCTATGGAGAGGTGACACTAGGTCCCGTTTTAACTTCGAACACAGGATTATCTTCGAAATGGGTAATTTGACCCCAGAGGGAATAACTGTCCAACAAATCTTCTCTCAAAACTATCAGGTTTGAGGATCCGTCAGATCTTTAATACAGCAATCTTTGTCCTTCATAAGGCTGCTCTTGGACTCGGTTATCATGTACGCGACTTCCGAAGGGGCGAATTTGAAAATCTTTTTTAATTCATCGCTCCATTTGCATTCGATGGCACCTTTTCATTGTGGAAGTGCGAAGCTAACCTTTGTATTCAAGACGCTTTCGACGACTACATCATTTTAAAAATAAGAAGTAATATAATTCTATACTTTCTTCATTACATATTCCTACCTATTGTTGTTAGATTATATAATTAATGTAAATATTTTCTCAGGAAATTCGGTCTACAGATTTCCTTTAAGCCATTGGCCTTGATTTTAATTTCCCCCCCCCCCCCCACTTTCTCTCCCCAATTCCTCTCTCTCTCTCTCTCTCTCTCTCTCTATCTATCTATCTATAAGAGATGATGATGAAGAAGAAGAAAAAGAAGAAGAAGAAGAAGAAGAAGAAGAAGAAGAAGAAGAAGAAGAAGAAGAAGAAGAAGAAGAAGAAGAAGAAGAAGAAGAAGAAGAAGAAGAAACAATACAGGCAAGAAAGTATCGATAAGAACATGCAACAAGAAATATTGTGCTTAGTTAATATAGAATAGTAACAAGATAAGATAAAATATTTTGTCCCGCTTCGAGAATCTAGGTTAGGATATACGTAAAGATTTTTAAATCTACTTTAATTCCATGTCACAAAAAATTAATTAACGGCACATTCTATCAAAATTAAAAGCTTTCACCAAAGATAATTACTTTCACTCATGAATGCTATCTTAAAGCCTACTTTTTTATGTTAGCACGATGTATACCAACGACTTTCTAAACTGATAATATCGTTAATGTAACAAGTTCAGTTGCTGCAATTTGATAAATTCAGCCCAAAAGTATCGCCGCCAAAGCATCATATTTCCCGAACTCCAACCCATTAAAACTGTCTGATTCGAAACTTTTTATTTATGTTGCGTGGGTGTATTACATCTAACCAACTGCTCTATAGGAGAACATTAATCTAACAAACGCTACGCCGAAGCTACGTAACATATTTTTATCTTTTTTTTTTTCGAAGTCTTCAGTTTTACGTAAAATGTCAACTTCATCCGTTTCCAAAGTTCCACTTCCAGGCTTCAAGAGCGGCTTAAAGTACAACTCTAGTCTAGACAGGGAAGGGGTTTCGCTTTCTCTCGGCACGAAGCTAATCGTGGTGATGTTCTGTGAAACACGACCGATGACTGGGACCGTTCAAATAAAAAACCTCGCGGTTGGAAAATCTGAAACGTCAAAGAGAAGTTAAAAAGGAAAGATCCTGATAATGTCAGATCGAATTTTTATGCAATGATATAGATGCAGAAAAGAGATTATAATGTCAATGAAGAGTGGGTCAAGAACGCTGTTTAAATACGTAGTGGTGACCCCCTGGTAGTGCTAGATAGTATGCTGTCATCATTGAAATTGTTATTGGGTTTCTTGTCCTAATCTGTTGTCAGTTCCTCCTTTAAATTAATAGCCGAACATCTGATATAGATGCAGAAAAGAGATTATAATGTCAGTGAAGAGTGGGTCAAGAACGCTGTTTAAATACGTAGTGGTGACCCCCTGATAGTGTTAGAAAGTATCCGGTCATCATTGAAATTGTTATTGGGTTTCTTGTCCTAATCTATTGTCGGTTCCTCCTTTAAATTAATAGCCGCAACATCTGATACAGATGCAGAAAAGAGATTATAATGTCAGTGAAGAGTGGGTCAAGAACGCTGTTTAAATACGTAGTGGTGACCCCCTGGTAGTGTTAGATAGTAACCTGTCATCATTGAAATTGTTATTGGGTTTCTCGTCCTAATCTATTGTCGGTTCCACGTTTAAATTTATAGCCGCAACATCTGTATTATACATTTTTTTTTAATTTGATCATCAACATGATCTTGACCATCTTCTTTGCTATCATCAAAACCATTCTAATCCCAAGGTAATACAATCACCATCACTCTTATCATTGTTTGTATGACGTACAGAGTCAGTTTCATCATTATCAACACCATTAACCCAATTTGATGTTTGTTTGCGTTATTGACCATGATAATTACAACCTTTGTAATTATGTATTATTTTTATCATATTTATAATGCTCATCATCTTCAAATTTATCATCGGAATAAATTATTCATCGTCATTAATACCATCACTTTTGTCAATCAACATTATCAGAACTATCATCCTTATCTTCATAATGCCTATCATTTTTCCATATCTTCACAATGATTTTCATTATCGTTATTATCGGTTTTATCTTCCTCTTCATCATTTTACTCATTATATATCACAAAAGGACAGACCGACAGATAGACAAACAATAAATGAGGTTATTGTTATACGCCATGGCTTATAAACAAGCCTAATCTCATCAATGTAATAAGACATTCAATATCACTCTCTGTGTCTCTGTATCTAAAACCAATTAGAAGGACATAAATACCACAGCTGGAGGAAAACTTGGTAGTTACAGAGGTCCCAAAGAACGTGTGTGTCTGTAAATAGTACAATACAGGGGCTAAAAAGAAACAGACACACAACTTTATAATTACGAGACAAGAGAAGAACCGGCACAAGCATAACTTTCACGTAGGGACGTTGTGACATTTCTGACCAAGCCGCATTAAAGGCGAAACGTCTATATGTTAAACTCATAGTGGTGTTGTTTCTTTTTTTTTGTCCCGTAAATATAAAGATAGAAAGCGACCTTTGCAAGTTATCTTCCTTCCACACCAAAAGTCTCAGGAAAATTGCACGGATCTTCTGGCCTAGATACATATCAAATGAAGACCTATTAGAACAGTGCCAACAAGAGACAATGGAGACAATCATTATCCGGAGGAGGTGGAGGTGGATAGGTCACGTACTCCGCAAGGAACAAGATGCCATCCCTCGAGTAGCCGTTCAATGGAGGCCACAGGGACACAGGAAACGCGGGCGACCGAAAACCACCTGGAGAAGGACAGTGGAGGCAGAGGCAGCAGCCATGGGACAGTCATGGGGCACCTTGAGGATGCTGGCTCAGGACCGTGAGCAATGGAAGGAGTTTGTTGCTGCCCTAATTGCCCACGGCAAAAAGGGCAGTAAGTAAGTAAGTAAGTAAAATATAAAGTTGTGTGCCTGTATCTCTTTAGCTCTTTTCTCTGTATCTGTGTTTCTCTCTCTCCCTCTCTCTCTCTCTCTCTCTCTCTCTCTCTCACTCTCTCTCTCTTTCTAGTTCTGCCTCTCATGTAGAAATACATTCAAAATTTCAGAAACCCAGGATACTAGTAATCAGAGTTCATAAAGAGAGAGAGAGAGAGAGAGAGAGAGAGAGAGAGAGAGAGAGAGAGAGAGAGAGAGAGAGAGAGAGAGAGAGAGAGAGAGATTTAGATACATTTTCTCCTGCAAAAAAAATAAATAAATAAGAAAACAATATCCACCAATGCGTATAGCGTTCATCACAAGAGAACGTTTGGACTTAAACATATTTGTATCGTAAACTTTAGGCTAATTTTCTGTATATTTAGTGACCACACAGATGGCCGTAACATACGCCACAATCATTCGTTTACAATCATCGCATGGTATTATACATATTATCAATATATGATGTGGAAGTCTTTTCAGGGTTCAACTTTTTTCTGAAGTCGAGATTAAAAGTAAACTCTTCAATCATGACGAAGAGATGATGTACGAAGCAAACAAAATAGAAATCAAGGAACCCAAAATCGAAAAAAACAAGAAACAAAATTTTTACCCTTCAAGTGAGAAATCATCGTTTGTTATGAAAAAAAAGTTTCTACCTTATTGGTAACGGATAAATTACATAGAGCCTTTCTAACATTATGCGACGAAATACCAGTCTGGCAAACTGAAAGCTATAATAATTAATATGTCACTCTGATTTTTGTGGAGTCTAACTATCTCTGAAAACATGTTAATAGATTTAGACGTGAATTTCCTGGGCAGATTCAGTCCATCAATTTCTCTCTTAGAATCAAATTAGACCACATAGGATCAGTTCTACTCGTACTGATATAAATACGTTCCTTGTCTAATCAACTTATTCCAGTTGAGCCGTCATTCCAATCAGCACGAAGCGTGAACCTCCTACGTTTCGCTAATAGATTCTTCGCATGCATCTCGTGGAAACCTATTTACGTTATGCCAGGTCAGGTTGCGTTGGCGTATCCGGTTAGACAATGGGATTATGTTGGGCAGTGGGTATCCGTAGAACACAGTATTTTTAATTGTTTACATATAATTATATATGTATAAATATATATATATATATATATATATATATATATATATATATATATATATATATATATATATAAATATATGTAAGTCTAGATCACTTACTATTATCGCTACACAAGTTTTTCAATTCTCCTCTCTACAGGGGAATAGAGGAAATAATACTTGTGTATCGAATAATAGTGAGTGATCTAGACTTTTCTTAATTTTTTTACGCTCCTTCAATCTTAAAGTTGAACATTCTTCTGATTTTGTACGTACTAAGCGAGATATGTATATATGTATATATTTATATTTATATATATATATATATATATATGTATATATATATATATATATATATATATATATATGTATATATATATATATATGTATATATATAAAGAGAGAGAGAGAGAGAGAGAGAGAGAGAGAGAGAGAGGGAGGGAGGGAGAGAGAGAGATAAAGAGAGAGAGAGGCGAGATTCTGCTTTATACTTCGATGTTGAAAAAAAATTCAAAGAAATAGAAAAAAAAACCTAAAAACAAAAACGCTATATTGTCGTGAACTATGAGGTGTACTGGTCGATAAGTTGATAACTTCACCACTAGATAATACTCGTTATACAGAAAAGCGAGTGAGAACCTACTGTACTGATTTAAATTTCGATGGCCAGAGAGAATAAACTGATGGTGCTTTCAAAAATATCTTAGAATGACCATCAAATAGTTTGAATAGCAAAGAGAGAAAGAAGAAACTAAAAAAGACGGTTGAGAATACAAAAGAAATTCAAAAGAAAAGAAGGATTGCATGTAGCAACAAATATGAACTTTCTAGAATAGGTGTAAAGAAGACAGGGCTGAGAGAAAGAAGGGAAAGATAATGACGCAGAGAGAGAAAAGGGAGAGAGAGAGAGAGAGAGAGAGAGAGAGAGAGAGAGAGAGAGAGAGAGAGAGAGAGAGAGAGACAGACAGACAGACAGACAGACAGAGACAGAGACAGACAGACAGACAGAGACAGAGACAGAGACAGACAGACAGACAGACAGAGAGAGAGGCATAGAGAGATAGAGAGAAGGAGAAGGAGGAAGTGACGTGGATGATAGATATAGAGAGAAACACAGGAAAAAAAACGTCAATAGTTGTGGTCAAAAGAACTGTCTCCCAACTCGCCAGGGTACTAATAAGACAACAATAAAGAAGGAAATGAAACATGAAGCACAATGGAAGGCAATCCACAGGCAGTAGCCAAGATTGAGTACACCCCAAAAAATCCCTTATAGTCGATATTATAGTGCAGGAAAAGGTCTTAGAAATATGGGATGGGGATAGGTGCAGGATTCTTGCAACAAAATAAACAGATCAGCTATAGAAAGCAATGATATTTGAAATAGTATTCAAGTGATTACAACTGTTAAGGTTCGTATTAAATACACCCTTATTTTTTTGTCCTGGAAAAACCTTGGTCTTTAGAAGACTCATTTTTTAACTGTTAAGTTTTTCCCCACATCAAACCCATCTTTCCAGTGATAAACCAGTGTTGTGTGAGCAGTCTCTGAAGAGATTTACTGCTACATTATTATCCTCAACATGTAATAAAACCAATCCGATGTTACATGCTCGTGATGAAATAATGAAGGATGAGAGCGGTCCCACAAGAAAACTCTAGCCTTTAGATCTTTCTGAAGGGTCTTTCCCTACCTGAGTTAGTGGCTTGCCGACGCTGAGTGAAGGATTTTGGAACCATTTATCGGAATGAATGTTTCAAAACTAAATATGAGATTAAATAAAAATTTTGCATAACAATATATATATCAGTATCAACTCGTTTATTCATTATTGTAACGCATTGTGGTGTAATTTGATCTACTGCTATTGTTACCCTGGGTCGGTGCGTGATTTTGGGTGTCGGATCGACTAGATCTATGTACATTATCTTATTTAGTTGCATAATGTTTGTATCTCAAGCCTAACAACTTAGTCTTGTTTATTGAACACAGCGCATACTTGTATGGCCAAGATTCTTCTGGAATCTTCGACTTAGTTCTAGCATAGTAATGATCTCGTCACTTCTTGATTGGTTGCTTGTACCAAGAATATTCTCTTACGATTTATGTAATTCCTTTTATGGATAATTCGACGAGATTTTGTACTAATAAGAGTCGAAACTATGTTCAGTCAGTGAACATCAAGTCTACCTACAGTGATTATTAAGTTAACCTACAGTGTGGTTAAGAGTCTATGTACAGTGATTATACAGTCGACCTCTTGTGTTGGGTTAAACAGTTTGCTATTTTTACTAGCGGACTTCAGACTTTTTTTCTACGGACGAGTCGAGTGACTGATTGTGTATATTTTCATACCCCTAGACAAACAGCCAAACAGATCGCTCCATCAAATCTGTTACGATTATAAAGTAAACAAATACATTAACAACGGTAAACCCTTCAAAGCCTTTATGACTTCGAGTTGGTTTCAACTAGTATAATAAAATTTTGTTTCATCTTTTATGATGTTGAAACAATTTAACAATAGGACAAAACATAATTACTCTTTGGTGGATAAATTTTGCGTAGTACTACGGCTTTCAGCGGATTCTTGTTAAGACGTTCTGTCTGCTAAATCAGTTAGAAAATTCTTATTTTCCCTTCCGACAAGCTCAGTAATAATTGATTGGGCTTCTTCCTCTCTGTCGAGCCTGCCGGAGATTGAAAACTCTCAGAGAGAGGGAGGGAGGGAGGGAGGGAGAGAGAGAGAGAGAGAGAGAGAGAGAGAGAGAGAGAGAGAGATAGATAGATAGAGAGATAGATAGATAGATAGATAGATAGATAGATAGAGAGAGAGAGAGAGAGAGAGAGAGAGAGAGAGAGAGAGAGAGAGAGAGAGAGAGAGAGAGAGAGAGAAAGTGCTAGCTGTTCTAAATGTATCAACATTGTGGATGTGTGGGGGATTATTGACGTGCAGAATATAACTGTTTACTTCCACGCCAGTAAAACGCGTCCTGCATGTTATCTCTCTGTACATTAGACGAAGTGAACTTATATTAATCGATGTGTAGTAATTTTCTTATTTATCGTTAAAGAAACTGTTTTATGTGCTTGCCGAGACTATTCAAGATAATTCGCATGAATCTGACTGATTAAAAAAAAAAAAAGATATGAAGGAAATAGAACTAGTCTGCCGTCTAAGAAAATCTTCGACACGTCCTAGAGTTCATTAAACCTTTGTACGATGATAAAGGTTTTCAAAAAAAGAAAAAAAGAAGTGAACAGACTGAATTTCAAATATTATTTGTAAACCTCATAACCTGTAAAAAAAAAACCAAAAAACGACTATGTGCATAATCAGAGCTTTGTCGTTTATATCAAACTAAATATTATAAACTTTCCTGTTATTGTTTTCATTTTTTTTACTGTCGCATCGATCATGGAATTTCAACTTTATTCAAGTCACAAATCATATGCGCTATAACTTTGAAAAAGAAAAACAGGCAAAATAATTCATTTTGTTATTTCAGTCCCTAGGCTAAGCCAGTCCTTATCCTCATACAATAACTGCTCGTAATTCTTTGGAAAAAAAATGTGATATCATTAAAACTACGACATGTTATATAACATAGAGTTCATGCTTTAGCACCCTTCAATCAAGAGAAATTCGCTATTGCAGTATTTAGTGAGCTTTCCTCAAAACACATAAAACCCACTCAGAGCATAATAATGCTAAGTGGTTGAACTATTCAAACCACACGTGACGCTCTTGCTTTAGATAGATGCAAACAATAAATTTATATGGAAACAGTAACTTAATAGAATAAGTGAAAGGAACATCATTGCTTTGTCTCTTTGTAAAATATTCTGGATATCTTTTGGGCTCAGTTTAAGATGAAAATGTTTTCAATTTTTTTTTCTGATTCTCAGAATTATGAGGTACCAAGTAATCTACGGGTTTGAAGAATAACTAGAAACAGCTGCAGAAACGAACACATTAGCTACACTTACAGCTCTCGTCACCTTTATCTGTATTTTCGGCTATTGTTGGCCCAAAGAGGGTATAAATAAAAGAAACCAAAACCGCTTACTGCAATGATTTGACTTGCTGCTTGACGGGGACTGCACGTCCTGTAAATTGAGTGATGCTTTGGTATTGATATTAGTTTGTAACCTTCTAAAAGTAATTAGGAACACAAAAGTAGAGCACCAGGACAAGAACCACAATGTAACGTGATGTAATTTAGCGCTGATGTGTTCTAGTACAACCTTTAACTTGTCTGGATTTTTTTTATCTCAAAGATTATATACAGTTACTGGTTTTTAATGACACTGTCTTTTAATTGTAATCCAAAACATCACAGACAGATCTTTACGTAAAACGCCCCTCTTTATATATCACATGCATGCACACTAAAAAATAACACTACTGTTTTTAGAGACTGAAATCTTGTAAATCAATTAAGGTATATACCAAGGATTCCCTTCTAACTATAATAACCAGAGAATAGTTTCTGGAAAAACTATGATGTCGCAAGAGCTTCGAAACAATCTTAGAATCAAAAGGACTAGACTTATAACACCTCTTGCCCGACAGCAGATGTTACATTGAACAGTGAGATAAACTATCTCACTCACTTCTACCTGGAGTGTTGAGTTTTATTATCAGCTTAGTAATGACGCCAAATCAATTTAGAAATTTATGAAGGTCACAAAACTATTGTACACACACTCTTGATCTTGATACATTGTATGAAAATATCTGTTTAAGCGTCGAGAAGGTATGTCATATCAATGCTATTTTTCTTTGCTAAAGTGACGACCTTTGACACAGCAGATGTCACACCTTTTTTCTGCAACGCAACAGGTGAAAATCCCCGCCCACCACATGAACACCCATGCACATCGTATTGCACTCGCCCATCCTTTTCCGCCTTTTTTCTGGAATAGAAGATACTTTACCTTAAAAATATTAACCCCCCCACACACATCCAAGCGTACTCGCTCTAACTCCCCCCACCCCCTTTTCCTTATTATCTTCTCTTCCCCTATTTCACAGTACTTCTCCCCAGAAAGAAAAAC
>JAWDGP010007652.1:332500-392500 GCA_033675545.1 Elysia crispata
GTCGACTCCTTTATGAAAGAAAATATTAAGGCCAACAGCTTAAAAATACAAATGAAATCTCTAGATCAAATTTCTTTAAAAGCTTTTATTTTGTCAGATAAAATAATTAGTACACTTCTTCAGACAACGTGGCATGTCTTTTAGACATTTTTACTGAAATTCATTAGAAAATGTCAAATATTTTGTAAACAGAGCGATCAACTATTTTTATTTGAGATTTTTTGTTTTGTTTCTAGCTTTGGCGTATTTCTTTTCATAGCTTACAAAATTCGTTTATAAGGGTTGATCATCATAATGTGGTGATTTATTTTCACACTTTTAGTTTGACATCTTCATTGAAGCTTGACTTTTTTTTTTTAATATCTGCTTCGTGTTGAATTGAAATTTTTTCTTTTTCTTTTGTTTTTTTTCGATTTTATCAAATGATATTTTGTGATATTTTTGCCGACTTTTATCGCAGTAATTTGATGTTGAGAATTATGTTAGAGTTTGGTTTCCCATATCCACCATCAATTTTGTTGATATAAACATTCGTTTGAATGAAAATAGTTGGAACTAAACAATATAACTTCTAATCATTGTTAATAATATTAAGAATAAAAAAAAACGTTGCAAATGATAGCTGCAGTAAACGCTATATTAATGTACTCAAATCATAAACTGTGCATTTTTTAATGAAAGGAAAAAACGAAAACCCTAAAAATTTTATTATATTTTGTTTTGTCTTTTTTTTTTATTATTATTATAATGCTGAAATATAGCAATCATGAATCAAACCATTCTCGCTGCAGATGACCGTTTGGTTGCTGAATTAAACACTTTAATCTGCTGATTAATTATTTTTTGTTTTTTCACTACATTTTTCGAGAGGTCAAGTCAAAAATTTCTAGATTTTAGAAAGAACAAACAGCGCCAAATAATTTCCATGAGTTAATCTCAAAATGAGACAGATTTACTGCTTGCTAAGATTGAAGTAAATCCCCCGACTTTACTCGCACGCTTTGATAATGAGTAAAACGTTTCTAGTACGAAAGATCAATCAGAACTGAGTTTTGTCATTGAAAACATCTATGATTGACTCATTTGAGCTTTAAATTACATAACTTGGAATTAAAAAAAATATTTATTATTAGGATTATTATGCACACTTGGGTTGACAAAATATTGAGAGAAAAACAGTGGATAGGCTACCTATCAAACATGTTTAATTTGCATCTCATTATTATAGATGTTTTTGGCAGTACAGATAAAGTAAAATAGAAATGTACAAGGAGAAATTGAAATTGCTCATCATCTTGTCAAGCCTTCTGTCAAATAGTAACCAGGATTGAAAATACCCTGCATGATTATACCATTAGTTTTTTATAATGTAAATTATACATTTTAGTTGGTCATAATGCGTGGTAAAAGCGTTTGTTTGTCGTAATGTGTCTATTTCTTAGCTTTGCTCAAAGAGGATGCGTCCCTTCTGTCAATTCTCTCATCAATTATTTAACGATTCTTTGAAATGCAATTAACGCACTTTTATTTGCTACTACTTTACAAACCTACGATTGTCTGCCGAAAATAGCAACAAAATATATGATGACAAATATTTTTAAACCATTTTAGCTCTAGAAAAAAATAAGGAATTAATAATGTAATCAAGGATCATCTACTGACTAGTTGGAGCGTTAGGTTTAGTTCTTTGTTCCCAAGGAATTACTAAGGAATACAAGATAACCGTCAGCTCTGGTCTAGAATCACATCCCTTAGTATGTTATAATAATCACACACGAGTACTGTAGTGGTTCGGTGCTTAAGCACTTTCCAAGGTTCTAGTTTAATAATCCGAGACAGCTAAAAGAGGCCAGGGTCTAACATGAAGTCTGTCGTAACATGAGTTGTAAAGATATATCTAATTATTTACGACAGCCAAAACTATCCACAAAGACTTGGCTCCAAAATAAAGTTTTTCGTAACCTAAGTGGTAAAGACTTGTGCCTAGTTCTCCAAGACGGTCAAAAGATATCCCTAGAGACTAGGCACTCACATGAAGTCAGATGTCATCCGAATGTTAATGGGCCTAAAGGTTTATTGTCCCCACGTTCGTTTCAACTTTACCTTATTTCTTTTTCTTTTCTTTTTTTGACCCACTTTGCTTATAAACCAAGAAAACCAATTGGTTTTCAAACCAGAGATAAGCAACAGTATTTAGAAAGAAGTCTTCCAAAACCAGAAAAAATAAAAAATAAAAAAAAATATCGAAAGTTAATTGAGTTTTTGCAATAATTAATACGGTTGATGGCCGGTATAAATAAATTCGAAGAACCTGACGGTACATTACAGTCGGTGCTAGGAGTATTAGTTTGCGGTTGTCGAAATGCTATTCAACATATATTTTTGGGCCATAGCCGCTGTAAATTGGGGTTGATGATTGCCAGCACCATTAAACTACAACTACTTGCTTAATAAACTATAAGTTAACTAAGATGCAGTTACAATATGCATTATGATAAAGCCTTATTTAAGTCTCAATTTGAATGATTTGATCCTTACGTTTAGATCGCAATAAAATTACATTTCAACGAATTTAAATTTAGTATCAGGAAACGTCTTCATTACTCTGAAAGAATGCGATTTTACGCATGATTTTTCTATCTTGCACAAGACATCAAGCCAGAGGTGCAAATATTAAAGCCAGAACAAGAAAAGAAAAATAATGTTTTTTGAAAAATGTCCGACCGGGTGATATTTTTATATCAAACATTACCATCGATGTTTTTTAAATATTCCTTTTTGTTTGCCAGAGATTTTGACATATATTAATAGCGTTTAAAACTATCTTTGTTAAACTGAACCGCATTGTCAATATTTGTCATACAAAGATGAAAAGTTAAACGCTTCCCATATCATTTTGCCTTTTAGTTTTACTATCTTTGGTCAAAATTTAGCTGCATATATCTGAAAAATCATTGTGGACTATATTTTCCGTCGAAAAGCATCCAGATGATAAAAAAATGCATTTCAGATGGAGCTTTCTCGTCGATGCGTGCAGAGAGCTTTTTGAACGCAAAAAATGAAAGCCAATTTTTGATGACCCTTTAACTTGACGCGAAGTATACTGTTGTGACGTCTTTTAGCACAAATCGAACTAATTACAAAATCTTCCAATCACATAAACTAAATACCCTGATATGTTACATATCTACAATACAAATCTAATTCTGCTTATGCAGTAGGTTTATGAGTTTTGCTATGATTTTTCAATTTTTCGTTGCCAGGATGCCGCAGTGTTACAAGCCGGCCTTAATGGCCCAACAAGATACATCCGCGTTTGGCAAGAACTCTCGCTATATGAAAGCTACCAATTTCAACCAGAACTCTCGCCGGCGAGTTAATGTCTTGAATACACTAGAGGCAAAGTTCACGCGCATGCGCCTGTCAGTTATTGAGCGGAACATACAACAGAGACTGACGGCGCAGAGCAAAGCGCGGATCAACATACTCGAGTCATACAAACGGACAATGGCGTACAGGATGGTGCTGAAACGGCATCCGATAAGACACAGAAAGGACTACCACGCAGCGCTCAACGACACCTACTCTTTCCACAGTCTGCGCCACGAGGTGAAGAAGATGCTGGAGGACATAGCTCCGGACAATGTCGCGCACAGACAGGCCCAGGCTAAAGTAGAGGTCTGTCGTGGGGAGTACAAAAACATTTTGGAACACAACCGCAAAAGCATTGTCGATATCATCCCGAAAATCCCCGTAAAAACCGCCGAAGAAGAGGAGGAGGAAGCCAACCGCACTCCAACACCGCCACCATCTAACTTCAAAAATATGGTCTTGCGACGCTCGCTGGTGGCTCCACCTAGAGGCTTGGCCAAGGTGGCCCAGGCTGTCAGTCTCAAAATGGTCAAAGAAGGGTCTTGGATGGGCACGGGGCCCAAACCCGGAGAACAAGGCGCGTCCAATCGACAGTCACCTGACAAGAATGTTTCTGGCGCATCCCTTGCAGAACCTCATGCCATCACCGAAAACTCTTTAAATCCTCACGCCAAACTTCCTGCCATAGTGAAGGCGGCCGCTTGAGCTTTTGCAGTGGCGTCTACAGTAGGAGCATCGGGATTTTCTGAAAGTGGATTGCTATATAAATAGATCTAACGACGAAAGAATTTTTTTCTGGCGTCAATCTTCACACGGCTGCAATTCAATGTTGGATACTGGTAACCGAACTAGAGCCTTACCTCCATGCTTCATTTCTCTTTCTACTTCAGAATGGGGCAAAATAGACGAGAGAATTTATTTCGCTATGCAAGCTGATCATTATGAGAGGCAGTTCATAAAGTATGGAAAATTCTATAGGACTGTCCGCTTCAATAAACTTCAGACCACAACTATGGTCAAAGCCAGAGAAGCTAGAAACAGAGATATTTGACAATATGGGAAACTAACAGCGCACATCAACTTCTCAAGAGCTGCAGAAAAGCCAATCATTTCCTAGCAAAGGGTGAAAAAGGAGAGGAATTTCTATATAATGATTATCAGAATATGGGCAGACAAGAATCTTGCACTATAACTTTTGCCCTGAAAAATTCATGTGTCAATGAGAAAGATATACTGGTTGAAATTGACGTATCGAATTAACGTTTCCAGGCACTCTCAGCCGTTAGGAAGATTAAGTGTTATGTAAAACTAACACACAAAATAAATGTTGTTTTCCAGGTGTGGTTTCCAACAAAATGTTGAGACACTCTCTCTGATTATCACTGCGAAATAAGAATTCAGAGCCTCATACGTTGAGGTTTGTTTTTTTTCCGAGGAAAATGGCGAAGCGCTTACAGGTCAGACGTACATTTGTGTTGAAAAATCTTTGGTTACACATATTAAATAAACTGATTTAAAATGCCATAAAATTTCTTTTTGAATCTCCAAATAAAGCTTTTCCCATAATTTACTGATCATTTCGTTCATTAATTTGTTATCCATATGGCTTGTCTCCGGATAAACAAGATCAATTTTTCGTTTCTTTTTTGTTTTAACCATTATTTTGACGTATGACACTTTATAACACAATAGATAAAAAGAATATTTTTAAGGAAATGTAAAGCTGAAGGTGATAGAACATCACTCACACATATTTATTCAACACTCAGCATAGAAAGAACCGCAAGAGAGACAGAGAAAGAATGAGAAAGAATGAAGAATAAAGAAATAGAGAAAGACAGAGAAGGAGAGTAGTAGGAATAAAGACATAGGGAAAGACATTGAGAGATCGAGAAAGCGAAAGCAGAATTAAATCTATATGGCTTCCAGAGCAGCTCTAGAAAGGATAGAAAAGCTCACCGAAATGATTACCTTTTTTTATTATTGTTCATGAAATCAGTCCCTTGTTTACCATTCTTATAGTCGGTAAACGAATAACGTTCAAAACATTTTTTTTTATTTCCAGCCGAAGCAAACATAAGGCACGAAAAATATGTTGTTTGTCTGACATTTGACACGTTGAACCCATTTGTCTGGGCCGATTTGTTGCGTCCTTTTAAAATGATCTATGTGTTTTTCCAAAGATAGATCGAAAGATATTGTCTACACGTATCACCACTCCAAGATCCCAGAATGCAAGGTAACCTTTTGGCACCAAGACTCCCATAAGTTAGCGAAAAACTTATAAAATGTCGTTGATGGGATTTTGTCACGAGCACGTCAGTTTGGTTGTGTTCCAGTGTGAAAAAAAATAAACTCAACGGTGATTCTCCTTTTGAAATTAATATTGAAATTTACAAATTACTGTGGACTTAGTTTATTGATATACTCATTCCCTCCTTTTTACGCCTTCCGTTAAATTTTAACTTTCCCTTTACAGGAAAGGCAACAGGAAGAAAAATTTTGTCATTTACACCAGCCTGTCTCAGAAACCACAAAGTTTCAAATTGTGATTCCATCCGGTTCATTCATTTCAATTCGCGCATGACTCAATATTTATTTCAGGACTGTGAAACGCGCAGTTTCTAAATCTAGAGTCAAGGGGAGGAAAAGTTGAAAATGTGAATAAGTTTTTTCTCCTAGAAAAAAATAATGATTTTTACCGTTATAATTATTTGCATGAAACTATTTATAGATATCAGATGATTACAACTGTACGAAGAACTTCAAGATGAAAGTGAATCCGTTTGATTATAATATGTAGATGGATTTTCAACTTAAAAAATAGATCAAGAATGAGTGGGATCGTAGCAAGAGAGAGAGAGAGAGAGAGAGAGAGAGAGAGAGAGAGAGAGAGAGAG
Organism: Elysia crispata; assembly: GCA_033675545.1. NCBI lineage: Eukaryota > Metazoa > Mollusca > Gastropoda > Plakobranchidae > Elysia > Elysia crispata. The sequence continues at coordinate 338,773 of JAWDGP010007652.1, forward strand.
AGAGAGAGAGAGAGAGAGAGAGAGAGAGAGAGAGAGAGAGACAGACAGAGACAGAGAGAGAGAAACAGAGAGAGAGACAGAGAGACAGAGAGACAGAGAGAGAGAGACAGAGGCAGGGACAGAGACAGAGAGAAGAAAAGAGGAAAAAAAAGTAGTAGAGAGCTAGAATATGTGTATAAAAAGGATGTATAGGAGGATGGAGTTTTAGAAAATAATGTAGACAGATTAAAAAGAATAACTCATGATAATATTGCCAAAGATATAACTATGAAGATAGTAGAATATGTGCAGAGACTGGCGAAGAGACCTATAGTTGTTTTCTTTAGAGAGAGAGGATGATTGTTAGAGTCGGGAGGAAATCAAGAGTTTGCGATGGAAAGCAAGAAAGAAAGGAGGAAAGAGAAGTAGGAAGAGAGATGGGTGGAGAATGTAAAGAAAATGGGTGAGAGAGATAGAGATATAGAGGTAGTAAGACAACGAGAGATAGAAGAGAGAGACAGAGAGAGAGAAAGAGAGAGAGACACACACTCATACACAGAGAGACACACACAGAGAGAGAGAGAGAGAGAGAGAGAGAGAGAGAGAGAGAGAGAGAGAGAGAGAGAGAGAAAGAGAGAGATATGCTTTGATCCAAGCGTAATATGAGAGAACCAAAACAACCAAGTCCTAAAAACTCCGTGAAAAGTATCTGGTGTTCAAGAAGTGAGTGGAAAACAGAAAGAGATAATAAGAACAGTACTGAGATTGAGCCAACAGCCATGTGGGAGTTAAGCGGCGCAAACAAAAAACATCCGTGAGTTAAATGCCAAAAAAGGTGGTAGAACTGCGCGAGTCATTATCAACTTAAAGACTGGCTGAAAAAGAACTGATCCAATCCGTGAAGAAAGTCATTGTGATCCTTGTGCCAGGAGCACACCGCCAAACGAGGTCAAGCAGGTAAATTTAAACTGAATACACCACAATACCGTCTGGAAAAGAAGAATGAACATCTTTTGCTTTACAGAAAACAATAAAGAAAAGGCTTTGCAAGACAAAACAAAACAAAAACTTTGCGCCCACTATTGCATTTGATTCATTATAATTATCTTAAGGGAATCGTGAAATTTCTATTTCAATCTATAAATTTGAAACCTGTGAAACCTGTGAATGTGAATTCCAAAGAGCTTCAAAAGAACAACAGTTCCTTTAGAACGGTTTTTCCACTTATATTTAAATATTCCCGTTTTTTTGTTTTTTTTTGTGGGGGGGGGAGGGGGGGGGGGGGGGAAAGAGCAAAGAGCAAGGAATAGTTTCATGTATATGATGTGAAGGAACAATGCATTGTATGGAGAAGAATAGAGCAGTGTTGTTGGAACAAGCATTGTGCTGTTAATATGTTACATGATACGTCAATTAGGTATTTTGATTTGAACCTTTGATTTTAACTGGAGAATTAATTTTGTCTTTCTTTATACCATTAAAGATTATTCCGCATAATTATGTTTTATTACAAAAATGCCATCACCACAAGTAACATGACCGCCAAAAGTAAAAAGCAAATTAATTCATGAACAAATAAACTAAAATAAAGTAAGTAAAAATAAGATTTGATAAATACAATTTGGTTCGAGATATTAAAAAATCTACATACATTCTTTTTGGTACATCAATCTATCGCCTCAATAAAAGTTAAATAATTCAAAGATGAAGTCATGCCCAGACACAAAGGAAACGTGTTTTTTTCTATTTCAAGTGCAAGTTCTGTGGGAAATTTTACATTCGTGATATAAATATTTTACACTCTCACTTCATTCTTAAAATAAGTATCTCAGAGGCACATATTTGATCTATTTTCTTTGGATGGATAGCAAACAAAAAAAAAAAAAAACATTATGAGAGGATCTGTTTCCTCTAATGAAGTCACAAGAGAGTACTAAAGTAGAATAAAAAAAAAAGAGGGAAAACAACTTTTTTCCTACTTCCGGCTTATTCTTCTCAAAAAGATATTTTTTTTAGCAATAAATCCCCCAAGAAATAAAAAAAAATATTCCCAAAAGTTAAATTAAAAAAAAAATAAAGCTATCAGAGAAAATGGCTCACAAATAACGCAAGTATTACTGGGGTTTTTGTTAGCTTAACTGCTAAGAATGGAACTAGGCTAATCTTTGAAACCTTAATCATTCTGATTTTTTTAAAATAATAATAATAATAATAATAATAATAATAATAATAATAATAATAATAATAATAATAATAATAATAATAATAATAATAATAACAATAATAATAATAAAAAGAGAAAATTCCTCTTTTTATTAATCAGAAAAGATTCTTGTTGTAACAACATTCTTTAAAAAACTTGCCCGTTTGCTACACCAGCTAGCCTTCCGAGGAGGACCGCTGGTCATTGTAGAGTAACATCGTCCGAGCTGAGACCATCCAATCATTTCTTCGCGGGTTCGAGTTCCCCAGAGTCCGTGAGTGCCTGTAGAGCCTCATCTCTCTTCATCCGCCCTGTCTAATGTAGGCCAGAATTTGATGTGCAAATATGCCTGAACTATACCGTGTTGTGAACAGGCGATACATATCAAAAATGAAAAAAGACAACAAAAAACAACAAAACAAGCAGCCTTCAGAATATAATGATAGGCGGAGCTGGAGGTTCACTGTAAAACTATAATCATAATTCTGATGAGCTATCTTCAGACCACTTCCTTGCCCGCTTCATACATGCTTGCCTGTTGCAAAACAATGAGTTTTAATTATCTGCGACAAGGTTTTGATAGCGACAGCGCAACTATTGTGATCGTATGAAGATGAGAAGGGCCCGGATGCGATATTGACAATTGGAATTGTCGGGGATTTTAATTCCTTCGAAAAAAAATGTATTATTCCTAAAGCGGAGAAAAGCCAGAAAAAAATATTTTCACTGCATAAAACGAATGAAACCGCAAATGCCATTGAGACGAAAAAACTGTCGCATTTAACAAAGAAAAAAAAAATATCAAAATCAGATAATTACATTATATTTGCCTATCATGAGGTAATTGATTGAAAACATGAACTGAATGAGAAGATACGGCAAAAAAAAAAAAAAATGATACATTCCAACAAGAAATGAAAACACAAAAAGGCGCTCAGCGGCAAATGAATAATAATATTGACTAATAAATGCGATTTTCTGGGCACAATGAAAGTATTAATAATCAATTGTGGTACGGGATTAGTCTGGCTGGTTTATCTTGGATATTACTTTCAGCCCTAAGGCTGCAGTTTGCTTACCGTATGTTTCTGTTCACCAGACGATATAGGTATCCACTTGCCTCCGTTAAAAATAATAACACAAATTAATGGTTTAGAATGTCGTGAAAATAACCTTACGTTCTCTCACTCTCTGTCTCTCTGTCTCTTTCACTCTCTCTTACTCACCCCCCCCCCCCTCTCTCTCTCTCTCTCTCTCTCTCTCACTTTCTCTCTCTCACTCACCCTCTCTCTCTCTCTCTCTCTCTCTCTCTCTCTCTCTCTCTCTCTCTCTCTCTCTCTCTCTCTCTCTTTCTCTCTATTTCTCCCTATATGCCCCAGTTATTTTGCCTGAAGTGAACCTTTTACTGAGAAAATCATCGTTCAACAATGCCTGTTACAAGAAACAATATTTACAGCTGCAGCAGAAAAAAATGAAATAAAGCGAAATAATTTAGAGCAGACAAATGATAGCTGTTTCGCAAAAAAAAAATATCTTGATTTGTTGGTAACATGTTAGAATTAACCTAAGGCATATCCGTCGGCACTATGGCCTTATACGTATTATCTATTTACTTATTTTCTTCACATCATGGAGGCGGATAATGAACTTTGAAGAGGCAGACGAAAAATATCAAGACTCAGTAAAATATTATTTTTCTTCTAGAAATTAAGAAACATAGGTAGTTATTTTTAATCGTGATTTTCCTTAATAACATGTCGCATTCGTTATTATGTTGTTGATATTATTTGTGTTTGTTTTCGTCAACTAAGAATACAAATAGTTTCTTTACTTATTTATATTCAACTAGAAATTAATTATCAAACGCTGTTCTGAATAAAAATAATTTTCATAAAAGAAATCATTACAATTATTATAATTTTCAAACAATGTAACATGATGAGGCGCCTTTTTCCATCTTAACGTTTTAATTTATTTTAATCTAAAATGGAATTTAGATTGGAAAAAAAATTGCAATTCCGTTTTTAGATTAACTTACGAAAATCTCTTTTTTTTTAACACAAATAAATCTTAGCTGTACATGAGTCGTTTGCAATGACTGATTAGATAAAATTGAACACATTAATATTTTTTCAATGTAAAAAACATTACAAAACGGTCAATCTTTCAAACAAAAGAAAATTATAATCAGCGGGGAGGAATTAAAGCGCAAATAACAATATATATAAAAATTGTACAGTTTTTGTCTTTCACTGAAATCAAACTTATTATAATAAAAAAAAAAGTTCACCACTGTCTGTACAATGTTTTAGAAAAATGAAGTTAAGCGAAAGTTTAACAAGGAAGAACTCTATTCTAACACTTGTTTTCAGAGTGGGAGAAAAGTGTCATCGTATACATACAAAAGGATACATTTGGCACGTCGGACTCTTTAGGTGTAAAAAGAAATTTAATAGATACAGAAAAATTGTAACATATTACTCATCGAAAGAAGGCAATCACCTGCCCTGAATAATTCAGTTAGCTTAAGTGTAAAGCAAAAGAGACATACTTCACGAGAGAAAGATAATTAAATGGAGAGAGATATAGAAAAAAATGGAAAGGAAATATTTACCATAAAAACAAGCAGTTTGTTCTTAATTAAAAAAAAATTCCCCTTTCTTTAAAGGCATTAGCTTTGTAATTTTTGCATGTTCCAATTAATCTTCCGCAGACACATTCAATCAATTATAAAAATTGGATATTGCGAAAAGAATTTTTTTAAATCATAGTCTTTAGAAAATATCGAATTTCAAACAAGGTGACATTTTAACACTTGATTTTGACGCATGCAGAAAATGCCTACGTTTCAGATTCAAAATGAGTTTATGTTTCTCTTTAATCAGTGAATAACAACAACAACAACAACAACAACAACAACAACAACAACAACAACAACAACAACAAACAACAACAGCAAGAACAAAAACAAAAGAATTGAAGAAAACAAAGTGAAAAATTAAAATAAAAAGAATTAAACAAGGCAGAGTAATCTGACCTGACATATTTAATTAACCCCACCCTCATAATGTACGCTTTGGTTAGAGATAGACATAAATCGACCCATGGCTTTCACAAATAAAGAATTCCTTATAAAATGAGCCACACGGTCACGCTATTCATCTTCCTGTGACAACTCCAGATAGGTTTTTATATTTGCCATATGTCATTCCGACCAAGAGGTTCCAAGGACCAGGATACCGTGACTCAATCGAACTCTCAACTCGCACTGGACGCTTCTTATGAATAGTGAGATAATTTTGTAAAATTCTTGTCTCTCTAAATATTTTTTTCAGACGCTTTTTCTTATGCAGGCTAAAAAATAGGTAGATGTGAATACCCAAAAGGTACTCTACATTCAAGGCACTTTTGGTTTGCATCTACATAATTACCCTTATACGAGCATATAGATGGATCTTAAGATAAATTGGAAAAGTAGCTTTTTTACAGCACTAATGACATTTAATTTTGTGACATTTTATGGAATATAATGAAGCAGATCCACGATAAATATTTTTCTAGCCCAAAGACCGTTGCAGGGGCTATCACTTTGTCAATATTTTTACAGAAAAAAATAGGTATGACTAGCCAGCGGGGAAGCGTAGCTCAAAGTGAAGCCTTGATTGTAACAGTTGGTACAGGCTGGTATTCAGACGTTGTTGTTACACCCGAGGAAAAACAACGGGCTGACTATTTATAGCATCTTTCGGCGAACTGATTGAATCGGATCACTAATTAACATCTAGATACCTAGACAGCTTTAATTAGCAGAGGAACAGGGCGACGAAAATAGATGTTATTTAAATATCACATGGAAAAATAATCATACTTTAATAATCTTGGAGATGTTCATTTTGCTCTAGTCTTCAAAAAGAGCTTTTCGGGTCACACTCCTCCCAGCTGCCATGTCATACCTGATTTCCGCGTATTGCATAAATTGCGATTTCTTCAAATAGTTGACAAACAGTTCTTGTTTACTGCCAAGTAGCCTACATAGAATTACTCTCAAGAACTTGAAAAAACACAAGTTACACAATGGACCAACCAACTGTCCCACTTAGTATTGTTCCAAGTCAGAATATTGAAACGATGACTTGATCAATCTGCAACGAACGCTGTGTCACAAACTATGGTAATAAAAAGTCTGTTCTGTTGATTCTACTTGACTTTAGCGCTGCTTTCGACACAATCGACCATGATATACTATTGGCTCGCGCGCATTCACCTTTTGGCATCGATGGAAAAGCCCTTTATTGGCTTAATGCTTATCTTAAGAACAGAACGCAGACAGTATCCATCGACAATAACAAAGCAACTCCATCTCCTCTAAAATATGGTGTCCCACAAGGTTCTGTCCTGGGACCTCTACTTTTCACCATGTACACAGCACCTGTAGCTGACATTGCAAAGCGGCATGGAGTAAATTATCATCTCAACGCAGACGACACCCAGCTCTATGTACCACTTGATAATACGCTTGAGACTGCATCTTACCAAAAGGAGTCAATCGAGAAATGTGTGGTTGAAATTGCAGATTGGATGAACTCTAACAAACTTAAGTTAAATAGTGATAAAACAGATGTGATCGTGTTTGGGACGAACAAAGCTCTTATAGATCTTAACTTTAATAGTGTTCAAATAAAAAAGTTCCAGCGTTCCTGTTTCAAGTTCAGTAAAGAATCTGGGATGTTATTTAGACGCAAATTTTACTATGTCTTGTCAGATCAATAGCATATGTCAGCAATCGTACTACCATCTTAAGAATATTGGCATGATCAGAAGCTATATTAATAAAGATACTGCTCAACTTCTAGTCAGCTCTTTAGTAATGAGCAGAATAGACTACTGTAATTCATTGCTTACTGGAGTATCTCTTAACTCAATAATTAAACTTCAGAGAGTACAAAATCAGGCAGCCAGGATTGTATCCTGTGCTAAAAAGCATCAGCACATTACACCTGTCTTAAAAGATCTTCACTGGCTTCCAGTTAAGCAAAGAATTGATTTTAAAGTACTGACCTTTGTTCATAAATTTTTTTCAAAATATATCTCCTTTTTATATTCAAGAAATTTTAGAATGTCATAGGCCTAATAGAGTTTCAAGATCAAGTGGTAATAATAAACTAGCTGTACCACGATCTCATTCAACGCTAGGTGATAGGGCTTTTTCAATTTACTCTTCCATTAAATGGAATGCCCTGCCGGCATATTTGAAACTATCTTTTACACACGACAATTTTAAACGACATTTAAAGACTTTCCTTTTTAAACAAGCCTTTGTGTGACCTCTTTCATGTTTTAGGGTCTTATTGATGTCAAATTATATATCTACTGTTTTTATTGTGAAAAATCTGTACGCGCCTAGAGCATTTTATTTAAGGTGATATACGGCGCTTTATAAATGGTTATTATTATTATTATTATTATTATGGGCCTGACCACTTGGGGTTTGTAATCTAGGGATCCACACAAGACTTACCATACTTTGGACAAGGCTAACTTCAATCTGTTAGGAACCAAACTTATTTTACTCAATTCTTTCTGCAGGGCAACCATTATCCCAGATAAGGTTTTATCATCTCCGAAACTCCCTCAATTATTGTTCGAATATCCCGAGATAGTCTAAATATCTTCAGACACTCCGAGAGAAATGTTAATAGATTAAAGCTTCGTTTCAGGTCTTTTTTCAAGTCGTGTGGCGTGTTTTGCAAGTTCACATCGACCTCATCGGGTCTCTGCTGCCGTATAGGCATCTTATATTCATTCTCAGCAATAACGACTATTACCTACCCAGGCAGGTGACAATCTCAGTCTTGGGAAGGTATACCATATCAGTCATTCACGTCTTCATCACACACAGAATCTCAATTTACAGACTGCCATCATCTTTTACTTTTAATCGAAGAACTAAATTTAAGATACACCTAAAAGACTTAGTGGCTTCCATACTTTAAAAAATTCATGCCACGGTTGAAAGATTACTCTCTCTCTCTCGAAATTTAAAACCACGGGTGAATTCTTTAATTACATGACTTTTTGAATTTCGCAATAATAAAAAAAAATGAGCTGTGGCCTCTTTGTGTCCACTGGTATGGTCAATCGAAAGTCTCTGCTTCAACTCGCATAGGGAATCTTTTTGCGATAATAATGGGCAACAGTCCGTCTCAAATCTCGCTACTTTGGCCTGTATAAAATGATCCAACTTAGTTATATGATCTTTCATCTAGCACAGAAATAAAATCGGTAGAACCGAGGCAAGTGGCAACTGACCATCTTAAACCCGGCCACCGAGACCCAGCATGAGCCATCCGGGTAGTTTTTGCCGACCAGCTGGAGTGATCAATCTACAGGCCGCATTATTTCTTTGTTGAAGCATAGAATAAGACGGATTTTCTGTAGTTGCTGAACTTCAAATATTCTATATTCTAACTAAGCAACACTCCAAACCTCGCTTTTTTTGAAGATTTGTAACTTCAAACTCGCATGGGAAAGCGAAACCTTTTCCCCATGGTTTTGTTGTATTGAAAAGGTATTTTTTGAATTTGAATTTTCAAAAACATTAATTTTTGCGTTCTGAACAATTTTGCAGGCCAATGACTGAAATATCACGCCAAATTACATCGGCGGTTTCCTTATTTGACAAAATTTTAGGCTGTGTAGAACGCGTTGTTGTAATATAAAACTGAAGAATGGCAAATCATTAAAGGTCGAACAACAGGTCATGAAGTTAAGCATCTATTTTGGTATCAAGAACAAGAATATGACATTCAATGTCACCTAAGCATGAGATGAAATGGTCCTTGACGGCGTAATATTTTATCAGCCAACCATCTGCACATTGACAGATTAAAACTTCCTGTCAATTTAATTTTTTTTATACCCCATTCTCTTCTCAACTCTTTGAGCATAATAATCTAAATTGTCTGTTCAAAAATACTTGACTTTAAACCTTTCACTTCTAATCGTTGAACGAAGAAACCCTTTTGAAATATTATTTTCGTTAAACGAGGCATTCGTATCTCCAAATTTTAGGACGTCATTGGTTTTTCTTTCTTGTGAGAAGAAGCAAGAATTCTTGAAATAATTTTATCGAGATGAAATCGTAGCAAGAAAATTTTGCCTGAATTCTGCCCCGGTTGCTGAAAGAAGCCTCTTTCAACCCTCTTTACGCCCACTCGAAGAAGAATTTTTCCCGTTTTAGTAAACGTTTAGTGAGCGACCGAAAATTGAGTGCGTCAAGTCATATTTCTGATAATCGTTAGATACAAAAGGAAGTCATTGGAAAGATGGTAAGAGAGAGAGAAAGAAAGAGAGAGAGAGAGAGAGAGAGAGAGAGAGAGAGAAAGAGAGAGAAAGAGAGAGAGTAATAAAGATAGAAATAGAGACAGAGACAAACACCAGGCAGGTAAAGAATAGAGAGAAGGAGGGTAATATGAAGAAAAAGAAATAAAAGCAAAAGGGGGAGGGAGAAAAAAAAAGCGGCAGGGAGTAAAACAGGAGGAGGTGATGAGGAGGCTGCTCATGCTTCTGATGCTAATCATCATGATGAAGCAGAAATACGGATGGAAAAAGAAGAAGAAAAAGGTAGCGAAAGAGAAAAAGAAGAGAAAGAATGGAAGCGGATCAGGTGGCTGCTGCTGCTTGCACTGCTGCCAAGGAGGAGGATAGAAACTTGACCAATTTCAAGAAAGAGAAGGGGCAAGCACCCAAAAGCGCCGATTTTAATATGTGTTCTTTATTTGCCGATTGTAGATTTGTGACCTACTTATTAGGCCTCAAAATTCGTATTGCAATTATCTGAATCCCGTGGAATTCGGAAATTCTTGGTATTAAGATCTTTAGATAAGAGGAAAGGGTCATGTAGGGAATCAGAGGAAAGAGAGAGAGAGAGAGAGAGAGAGAGAGAGAGAGAGAGAGAGAGAGAGAGAGAGAGAGAGAGAGAGAGAGAGAGAGAGAGAGAGAGAGAGAGAGAGAGAGGAGAAAAAGGGGTGGGGGGAGGATTTGAAATAAAATAATTCCTAATTTGTATAATACATTTTTCGAAAATGCGATCTTTTAGAAATGAAAAAAAGAGTTGTTTTTTCTTAAACCAGCGTCTTCTTGATTAACTCCCATTTCTTATTTTCTCTGTGAATTCAAATAGTGCGTTTTTTGCCATTATGCAAATCAATTAAAAAAAAAAAAGATGAATTAGAAGGCAGTATAGTGTCGAGTAAAACCTGCAAGATTTCTGCTGTAATCAATATATTAAGAAGAACGCTTAGTATCAATTTCATGCGTGCTGACAGATAATCTGATTTTAACTTCAAATTTCGAGGATCGTGTCTCACTCAGAGGTAAAAAAGGGAAATGCTTTGTTGTTATGGGCAAATTTTAAATGAAACTGATATCACTTGGGTGGTTCCACAATCATTTTTGGCTGTCCACAGTGCAACCATCACCTTTCTTTATTAAATTTCTTGTTATAGTTTTCATAACAAGAACCGCGAGTATGGAGAAAAGACTCGTTCCGTTTTAACTAGCTTAGGGAGGAAAGAAATAATAATTATGGAGAACAAAGGTATATATTTATTTAAAAGGCCATAGCTGCAGAAAGTGGCTTTTTTTTTATCGATCTTCTTTTTGGTAAACCTCCTTGAACTTCAAGGCTGAGCCTTGTCTTGACTGTCCTCTAGGCAGGATATTGAAACTTATCGGTTTTCGCGGCAAAGCGTAATTTTTTTCCCCGAGAAGCATAAACTTTTTTCAAAGTTAGAAGATAACGATGTTAAATATGCGTTGAGAGTTATAATATTGAGGTTTTGAAGTGCACTAGATATATCTGTCTCAAAAATGAATCTGTACATAAAGCTTTTGACATCACTTGAATCCTATGCAGGTTTCAGAGTTTATAGAGCTAGAATTTTTAAGCACTTTGTGTCGAGTGGTTTTAGGTGTTGTTTAGACTTTACGTTGTACCTTTAGGTCTGTCATGTTGATTGAAAAGTTTATGAACAGTATATCAGCGAGGTATTTATGCCTCCCCACTTAATCTGTCAAATCTCCAGAAGTCTTAAACATGGTTTTTTTAAAACACTTTTACTACAAGTGAAATAAGTTCACAGTTCCATTACATATTAATTATAAGCTCTGTCTGTTCACAGTTCAGAAGCAATTAACTGACGATCGTAGTTTTATTTTATTATATATTTTAACCTTTTAACTTTATCATATCACATGAAGTTACGCGTTCAGATTCTTCGGTGCTAGCGCTGTTTTTTTTTTTATTATTTAACGAAGCATATATGCTGCTTTATGCTCTAGCCTCTGCTTCACTAAGATTTTAGAGCTTCTACAGAAACGCAAAAAAAAAAAAAAATGTGGCAGTCATAATTTTCTGCAAAGTAAACCGCAGCTCATACTTCATAAAAAGATAAAATTACATTTTGGCCATACTGATCGGTCACAATCAAAACTTTAAAATTGAATGCCGATATTAGTTCTGTTTATCATGGGGTATCTGTACAGTTAGTCGAATTAATCTCTGTTCCTTACTGTAACGTTAGCATCTTGAAAGCGAGGAAGTAAGATTCTCGTGTTTTGAAAATGACCCCTCGGGACTTAAGATTTTATTTCCCCATCTAAAATTGTTTGTGACTTGCTGAAAAATAAAAGAACAAAATGAGAGGCAATACAAACAACCCAGCCTGTCATCGATTTGAGTCTAAAACTTTCAGTGCAACTAGAACTTTCATAACAAATAATGTTGATACAAAATTATAGTTTTGTAACAATTTATTGCTTCTTGTACTTTTCAGTTAATGGATAAAATTTCTCTTGAGAGAGAAGTTGGGAAGATATTTTTTTTCGTAATGGCTAGAATATCTGTTATGTAAAATAATATTGGTGAGAGCGATCACAAGAGCCATCAAAGTTCAAGTGCGTGTTTTACCACTAGAATTGCACCCAGAGACTTTCATTTCAACAATATTAAAACGCAATGCCTTGCTATTGGAATCTTGACCTCTCCCTTCCACTCCCTTTACGTCTTTATCTTTTTTTTTCTCCCTCCCCCTCTCTTTCTCAACCTCTTTTCCTCTCAGTCTATATCTCTTTATCTGCCTCCCCCTTCTTATCTCCATCTCCACCTTCCCCCTCTGGCTCTGGTTCTCTCTCTCTCTCTCTCTCTCTCTCTCTCTCTCTCTCTCTCTCTCTCTCTCTCTCTCTTTCTCTCACTCATTCTATCTCTCTCTCTCTCTCTCTCTCTCTCTCTCTCTCTCTCTTTCTCTCTCTCTCTCTCTCTCTCTCTCTCTCTCTCTTTCTCTCTCTTTCTCTCACTCATTCTATCTCTCTCTCAAATTCACACACACACGCCCAGTATTGGCCCCAATTCGTTCTGTTTATCATGCGGTATTTGTAAAGTTAGTCGAAGTAATCTCTTAGCATCTTGAAGGCCATTGGACTTAACTTTCAGAGTATTAAATGACCTTACGCATCATATCGTTTAGTGTCACAAAGGATGGCAGACATCGTTCTTAGCTTCAATGGGGAAAGGGCAGATATGTATCAAGGCCATTGACTGCCAACAATTTATGTACTTGATATTTTTAAGGGTTACCACGGCGAATTCCAGTGTAAACCCTGCATTGTTTCCCAGCTGCATGGGCAAAAATAATTGGATAATTATTCTACCGAATGAGGATATTTTATCTAAATCTTGTTCAAACGTTGGAGAATATGTACAAGTCAATAAATATAACCTGTGTTTGTATGTCGTATAATTTCACGCCACCACAACGCGGTAGTCACAAGACTTTTTGCATATAAAACTTTAGACGCCATAAGTCAGGACAGACTCGAAAAGATGAGGCCGTGGACGACTCTACTGACGTTGAACTCGGAAAGAAAGTATTTGCTGATATCAGGGCGGGCGCTCTAAACCCACAACCACCGCTGCTCTTAAAATGCTATAGAATTCAAATCTTTGTGGCTGGAGATGACGCAACAGTTTTTCTTGAAAGTTATCAGCGCGTAGGACAGTTAGAAGTGAACTGAGGTTGCTTTCATCTTAAAACATCATGGTAACTGTTATGATCGAAATAATACAGGCAGTAAATATAAATGTACCCAGTTCAAGTTCTCTCCGCCCAGTTCGGGGACTGATTTGTCTGAAACTGCTCCGGGCCCCATCACAGGTAGCAGGGGTGGATGCGGCAGTTTTAAGCGGGCACCATTTTGTACCGTGCATGAACCGCCCCTATTTGAAGCACCTACACCTTGGCCTGGCATTTCCGATAAAGCTAGAACTTGATCTACATTATCTAGATAAAAATAATTATTGAAGGATAAAGACTTCCAATCTAAAGATTATGATGTTTACATTCAGTATAGTAAATGAAGATACATGTCATGATTATATGGATGTGTTATTAATGCCTGTAGGAAAAAAAGGTATTACTCGTTGTTTACTTGCAGTCAATGTTTATCGCACTGTTTGTGCAATACAACGCATACGTCAAAACAGTTTTTGGCTTCCTGTTGAGAAATTTTCTCGCGCAGATACACGAAGATGGCATTTAAACCGGACAGCTCTTAAATCGCAATTCATCAAAGATGGGATTGTTTTCGCTAAAAACCAACGCTAAAGGTCAACCTCCGCTAGGCCGACTTGCAAAATAGAAATAGAGTCCCATTTTAACGAAATGAATTTATAATTGCTGCTATGTGTAAGGTGCCAGACTCGCTTTAGCGCAACGTAGAGGATGAAAAAAAAATCCAAATTGACCGAAGTCACCAGACAGATTCTATAAATTTTAGGTGAGTTCAGATCAGTACCATCTGTCCAGGCTAGACAGATGATACTGGTTCAGATACTGGATACACGAACGAAGAAGTTACCTGGCACTGTAAGGGGCCAGGCTAAAATATTCTCTATATAGCATCTGACTTTGCTCTGAAATCTATCTTTCAGTGACCATCTGAGAGAAAATCACACAGAGTTCAAAGTTTGTATAAATCGCGATTCAGATATTCTATCTGATGAATTCCTTCAAGATCCTGATAATATCTATCTCCAAATTAAAATTCGAAACTTGATGCAGAGAATCAAATTTGACCGGCCACGTATTCATCACAGACACTCGCATCTTAAATTTACTCCTATCCGGAGATCGATGTAAGTAGATCTCAGTCTCTATCCTGAGAAATAAACTTTTTCGTGAGTTAACTCTAAAGTTAACATAAGAAAATGAGTATTTTAAATTTTATCAATCAATCACTCCATCTGGCTATATATCTATCTACCTTTCTGTCTACCTACCTACCTATCTATCTATCTATCTATCTATTTATTTTTACATTTATCTCTCTCTCTTTATAATTTTATATACATATATATAAAATTATAAATTATATATATATATGTATATATATATATATAATTTATAATTTATCTATTTATTTTTACATTTATCTCTCTCTCTTTATAATTTTATATACATATATATAAAATTATAAATTATATATATATATGTATATATATATATAATTTATAATTTTATATATATGTATATAAAATTATAAAGAGAGAGAGATAAATGTAAAAATAAATAGATAGATAGATAGATAGATGTATGTATATATATATATATATATATATATATATATATATATATATTTCGCTAATGTTCAGGGTCCTTTTTAAAGCTTATTTACTCCTTGAAAAAAATTCCAACAGTTTCCTTTTTGTACATTTGCTTCTTCCTCCTCCTGCGCAGAGCTCTGAGGGAAACTGTTGTTATCTCTGGCAATTTAGCGATTTGTCCATACAGCCTCCATTAGCGCTGTGTTGGAGAAAAGTATTTCACACTCTGGTAGCATGCTGGAGTCTTGTTTTCACACTCTGGTAGCATGCTCGAGTCTTGTTTTCACACTCTGGTAGCATGCTGGAGTCTTGTTTTCACACTCTGGTAGCATGCTGGAGTCTTGTTTTCACACTCTAACCGTTAATGTGGTCTTTCTAAGGATAAGCCACGAAATCTTCTGAAGCATCTCTAGGCAGGTGTCTTTTTTCAGTTTCTGTCGCTCACAGACATACTCACTGGTTTTTTAAAGTATATATATTGATCATCATGGATTCTTATTCAGCTACATCATAACATTCTAGGCTTCTTTTCTCTGGTCCAGAAAAATTACTGAAGGCGTGAAATCATAACGCACCGTCTCCATTCTCATTATAGTGGCAGACATCAATAATTACTTCACGAGATTGAGATTTGTGCGTCTTTTGTTTAGTTTTTAAATGTTTATGGACATTGCTTTGTATTTTGACGTGATTTTTTTTTCTGTTGAATTAAAGGAAAACTAAATAGTCAATATAATTATGTTTTTAAAACTCTACAAAATGATCTCCTCTCGGCCTCTCAAGGGAACCATTACTAATCGATCTGTACACAAGAAACTTATCGTTTTATTTATACACTCAATTGTGCATGAATTATTTTTTGTCAATAATTGATATCCATATATATATATGTGTGTGTGTGTGTAATGAAAATATGGAAGAGTTAGTACAAAGTAAGAGGAAAAAATTATGTAATAAAAAAAGGAAAATGGAACTAAATCATTAACCGCATGTAGACGACTTTAAAAAAGATAAAAGCATGAAGTATATCGTAAGTTTGAAACTTCATCTCATTTTCAAAAATTAATTCTAGCCGCCGATTTATGCAGGGATTTTTTTAAATAAAACTTTATAAGATGTTTGAATTATAAATGACAACGTGCTTGCTGAGTTTGAAAAGTTATACTTACAGGTTGTATAACAGCATAGGCCAAATTCAGTATTCTCTCAACTTCAATGACTATTTTTCATGACTATATGGCAGATAGAATTTTGGAAGAATTGCAGTTGTTAGCAAGCTATGTTTTCATATCAGTTGGAGTATTTACCGTTTGCGCCATTATAATACTGACATTTGAATGGATTACAGGATTTGGCTAATTGTCCTCCATTTCTCTGAGTTGGGTTTATTTGTATCCAACTCATGACAAATGTCCGAAGGTTTAACGGATGTTTTTTACCCACCTTTTTTATTGCAACTCGGTTTGTTCACAACTGGTAAAATTACATTTTTCAAATACATTTTCAAGAAATTGATTTTTTTCCGAAGATAACTCACTATTTTTTTTCACGGGAGGACAAGATTGCTTATAAAGTTGACGGCGTCCTTTATTAGGAACCGTATTAATCTGTTCCGTAAAACAAACCAATGACAACACATAAAACATAATGGATGGATCTTAGAGGAGAAATTAGGTCGTACCACCCATTGCCGCTGGAGAGCCAGTTGTAATACCCAGCATGGGACCTACTGATCAAATTATAATTTGTTCTGGTTCTCCATAATTCCCACTTGGAGCCAAACCTTAATGTTGTAAAACCAGATCAACATTTTTAGTATATCTTATTTTAAAAAAATCTATATTAACATAGTATGTGGTAAAATGAGATTATTTTTTTTTGCGTGCTAGGGTAGAACAGAGTATAGTGTTATGCAGAAATCATATTGAAAACAAAATAACTTAAGTTCATAATATAATTATAAATTTAGATCTTCGTCTCACAAAAAAAAAACAAAAAAACAAAAACATATTTTAAATCCTTTGTCCCCATTTTAGTTTTTAAAAATCTTTGCCATGCAACTGAAAATCATTGTTGGTTTATAATGGTGTTTGTTTTGCTTTGTTTCGTTGTTTTTTTTTTCCTCTCAACATTACATTTCTTTTTCAATTTTTTTTTTTTGCTGTTGATTTTAAATGCAAAGTATTGCTGATTTTTGTCATTGCTTATTACCACAATGCAATTTTTAAAAGGGAATTTTCAAAAATTTTATATGAATATGAATTTAGATTCCTGATACGGTTATGCTCTAATTCTGACATTCCATTTCTTTAGCCAAACTAAAAGGAGCAAAAATTTATTGACCTAACACCATACTCAAGCATTGACTTGCGTATATTCTCGGCTCTCTTTGATGAAAAGTTTCTTAAATGGATTCATTTTGATGCCTTGAATATTTCTCATTGGGTCAAGAATCCAATCACTTTCTTTAAGACCCAACTTATTCTTATTCGGTCTCTAGGAATAGGTTTAGACAGCGACCGCCAACTATGCTGAAAGATGAACAAAGCTGACAGTGTTGGAAGTCAGCGTGGTCAATCGCTTGCCTAGGCATTTGCAGGAACCATTTTCTCAACAACGGAGTTTTTATGGCTATATATAATGGATTGAGCATTGCACTAGGATGCACTCGTCCCTGCTGACAAATTGGAGTAACATTTGCTTAATAATGATGATAAATTCAACGTTTATTAAATTTTCAAAAATAACATGAATTATTCAGTCCATGAGAGTGAAGTTTATATATATATATATATATATATATATATATATATATATATATATATATATATATATATATATATATATGACTTTCTAATGGAGGCTTTGAGTGCCAAAGAGATTTATCAACACAATATTTTGTGTTTTTTAAAGCATTTTTATTCCACAGGTTGAAAAAAAATTCAACAAACTAAGATCTGAGACTGGTGGTAGTTAGGTAATATTTGTGACAAAGATTAAAATGATTAAAAAAATAAAAAAAAAATAAGTTGTTGCTTTGGAACATATGAACATAAAATCTGAATCCATCCTTTATAGATACTATTTAGGAAAACAAACAATATCGCAAACACTGAAATAAAAAGTAACAAACTAAAGTGCAGGAACAATCCGCGTAAATGAAATAAGAAAATGTGAATATCACCACTGAAAAATAACAAAGATTAGGCTATGAAAAGTCATTGTCTTTTCAGCACAGATAATCAAAGTTCACATATCTTTTTAAACTGAACGACTACGTTGCAAGGTCGTAGGAAATAACTTCTTTTTCAAAATCAAATCAAAATAATAATCATGGCAAAACAAAATCTTTTTATCTTTTATCGTCGGTTATTTCATATGGTAAAAAAAAAATTGTTACTTGCTAGAATTTTTTACTCGGATAAAGTTAATTAAAATTAAAGGTTCTTTAAATAATTTTTTCTGCTTAAATCTGCCATGGAAACGTTATATTTTATATGATATAATTAAAACTGATGTTTCCAATACCTGACTAAAGGGTAGATATTATCTCTTGCCATAATATTCACCTATTCTAAATCAATTTTGTAATTCCCTTTGTTTCACTTTTTTATTTAGCGAGATTATCAAACGATCCCAGAATCGTTCACAAAGCAGACGGTCTTATTATAAAAGTCTGCGACTTAAAAAAACTTTCAATTATTTTGAGCGACAAAGAAGACAGTATGGCAATGCGGCTTTATAATACACTTCATTTCCAAATACGCTTTGTCCGGGTTTTCAGAAGAAGAAAACTTTGAAAGCCTCGGTGCGACAGCTGTAGCTTCTCGTAACAACTTGTGCCCGAAGTAAAAGCTTCCCTGATTCCCGGATCCATTTATCCTTGCAAATAGGATCCCGTCAGACCATGGCGACCTGCTGAAAAAGAGAAGTCAAAATATTTGATCCGGCCCAACAAATTGCAATCAGAGCAACATTTCTTGCTATCGACCGCGCTCAGGAACGCTGCTGTACTTTGTCTGTACATTGTGTAAGACTTTGAATGATAGTTATTGTTTTTTGGAGATAATTTTAACCATATATTGTTAAACAAACGTTTTTTTTTTTAATTTTCTTTCTTCGTTTCTTTTTTGCGGTCTTCTAGAGCAAGACAAATTATTCGGGCGTGGTCGTGTAATGAAAATATGTTCTGAATATCTCTAAGTATCCGCGTATAATTTGCAGGATTGATAGTTCAAGATGAAAAAGTAAGGAGGTTATTATGTTATTAATATTGCTTTGCCACTTCATGGGCTTAGAGGAACAGTGTAGCTCAAACCAGCCTAAGAATAAATAAATTACTTTGTTTATAATGATTCTTTCAAGAAAATAAATCATTGGTTTAAAAAAAAAAGAAAAGAGCAAACGAAGAATGTTAGACAGAGATGATACAAAAGAAGAAGAAGAACGAATAAGAAGAACGATTGAAACGATGCAAGTACAAAGAAACTAGAGGAAAAAAAAAAACAGCGGTAGAAAAATGAAAAGTGGTTAGACCAAATTATTTGTAAAATTGTTCCATTTGGTATGATTCATTTTCTGCCAATAAACGTTATGGGAATAACTAGTGCAAGAAGAGGAAAGAAAAAAAAAAGATTACAAATTTATCTCATCAGGCTGAGACATGAAGAAAATGATGACAGCAAAATTTATTAAAAAAAAAAAAAAAAGAAATGAAATAGGCTGCACGTTGCGTAAAGAAACAATGAAGTATACTAAAGTCTCCGAACTTCTCTTTCTCTCGGGGCGGGGGGGGCGGGGGGGGGGGGGGGGGGAAGAAACAGCAAATATTGGCGTGGCAAAAAAGATTTTCCCCAATGTCATCGAACCCAAATCGGCTATGTGTGTGTGATTTTTTTTTCCACAGGAATTTAATAAGCCTCTATGTTTGTATGTATGTATGACTTCACCTGTTAGTTTCTTTAGGACATGTTAAACCGTTTTTCGTAAGCATGACAAACTTTAAAAAATAATACCAAGAAACCCCCAAGGCTGTTGCAATATTTCAGAAAAGGAATGCTAACACAAATGTCGTCGAGGGTTTTCCCCACTTTATTCCTTTGCTCGGTTTGTTTTGTGTTTCTCCGCAAACGGTTTAGCATGTAGAAACTAGGGGAAATCCTTCTATCTTCATTTGTTCAAGATGTTAAGGATTTCACGCGAAAATTTATCCTCATGGGCAGGAAATAATCACTTTACTTCGGATTGTGTCCGGTGGAATAAATTTCCTTCTAACGTTGACGCGAAAGAAAAGAACTTTCAAAGCGGGAAATTTAATTACAAGATTTGTCTGCCGTTGATGAAGTGGCTGATTGTCTGATATAGCTCGCCTCCAGCAAGAATTGGCAATCATTCGTCTCTCTGGCACAACAAACGAAGTCCCTTCAAGCAAGGCTGAGCCTATGATTGAATGAAAGATTGATTGATTGGTTGATATAGGGGTAGACGATGCATTTTAAGGCTGTAGATACTGATTTCTATTTATAACTCTTTGCTACTGCTTTGCGTCTAGTTTTTTTTAAACATAGGATGCACAACCAGAAGACTTCTCAAAAATGCAGTTGGAAATGCTTTAAAATAATCGTTTTCTTCTTTTCCTGTGTACCCACCTCATACCAAAATGAATAGTAAAAAAATCAGCTGCATAAATTTTAAAGTAAATGGATCCACATATATATATATATATATATATACACACACACAAACAGGTGAATTGATTGATTGATAGTTAGAAAGGTAGATAGAAAGAGAGAGGGGGGTGACTAGGTATAAAGAGCTAAATACAGAGAAAAATTGTTAGACAAAGAGCGACGGAGAAAATCGAAATTTCAAATGTTTGTGTTATTAGATTGGTGCATATCCATCTTTGCTTTCAGTTTGCATCAAAGGGTAATTTTTTTATGACATTGAAAATCTTCTATATCTTTGCTCTTTGCTTCATCACACCAGTCAGTGAAAAGTGGCTCTGCAAATTTCTTATCGAGTCTTAACATTACAGATAATGCATTGTTACGTACCGCTTTCAACAGCAAGAATTTTTTTAATATTTGTACTTTTTCTTATCTTTCTAATTCAAATTTCATCACATATCTCTTGCTTACTATTTTACAAGAATATACCCCCAATCCTCTCAATTCTGTCGCTCTCTCTCCCTCTTTCCTTCTTTATCTTCCACTATTCAATTTCTATTTTCATTATTCTTAGCTTTGCCTCTATAAAGTCCTTTCTTCATTCTTTCTCTTGCATGTAAATTTCTCTTCCGCCTTTCCCCCAAATTCATCCTTCACCTCTTTCAGTGTGTTTCGTTCTAACTTTTCATACCGACACCCCTATTCGAATCTTTATGTCGCTCTAACTTGATCTATTTGAAGCTCCACTCCTCTCTCTCTCTCTCTCTCTCTCTCTCTCTCTCTCTCTCTCTCTCTCTCTCTTTCTCTCCCCTCTCTTTCTCTCTCTTCTTCCCTCCCTCCCTCCCCCCCCTCTCTCTCTCTCTCTTTTTCTCCTTTCCGTTCCGTCTTTCTGCGTTTACATCATTTATCACAATTCTACCTCAAATTCGCTATCTTTGCTCGTGTAAGAAAGTGACAATAGTGAGGCAACAACATCTTTTTCTGCCATCTAACATAATTGTTTTAGACAATCACTTGTCACTAAATGTGCATTTGAATAGATCGACGATGGTACTTAACCCCATCCCTCCCCCTCCCGCTCCCACTCACCCCATCCTTATTTTTATACACTTGCATGCGACAACTTTAACTTTTTATGGTCAGGCAAATAAACACAAAAATAAGAATAATCATGCTTCCGCTTCACCCCCCTCTCTTTTCCCCTCCGAGTAAGGTCTTGTGCCATTCTGCATTACTCATCTAAAAATCTTTGAAACCAAATACTTCTATATATATAATCAGTAAGAAGCAATTAAAGGAGCAAAAGATAAACACCTTATTTCCGAAATAAAAATGAATTTAGAGGAGCCGTTTTACTCATTCATACACTATGTTAAAACCTTTCTAAAAGTTCTCCAAGCACTTTTCATAATCTCGCTCGGATGATTGATAATCCAAGAATTTGGTTACAAGAAACGTTTTCGAGTGCCGCACTGATTCAGATAATAGTGAGCCAGTTTTGTAGAATCCGAATCTATTTATAGATACTTTCAAACTATTATCATATAGGTTTAAATGCGTGCGCAGCTTGTATTCCAACAAGAACGCTAACCTCTAGGCACAATTTGCGGGAATCAATATTCTTATATCTGTTTTATCGAACTTTTAAATAGATTTGAACAATACAGAGTTAACTAACATCACACATTCTGTTTAAAGCTCTCTGAAAAACAGTGGATAGTTGGCGAAGTCTTGTTTTATACTTAACTTCTATCATTATTGGTAATTTTTTTTTTGATGAAATTGGAACGACAAGCATTGTTTATTAAAATCTGCGTTATCGTCTTAACCAACACCATCACATGATCAATATGATGGTCACCAATCCTAGCTAAAAGGTTCACTTATTAAAAAAAACTTTCGATTTTATATCAATTCATCCGTCAAAATCACGTTCACTTTAATGATATTTTATTATTTATTTATCCTTTGATTTCACACCAATGGGTTCTTCAGCTGACAAAGAAAGTAGCTATTCCTTTTTTCAAAGACATCAGTATGTTTATCATTTCTTTTCTCCTTTGGTGCGATAAAATGATTTGCCTCTTGCTTTGTCTAAGACGAAATAGGTCCAAAGTGTAATTATACAACAATTGTGATAAACTTTTAGAAATAATTATAGTAATAATAATAGTGATAATAATAATTAAAACCACCATCTGCAGCAACAACAGCAACAGCTTCAACAACAACAACAACAGCAGCATAATAATGATTATGACAATACAACAACAACAACAACAACAACAACAACAACAACAACAACAACAACAACAACAACAACAATCGTCTTCCACAAGCGAAAAGTAAGAAAAGAGTTGGGCAATAAACTGCAAATTCAATTAAATATCATCTTAAATCATGGGTTTTGGGTACATACTGTCAGTGAGATAGAAAACTATGAAACACAGAATAAACTTCGATATAACATCAGAGACCAAGATATCACCAGCAATCTGCAGTTTATAAAAAAAAAGATGTAAATTGATCGAGTTTTCAACCGGTGATTTTAATCATTTCATCAATTAACTGCGGCGTCAACGGCTGTTTGCTTCTCAGACTATTGACTCCGTCAGGCAGAGTAATGCATACCAGGTGAAACACCTTAAAACCAAGACAAATAAGTCGTCACGACAGTATAGGCAAAAAAATGTCTTGAGCACACCTTAAATTGATCAACGGATCGACTTAGGCGTCCGAACTGACATCTGATAGGAAGTCTCTCCTAACCATCTAGACAGCCCCCGTTAGGCGATTCAACACTGAAAACAAAACCTGTACTCGCCCAGTGACGATGGTGTGGCTCGGACCAGTGATCAACAGGTTCTGTGTCATATTAAATATTTCACCCCAAAACCCTACTCGTTCCTATCTATTTCAGTCTCATATAAATGATATGTAAAACTCGATGCCAGTTCGGCAGTCCGATTGCATTAACGTCCCCTTACTCTACTTAGGAATCTTGAACGGCAATGGCGGCTTTCAGTCTAGCCAAACCATCGAGTTGATAAGATGGAATCTGATCTCAAGATGTGAAGACTCGACCAAGCGAGGTGGTTGAATCGCGAGTCCAAAGCATTACCGACTGAGACATTTCGCACGCTATATTTCCATACATCTATAAAAACCAAATTATGAAACAATTATTTACATGCTATAACGAGTTACCAAATTGATCAGCATAATGTGTAACAAGAGGTACTTTAAATTCTGAAGCAAGTTCATACGATTGTTATGAAAATTTTGTGTCGAGATCCACGAACACACACACATACACACATCATTTTAATTTTTGTCTCACAAGGAAAAAATCAAATATTCCAGATTTAAGAGTCATAAAAATGGAGCAGAAGGCCATTTAAACAAAATCAAATTAAAAAAAAAACATTTTGCAAGCAGGCTCGATGACATAAAAAAAAATCACTGCTTTTAAAGAAGACAAATAATACTTTATTACCAGTTTAGATGTTTTGCAAATCTTAATTATGTAAAGAAATAGGATCATTTCATAATTATTTTTTTAAGCCGTTAAGAGGGATATATACCAATATAAACTATTTTTAAGTGAAAAATAGTGACAGACTAATTCAGATCAGGGTTGATTGGTTTTGTTTGCTTGTTAATTGATATTACTCGCGCCCAACATGATGATTTCCTACTTTTTTTGCATATCAAACATGAGCCAGCGTCGAACAGGGTGGACCTGAAAAGATGAGATCTAAACTCGCCTACCAATATTGCGAAGCCCGAACTCCAAAGAAGGTGCCAATGTTTCCTCAAGACAATCAGAGTAAATTAGTATCTATTGAACAAAGCCAATATATTTATAATTCTTGTTACTACCGGGAGATAAATAGCGTTCTCTAGCTTACAAGAGTCACTGCTAGCCATGGTATACTATGCAAAGTGAGACCCCAAACTCACCTGTTTGTATGCTTCTTATATAATATACGCTTTTCACAAGGCCTTTTTCGTAATTTAAGCCCCCGTCGAGCGAGGCTGAACCAAAAGATGAGGCCCTAAACTCACCTAACTGTGCTTTGGGACTCGGACCCGTGAAGATTATTTTTTTACTTCAAAGGGGACACTAACCCCATAGTCACCTGCCGCTTACAAAACTTAATCGGTGGAAGTAAATACACACCATATAACAAAAAGGATATTGGATTTAACAGATTATGGCAGCAAAGTTTTAACATTTGTTGTATCAACGACGACAGTTATAAAATTATATTAAAACACAAGGTTAAAAGGTTTCCTTCTATTGAATTAAGAACATGGGATTACATAAATATTTTTTGTTATAGGGCATTCAAGCGTTACCAAACAATTAAATTACAAAAAAAAAAAAAATGTTCAAACGATTTGTAAAAAGATGACATGGAACATTAAGTAATGTATTTAGAAAAAAAATTCAATTCCTATTTGTTTCTTGCTCGTTAAAGTACCTACGCCAAGGTGAATGCAGGCTTAATTTGCATATCAAAAAGAGTCCCAGCTAAGCAGGGCGGAAATGAGAAAATGAGGTCCTAAACTTATCAACCAACAGTGTGGGGCTATAACACAATGAATGCCTCTGACGACACTAATAACATCTCAAAATGAGGTCATGAACAATACAGCAACACTCTGATATTAATAGGAAGGTTATTTTACAACCTTTCACAGTTTCTGAAAAAATTGTACATTGGTGAAACTATGACACCGATATACTTTATACTAATACAGCAACACTCTGATATTAATATGAAGGTTATTTTACAACCTTTCACAGTTTCTGAAAAATTGTACATTGATGAAACTATGACACCGATATACTTTATACTATCCCGGCACAAAAAACATTCATCGAGCTAAGCTAGTTACGGCATTGAAAATTATAGAGTCTTGCGATGGAGGTAACAACTTGAACCGAATTGGAAAAAAAAAAGTAAAATCATACTTTCCTCTTCACTCCCTCCCACACACACACCTTTTTTCTTTCCTTTTACAATAATCGCCCCAAATGGCGACCACTAATCAAAAAATCAACTATATCGTTCCCTTTAAACGTCAACCCTTCTTAGTTTGGTCATAACAAGAACTAAAATTGACTTTTATTGAACACGGATTGGGTTTGGAACACGAACGTCAGTGTCAAAGATAAAAAGAAGTCCGCAAATTAGAGTCATAAAAATTAAGAATCGGTCCATATTGATAATTTTGAGTTGGGATACTGGTATGACGGTTTAGATTTCTTTCTTTGGTAGCATTGTCTTGGACAATAATGTTCCTTCTACAAACTATCGACCTCGTATATTCAATCGACATGAACGCTAATACAGACTTCACGTTATTAGATTAAGATAATGCAAGTGCAAAAGAGTAACTTGTAGAACCTACGATTCAAGTTGAGAGATTAATATACATACATACACACACAAGAGAGAAGGTTGGAATAGAGATATAAAGTATATGCATCAATCCGCATTGATTTACTTTGAGGTGGGATGCTGGCGTGACAGTTTAAATTTCTCATTTCTGTATCATTGACCTTCAATATCTTCCTGTTATATCGGGATCGGAGACTATTACAATCGACTCAGTCGTGGACAGATGTTTTGCTATTATAAAAAAGTGAATCAACATTAACGTAAAAAGGTTACTTGTAGAATCTATCTGCGTTGCAAACCCAAAGGCGAATTATGTCAAACGATGCTCATTTTATTAGCTTTGATATTGACCACAAAACAGTTTATAATTGTAATCCTATGAGTTGGGAGTCTCGAGACCCCATCGGTCGTGACAGTTGGAAACAAATTTGCATCTGTTTGTTGTTTGATTTAGCACAACACTTGATCCGAGGCCTTCTCTCACAAAATACGCCAGCGTCTAGAGGACGAAACTGAAGTGCTGAGGCCTAGAACGGAATGGAGTTCTTTTCTTGAGCCCCCGTCGAGCAGTTAAGAGCTGAGCAAATTAGCCTCCCACTTGATGGAAAAACTAAGGCTCCGTCGGACAGTGCAGAGCTTAAGAGATTTGACTCTTTAGATTAGAAAATAGAGCTCCCGTCAGGCACTGATGCGCTGAGTTGAAATGCCTCCTTTAGCCACTACTGAGCTGAACATTATAAACTGGTGTTATATGTGAGATTTCTGTTTTTGGAAATAATGCTTGTACAACATTTCTTTCAATAAGCTTTCGCCCACATGTCAGTAGAAGCGGATTTTCAATCGAAGCAGTTGTTAATAAAAGATTTTCAGCGAGAAAAGGGTGATTGCATTTTGCAAAATAGCAACATGTAAAACCTGAAATAAAAATTGGGATATCGAAATTTTTTATTGAAGGTCGAAATGTTCTTTGCGTCAAGAAATCAACGGAGAAATATTTCAAACTGAGCTCTATTTATTGGTAATCTACAGAATATTTTATCATAACATTAATTCAACTTGCCACTAAATATAGTCGTTTTGATCAGGTGGGCTATACGTTCTGATCTTCAAATAAGTAAACTTCACTGAAGCTCAGTTTCAACATATACTGTAATTTGGAGAATGATCAACAACAATAAATTGAATTCCAGTTGAAAATCAGTGCAATTTAGGGAAGTACTTTTAATGTTTAAGTAGAAACGCCGTGAAAGTATGGGCCCAGGGCAAATTCTGAGAATTTTCTAACCAAATTTTACGATTCAACTGGAGAAATCGGAAAAAAAAGAATTTGTTTAGGAAATACGTTGACAACAATTAGTGTAAGACGGTCGAGATAAGAAGTGCGAAAATAATTCAACGTTAATTTCTCTATCAGTCTCGTCGTTCCGAGAAATTATAATACACTCCGATATAACAGGGAATACGCGATGAACACGGACAATTCCCACACACAAACTGATTCTGTTTACCGGCGAAGCACAACAAAAACGAAGACTAAAACTTATGTGGATTATGTGTAAACTTATCACAAAGCTAATGCTGATTCAATTTCTGATTAGAAATGAGAATGAAACAATGGAAAATAATATAACATGTCAAACTTATTTAATTTATAGCTTTATCGCATTTCCTTCTTTACACCTGGGTTTGACTTAGAAAATCACCCCCAAATTAGCAACAAGGTGTTTTTTCATGTTAATTTTACGTTCTTTCAGGGAGAGGATTGCTTTCCGTCAAATCACGAATGGGGCTTTGATATCAAACGCTCACCACCACGAGTTTCCATAATTATGTAAATTGAATGTGCAGTCGACTCAGCTATTTGTCACCTTAGTTACGGTAAATGTACCTTAACGTTAATTATATACGCGATATGCTCGTTGTATTCACATACAGAGGAAAAGCACATAGAAGACAGAAACGGTTGAACATAATTTATTTGGAAACTGCCGGAAAATTAAATTTGTAAAATAAAATAATTCCTTTTTCGCTCTGATATTCCACAGTCTCGCCAGTTGCGAAAAGCCCAGACAGATCACATCATAATATTAATCTTGCTGATATACATAGAACTCCCGGAGTTATTACGGTTGTATTCCAGACCGGAACTCATGGAGGCAACAATGATTGACGTGACTGTCACGCAGGGAAGAGCACCGCAAAATTGAAACCCAAAAAGTGAGGCAGCTGACAACTCAGACACAACTCTGGACTATCAAATTCTTCTCGCCTTTATTTTCAGACCTTAATTTTTCTATTGCTACCAGAAAGTGTTGAGCTGGAAAAAAAGTAAATAAGATATCGATCAGAAAAAGACCGTCTGATCAGACAAATTCTACTTGCGGACAGAGCAGCAACGTCGCGTTGAAACCAAAACTTGAATTAATGTGAGAATTGACAAAACTGGACCTACTAGCTCCACCCGAAACGCTTTGTACTCGCAGGATGAAAAGCTAGTGAAACTGACTTTTTGAGAGAGATGTAACATTGGCTTAATGCCTTCTTCTCTTTCCTAGCCCTCCTCATCCTCTTTCTTTCCCTTCCCCTTTCCCCGTTTCCCTCTCCCCACCTTTCTTTTTTGCCACTCTTTCGCGCAAACAGCCTTCATCTAAACATCATTTTTCGTAACTCATAATTACATTCTAATGGGCGCATCTTTCAAGATTCACTATTGTATCAGCATATGTTGAGGTGCAGGTTAGTAACGAGCAGGTAAGTAGCGTGCTGTTAGCATGCGCACAAAAATTAAATAAAAATAAAAAAGAGCAATGCAACTACAATGGTGAAAACAGATGCGCCCAATTGGTCGACGATCAATGTTTTTATGCTCTTTGCCTTAAAAGGCCTTAATGTATCGAAAAAATAGCTAGATCTATAATGTCAATAATTGTTTCAAATATTAGGAGTAAAAGTATCAAACTTTAGCCTTTGACTAAAAAAGATCTAGGTGAAGGCTAGCATCAATGGGTTAATAGTATCCTACAAAGTGACGGTTTCCAAACATGACTCTATTGACAAAAAAAAAAGGTTACAATAGAACAATAAGAGATCAGTTAGTTAATCGGAATGAGATTTTATCTCGCAAGAATTATGACTTCAAGAGACATGACCGACATAAGTTTTAGTAATTTAACCCGAAAATCCACCCCCTATCCCTTAAAAAAAGTTCCGATCTGCTCAAAATGCGGCTAAAAATAAAAAAAACCAACAAAGAATACCAAAATGTACCCAGGACATGTTGACTTGATGAGATCGATGGTCAAATACTGATATTCAGCTGAAAGAAAAAACAAAACGACATGAAGAAACCTTGTTTGACAGAAAACAAAAAATAAAAAGCCTCCGTCAATCTTTGGCCCAAAAACCAAACTGCACTTGCCAAAGCAGACGTTCAAGGAGAAGACTGACAAGTGAGTTTAAAAATATGGAAAAAAGCATGATGCGGTGACTCATACCTAAGATTCAGTCCATAAACTTTTAACGCACTCACATTTTCATGTTCTCCACGATAACTGTGTATTGATATCTCACCGCCGATAAACTGTACAAAATAAATCGGGAACAAAACAACGAACAATTGTCCTTAATGAAAAATATTGACTAAGTCTTATCCAATAAAGACGCTTCATATTTGACTATCTTAATGCATTGCATCCATTAAAAGAACACCAAACTACAAGTAGTATCATACTAAAAACGCTTAATGAATGAGCAATATTTTCAATATTTATAATACTTTTTCTTTGTCCCAAAGAACCTTCTCGAAACTGTTCATATAAGTATACGCTGTGTACAAAATGAAAAGGATAAATGACAGTTTGCCTTCGGAAAAAAAGAGAGAAACTGCGGTGACAGAAAAAAAAAAAACAAAAAAAAAAACGAAAGAGTTGCATAGAAATTAACAGAGAAAAAGATACTGACAGGCACACAAACATATTCACTTACATACGGACATACACAGATAAGAAAAGATAAACACAGATAGAGATACCAACTGAGAAAAGATGATGAATAAACACAATATTCATGTACATTAATGCAACAATTAAGAAGAGGGTGAGACAAACTTTGAATAATAATACGTACCGGATTCGATATAAATAGCGGAAATCAAAGAGCAGCTAGTAGATTAATAACAGACAGAACAGTGTAATGTGTTTTTACACCGTCGAAGAGACTCTATTCAAATAAAAGGCGATAACTCTTAAGTGTGATTAACACAGAACACTTGAAGTCCAATAGAAAACAAAACAAAAACAGTTCGACTACAGGACCTACGTCCCCGCCAAGCCGGGGCCTCATTTGTGGGGCCTTATCTGCATAACAAAAATTGCAAGCCCCAAAATCACCCAATAACGGTGTGGGGTCAACTAGAAAAATGTCTCTCTGGGTATCAAATCGGACGTTCTAACTCCAAATCACAGGTCATTACCTGAATCACTTTAATAATGAAGAGAAAAATTGATGTCACACACTTCCTGATACCTTCAGAGATTTCTTTTAGTCCAGAACTACTTTAATTCAGTCAAGACAGTTGAATGAACAGCAATCACGATATATGCTTTAAGTTTAAGTTCCAATCATCATAATGACAGAAACTGTGGTGTGTATTTACGTAGATGATGCCATTGTTTTAAAGACAGTCTCGATGCAAATTTGCTTTTATGTGGATTGTAGTAAAACCCTTTTGGTTGGCTATTTAGAAGCATTAAAGGAATGAAAGGAAAACACTGTTAAGAAGAAAAAATTCGATTTTGAGTTGAAATTGGTCGGAGTATGTTCTCAACAAACTGTCCAATTCCTTAAAAAAAAAAAAATGGATTTTAGATTTAACCTTCTATGGGCACATAGCTGCATAAGGCAGTCACGAGAGTTTATAAATTGCAATAGGCCATCATTAGGTGTCATATTTTTCTTCGTTTTAACATTAAGCCTCTTCAAGATAAGGGAATGTAGGGGACGCTCCAAACATAAATTTTACCATTACACCGTGGACAACTGTAGATGTGACAGAAGTGTTTTTCTCCATGGAGGGAATGTGTTTGAGTCTAGGTAAGTGTCCATAGATCTTAACGAAATCTTGTATCGAATCCGTTATCCTTTTTCTAAGAGTCGAGTAAAATGTAAAAAAAAAGTTATTCCGATTTAGCGTCTACATGTAACTGGAAGTAGATTAACGGGTGAATTTGAAATATCGAAAAAAAATACCCATTTCTCGTTACCTCGACAGGCTAAATTCTGTTCAAATACAGAGACGAAACTCTGTTGCCAAACAAAATCTCATAACTTAAAGTTCCTGTAGGTCCTGTGTGGATGCAAGAGAAATACAAAGCTATGCCAAATCAAATATATGGGTTTATAGTAGTTTTGTTCCCCAACTCTCCCATCCTGTCCTATACAACTTTCAAACAAAGGGTAAAATAAATAAATGGAGACAAATTTGCTTGACCGCCATCATGACTATCGCATACTTAAAAAAACATTCTGACAATTCCTTGTTGGTAAAATACACAGGTTTTTCAAACCCAGAACTAACAAGAGAGAGCATAGCTTATTTCAATTCTCCAATGGTTCTAAGTTTTGGCCTAATGTTAACCAAGGCAAGTCCAAGTTCCCGTGAGATTTCACAAAGGTTTGAGGTATCGTGGCTCACAAAAAAAAATGACAGTTCATCCTTCTTCAGACAAAGCTGAACAGGTGGAAAAATTTAGCCGCTATCGGGCATAGCAAAACTAAAGAGATTAGCCTCCCTTTAGGATGGTAAAGTTAAGCCTCCGTCGGGCAGTAGAAAGTAGAACAGAATGATAAGCCTTCGTGAGGTAAATCTGAGTTGAACAGCATAATATATCATTTACAAATTCCATCAACGTAAATTAAATTGCGCAGAGCCCACGTCTTAACACAGCCTGTCCATTCGGAAAGATCCATCCTAATTGAGACGTCATTCTCTTTATCAGCTCGATGGTAAGTGTTTTGGGGATCATTCAGTAAAAACTCTGCCTGGAATCACCTGAGGAAAAAATGTTTAAAACAGTGGTGACTAAATGTTGATAGATTTATTGATTAATCGGCTTATGGCTTTGTAACAGCTGCTTTGTCATGCAAAGTTTTCTACAATCGCGATTTTCGCTTCTTCGAGCGTTGCATCATTTCACCTTGAAGCAATCAAGAGACTTGAGATCATAAAATTATCCGAGACCGTTAGGTCATTAGGCCATTCGATGCAAAATTCAATGTAAGTGCATAGACTAGGTTACTGCCTGCATTTAACAGTATTCACATTGATTTGCAGGGTTCCATAATTATTTTTTGGGTTCAGGAACTGAGAATGTTGTTCTTTACTCACTCCTTGCTAATTCTCCCATGCCATGAAGTGTAATTCTTTTTACTCTTATGTCAACGTTCTTGTCTTATTCTGATTTTTTTTTTATAAATTTCTAGTTATAGATCTATATGCATGGCGGAGAAAGAACGATTTTCAAAAATTTCCTAATGCAACGTGAATTTGAGCCTTCAGAATGCGGTTTCGAACTAGAAACGTAGATCTCTGAAGTTGCCGGGGCGAGACTTTGAGCCATTATGCTAACTGGCAATTGATAGACATAACGGGTGGAACTTAGCTTGGTTCCACCACAGACATTGATCCCAGATGCAGTAAAAGAGAAACATATTATGCTGAAATAAAAAAAATAAGCGGGAGAGAAACAGACGGAAACAAAGAGAGAAGAAAGTGAGTGAGAGAGAGAGAGAGAGAGAGAGAGAGAGAGAGAGAGAGAGAGAGAGAGAGAGAGAGAGAGAGAGAGAGAGAGAGAGAGAGAGAGAGAGAGAGAGAGAGAGAGAGAGAAAGAAAGAGAGAGAAAGTGAGAGAGTGGGAAAGGACAACAAAGAAGAAAGATTGGGCTTCTTTTGGAAGGGAAAGAGAGAAATCAGAAAAGAGAAAAAGAGGATGGTTGTAAGGAGAGGGACAATAATACAGGGGCAAAGGTTGATGACAGGAATAGAAAAGTTCTAAATAGAAAGAAAGACAGGAAGATACAAAGAGAGGCAGTGTGAAAAATAACATGTTAACTTACTTTTTATTAGATAAATCAATCAAGAAACATGCCATGGCCGTTCTCTTAGGTTATATATTTAGTCTTTGGCCACATCTTTGTGGTGAAGCTGCTGCTGAATTACTGAGATAGTCCACATTACAACTTAGTGCTGACTAGGCATGACTAAGATTAACTCCTGGAGAGGAAAATAAAAAAAGAGACCCTCAAATTTAAAGAAACGGTCAAAAGTATTGGCAACTCCTAGAAAAAGCACTAATCTTTTGATTTTGATTTAAATTGAAGTGTGCAGATCGGTCTATTCTTTTCAAATTTTGAAAAAAAAAATTTTTTTTTAAACTTGTAAAAGTTAGTGATTTAGTTCTTAATTGGAAGTATTTGTCGACTTTATTTATCCCGATCTTAATATCAGATTCTTAAAGATACAAACAAGGCTCGCCCAAGAAACGTTGAAAATCATTATTAGCGCGACATCAGCGTATGACTTTCTAATTAAGATTTTTCTTTTTCATGTTATAATAACTAGTCTAACATACCAAGCAACAATTATTAACTCATAAAACTTTCACATCTCGGGCTTCTCTGTGAACCTGTGCAATTAAAGTTAAGCAAAATGTTGCGAACCCGTATGTCCTTTTTCTGTTTGAGTGAAAATCAGTCCACATTGATGGTCCAAGATCAATCAAATCTCTCCGATTTCCAGGGGAAGGAAATCTGGGAGGAGGTAGTGGGGATCAGGAGAGACGGCAAACTAAACTGATCAGAACAAAAGGATAAAAAGATCACAGTAATAATTATTTTGCTTTGAGTGTGAATAGCTTAAAATATACAACTGCAGTGAGACAGAAAGAGATACAAGAAAAGTAAGCGTTGAAGATTGTTTCAGCTATTACGCGACATTTTAATAGGCTGTTTATATGTCACAGAGCTGTCTGCGAGTTGTTTTTTTTTCATATACTAAGGCTTTATATGATTTTCAAAATTGTGTTTTTCAAGTAAATGTGCACAACCGCAATAAATTTAATCACCTAGATGGAGGAAACCTCTCTTTGATAAACATTTCCGCCCATAAGTCCAGGGGCAGCTTGAGCAGCGTCTGTCCTCAACTCGAGTTAGGACACCTCGCCTGTCTTTCATGGCTCACCCTCAGACACGAGGGCGTTTGCAACATCTAAGATCTGAGAAAGGGATGAAAATTATTTTAAAGAGAGTGAAATTAATAGAGAAACAGAGAGAGAATGAGGAAGAGAAAGAGAGGAAGCGTGAGAGAAAAAGAAAGAGGAGATTCAGATAGAGAGAGAGAGAGAGAAAGAGAGAGAGAGAGAGAGAGAGAGAGAGAGAGAGAGAGAGAGAGAGAGAGAGAGAGAGAGGGAGAGAGAGAGAGAGAGATCAAAGAAAAAATTATAAAAAGATGAGACAAAACAAGGAACTGTTTATATGAAAAAATAATCTTTAAAATTTTTATCTTCTTTAAAAGAAACATAACTTGATTGCTAGTTTCATGAAGCCCGTATACAACACAGAAAACTTAGCATCGGATATAGTAGCAAATGTAAAGATTAGGTTTTAAACCCACCTACCGACCGTGTGGGACTTGAACCCGCGAATATGTTACTGCGATCTCATGGTGAATGCTCTATGCCTATAGATACCATTCTCTGCAAGAATATTCCCGAGAGATGATTTATAAAGGATATTCGTTCCAAAAGATGTAATCTCTTGTATTTAGTCCGAAGAAATCCTCATCACATGTCCAAGACTGTTCACCCTCTTTTCCGATGTCAAGGTCAAGGTCAAGCGTCAAGCTGGGTGAAGGAAAAGGGGATCAGAAGGAGAGACGGTAAATTAATCTGATCAGAAAGCAAAAAATGATTAGGTGACTGTAATAATTTTGCTCAAAGTCTAGACAGATATTTTAACAATTGCATTATGACAGAAACGGATACATCAAAAACAAGGTTGAAAAATATTTTAACAATTTCAGGGAATCGTTATATTTTATACATATCAAAGAGCGTCCTGTAAAATTTTGTTTAAACATAGACTTAAAAGAATATTAAAATCGTGTTTTTCAAAGAAATGTTCAAAACTACCAAGAATTTAATAACCTAGACGTTGGACACCTCTCTTTGATAAATATTTCCACCCATGAGTCCTGAGGCAGCTTCTACAACGTCTGTTCTCTTATCGAGCTTAGACACATAGAAAGGTTAAAGCTTTTGCAAAAATTGGATTGTCACATTCAAGATCGGAGAAAAGGATGTAAAATAATTATTACGAGAAAAATTAGAGAGAGACAGAGGAAGAGGGAGAGGGAGAGAGAGAAAATGAAAAATTTATAAAGAGAG
The DNA here is from genome assembly GCA_033675545.1 of Elysia crispata. Classification (NCBI taxonomy): domain Eukaryota; kingdom Metazoa; phylum Mollusca; class Gastropoda; family Plakobranchidae; genus Elysia; species Elysia crispata. The sequence goes on from JAWDGP010007652.1 coordinate 374,135, forward strand.
AGAATGGAAGCGTGAGAGAGAGAAAGATAGAGAGAGAGAGAGAGAGAGAGAGAGAGAGAGAGAGAGAGAGAGAGAGAGAGAGAAAGAGAGAGAGATAGATAGATAGAGAGAGAGAGGGAGGGAGGGAGGAAGAGATTCAGATGGAGAGAGATGGTTGAGCGAGGAGTAGATAAAAAAAAGTAGGAGAAAAGAACGAATCCTTCATAGGAAAATAATATTTAAACATTTCACCCTTTTTTAAAAAGAAGCTCAAAGTGTTTGATAGTTGCAGGAAGCCTGTTCCCAACACGGTGATTTCCGACCTTTTGCTTATATCAAAAACTAAACCCACGTCGGACATGGCTTTAAATTCACATACCATTGGTGTGTGACTCGAACATGTAAAGATATTAGGGTTAATACTCTACGACTTAGCCAACATTCTCTGGGCAAACATTTATGAGCGATATTCACACAATAATTATGGTCTAATCTCTTGACTGAAGTCTCATGTGGTGAGGAGTTTACATCGCTAAATCTTCGGTCTTCTTAACTCGAACTCACAGCAACAAGCCTAATTGCATAATTAACTTATTATCTCTGCCTTCACCTTGTTAGAGACAGTAGCGATATTATACAAAGACTAAACGGTATGACGTTTAAGCTTGTACTCTTTCAAACCCTTACAAAAAATATTTTCACATCATATTACACTTGATCAAAAAGTGATGCTATATTTTGGTGGATGCTTCATCTATCCGAGAAGCAAGGTCGACTAGGAACACCCATCACAGCTCTCGGGACGCTGTAAGGAGGCTGAAGCCCTTTGAAAGATTTTTTTTTAAACTTTATCTTTACTTAGGTTTTAAACTGGAAAGTCAGTTTTTTTTTAACGATTCAATACAAGTGTTATATAGCTCCTTCTCAATATCTTTTTATTAGAAAATTTGCTTTGCCTTCCTGCTAACACCAAGATCGATTCATGATTATTTTCAGTTTGCAAAATCGTATATAAATGTAAAGCGAAACACAAAATCAGCCCTCGCTCAGGATCCCATAATTAAAGAAGCTTTCAGGACCTGTACATTGACGGATTAACTGTTTTTATAAGCCCAAACCTTAAGTGATGACCTCAAGGCTTCGAGATTGAGGGCAGGAATTGCGGACAGAGTAAAATAGGGATGTCAGAATTGATTTAATTTTGTTACCTTAGTTTTCTTACACCATGAATGACACAGCTACTGATTAGTTCAATTAACTCAGATTTGTTAATTTTTTTTTTCCTTTCATCAAACTTTCTAGGTTTGCCTGATCTAAAATATTGACAAACGCGCGGGGACCTCATTCGCTTATTGTAATCAATTTATTGGAATAAAATTCTGATTAAAAAAATATCGCTTCTTGAGCAGAGAAACGCAAAGCAGTTTATATACGTCACGAATAAAGCATCTATGTAGCAAAGCTTTTTAAATAAAAAAATCAGTTTAGATATGAGTCTATCTTAGATTTATTTGATTTGATACAAAAAATTAATTCAAATTCAAGAGCAATCAGAAGAAAACTAAAAGGAGATAGAGATAATTATATAGGACAAAGTAAGAAATAAAATAACTTGAGGCTATATCTAAGGTGAACAAATTGAACCCATAGGATAAATAAAAACAACAACCTGGAAATAGAGAAAAGGTATAGAGACCATCACATAGGGGGAAAAAGACACCGATTTGAAAAAAAATAAGGGTAGAAAATCTGGCAGTCACCGTTGTTAACACGGTGAAGGAGCAATGGAGGCAGTCGGATAGAGATTAAAGGAAGAAAAGAGATAGAGAACACCTATAAAAAGAAAAAAAAAAGGAAGGGACCGGATGCCACAAATACGAGTGAGTTTCAAGAGAAATAATAAAAACAATCGGATAGGAGAAAAGGAAGAGAGATAGGAGGTGATTGATTTGTTAACAGCGAAGGAAAATAGAAACCAGGCGACTGAGGGAGTGGAAGGGAAGAGATTGGGATCACCGGATAAGAGAAAAAATAAAGTAAAAAAGAAGAATTCAGGCAGTCTGTTTGGGAATAATAAATCAGAACTAATAGAAGTCATACGATAGAGAAAAAAAAAATTGAATAAAAATTGGAGGCCAAACATTCGTGGAAAACAGAGAAAACTAACTAAAGTCATATGGTAGATCAAAGACAAAGAAAGAATATAGACCACCAGATAGGAGAAAAAAAGAAGTTAAGGGCTGGATGACATCGTTGTGAGGAAGTCCGAAAAAAAAACGGAATCCATCGGAAGGAAGAGAGAGAGAAAAGTTAAAAGAAAGCGGGTAAGAAGTGAAGGAGGAGACTGGTAGAAGAAAAGGGTGAGACTGGTCAGAAGCTATGGTATAGAAGAAGAAAAGATTGGTCAGACGCTAACTGGTTGAAGAAAAGGAGGAGATTGATAAGAGGTTAGCTGGTAAAAGAAAAGGAGATTGGTAAGAGGCTAACAGCTGGTAAAAGAAAAGGAGGAGATTGGTAAGAGGTTAGCTGGTAAAAGAAAAGAAGATTGGTAAGAGACTAGCCGGTAGAAAAAAAGGAGATTGGTAAGAGGCTAGCTGACAGCAGAAAAAAAAATAAAGAAAAGGCTAAGAGAAACAGAAATAGACAAAAGTAAAGAGCAGAGCTGAGAGACATAACGTGGTATTTTTCGGTTTCTGACTGTGCACCCTCTTGAGGCTACATGCCTTTTAGGGCCGCAACTTGTGCGTTCAGCTGCAAACTCAGAGGCAATGACTAAGTGCAATGTCATTGCAACCTCCGCCTGTTTGCAGAGCCAGAGGCAATGGCTAAGTGCAATGCCATTGCAACCTCTGCTTTTTTCACAATCCCAGTAGCAATGAACAAAATGCAATGTCACTGCTACCTGCGACGATTCAGAAACCCAGAGGCATTGACTAAGTGCTATGTCAATGTAACCTCTTCCTATTCACAAACCTAGAGGCAATGACTGAGTGCAATGTCATTGTAACCTCTACAGTCACAGAGACTGTTAGGCTCCAAATAGGAACTCGAACGTCACACCTCCGTTCTGTCAGCGTGACGCTCTGTTGCACTGACCATCTTCTTCGTCAGAGAGGAGTAAAGATGAGGAGAAGGGAGGACAGAACCAGAGAAATAGACCGGAAAAGAAAGAAGGATAGGAGAAAAGAGGAGAAAAAGGGAGAACAGACAATGAGAAATAGGCAAGGAAAGAAAGACAGGATTGGAGAAAAGAGGAGAAAAAGGGAGAATAGACAATGAGAAATAGAGAGGAAAAGACAAGATAGGAGAAAAGAGGAGAAAAATGAAGCACAGACAATGAGAAATAGACAGGAAAAGAAAGACAGTAAAGGAGAAAAGATGAGGGGACGGGCTGAAAGTCAAAGTGATGGACAAAAAAAAAAGGATTAGATAACAAGCAAGATGGGGAGATGGGCTGAAAGTCGAAGTGATGGACCAAAAAAAAAAAGGATTAGATAAGAAGCAAGATGGGGAGATGGGCTGAAAGTTGAAGTGATGAACAAAAAAAAAAGGATGAGATAAGAAGCAAGATGGGGAGATGGGCTGAAAGTTGAAGTGATGGACAAAAAAAAAGGATTAGATAACAAGCAAGATGGGGAGATGGGCTGAAAGTCAAAGTGATGGACAAAAAAAAAAGGATTAGATAACAAGCAAGATGGGGAGATGGGCTGAAAGTCGAAGTGATGGACCAAAAAAAAAAGGATTAGATAAGAGGCAAGATGGGGAGATGGGCTGAAAGTTGAAGTGATGAACAAAAAAAAAGGATTAGATAACAAGCAAGATGGGGAGATGGGCTGAAAGTTGAAGTGATGAACAAAAAAAAAAGGATTACATAACAAGCAAGATGGGGAGATGGGCTGAAAGTCGAAGTGATGGACCAAAAAAAAAAGGATGAGATAAGAAGCAAGATGGGGAGATGGGCTGAAAGTTGAAGTGATGAACAAAAAAAAAAGGATGAGATAACAAGCAAGATGGGGAGATGGGCTGAAAGTTGAAGTGATGAACAAAAAAAAAAGGATTAGATAACAAGCAAGATGGGGAGATGGGCTGAAAGTTGAAGTGATGAACAAAAAAAAAAAGGATGAGATAAGAAGCAAGATGGGGAGATGGGCTGAAAGTTGAAGTGATGAACAAAAAAAAAAGGATGAGATAACAAGCAAGATGGGGAGATGGGCTGAAAGTTGAAGTGATGAACAAAAAAAAAAAGGATGAGATAACAAGCAAGATGGGGAGATGGGCTGAAAGTTGAAGTGATGAACAAAAAAAAAAGGATGAGATAAGAAGCAAGATGGGGAGATGGGCTGAAAGTTGAAGTGATGAACAAAAAAAAAAGGATGAGATAACAAGCAAGATGGGGAAATGGGCTGAAAGTTGAAGTGATGAACAAAAAAAAAAAAGGATTAGATAACAAGCAAGATGGGGAGATGGGCTGAAAGTCGAAGTGATGGACAAAAAAAAAAAAAAAGGATTAGATAAGAAGCAAGATGGGGAGATGGGCTGAAAGTTGAAGTGATGAACAAAAAAAAAAGGATTAGATAAGAGGCAAGATGAGGAGAAGGGCTGAAAGTCATCAGGAGATTGAAAAATAAAAAAAATGAATAATAGGAAAGATGAGAAAAAGATCTGAAAGCTGCCAGAGAGATAAACTGGGAAAGAGATACTGGATAGGAAGAAAGAGTAAGAGAAGGGGAAAAAAGACTGGATAAAAGGAAAGGTGAGAGGAAATGCTGAAAGCCTCTGGAGAGCTAAACAAAGATGAAAACTAACACAAAGAGGAAATGAACAAAATGTATAGCTGAAGCCAACACATGAGGGTAAGGAAAGGGAACTGGAAAAGAATACAAGCAACAAGGTTTTGACAAGAGCTCCTGCAAACAAAGTAATTGGAAAGCAGCAAAATTTGAATATTGAAAGGCTAGTTGACAACTAACAGATAGTAAAAGGCAAGAGAGGATCTTCAGGCAATGGAATTGAACAGGAGAGAGAGAGAGAGAGAGAGAGAGAGAGAGAGAGAGAGAGAGAGAGAGAGAGAGAGAGAGAGAGAGAGAGAGAGAGAGAGAGAGAGAGAGAGAGAGAGAGAGAGAGAGAGAGAGAGAGAGAGGGGGGGGGAATTGAGAAGGTATATATAGAGTATATAATTATATAGACTGAGGAAGAGTTGAAAGTTAATAATAAAGAAAAGAGAATGGTGCCGGGAGTCAAAAGAAGCGAAGACTGCGGAAGCGATTAGCTTGAACGCAGTGGATATTGGAACTGTCTTGAAACCTCGAACATCATGCTTTGGAGTTGTTAGGTCGGGGTTAAGATTAGGGTGTCTGCGTGGGTGGTTGAGGCCAAGAACCCGGAAGAGAAAGGCAGGTACGATCATTTATTTATCTTTGCAGAAAATACTAAATGCAGGAAATAGTATCTTGAGGAACAAGAGCCATTTCAGTATCAACTTTCTTTGCAATGGTTTTCTTAAAGCGTGAGAGAGGAAAAAGATCTAGTTATACCAGCATAGCACTGACCAAGTCTAATACTCGAAGCGTATCTAGTTTGTAGAAAACTTTAGCCGGGCAAAGAATGACTTTGGGGGGTGAAGTGGATTCAGTGTTCATGTTCAGACTTCTCAAAGCAAGATTAATTGAGTAATTTTGAACTATGCATATGATATTTTATTGACTGAAACCTCTGTCTAAATATTGTTTTTCTGTCTAGATATCTGTTAAAAATATATGTTCAGACCAAAGGTATCCTAAAATGTTCATGTTCAGCTTACTTTTGTTTGCAAAAGTTGCTATAAATTTACACGAATGAATTTGAGAAAAAAATAAACAAAACAGGTTTTCAACTTAAGTTAGAGACAGATTTTATGATTAAGGGGAAAAAAAAAACAGATTGAATCTAATTCTATAACCTTGATAAAGATAACGGTAATCAGATAGGCAGGCTGTAGACGGTGTCCAGTTACTCGAAACACATGGAAAAACCGTGAAAAAGTTATAGCGTTAAACTATGATCTTTAGTCGAAGAAGTTAAAGAATTTACTCAGGGAATCTATTTAAAATCTACCATGCGCAAGTAAAGAAATAAAAATTATCTAAGGGAAGGACTTCTGAATGGGTACAGTACCTCTTTCATACCAAAGAGGGCTTCGTTTGATCCGGCACTCTCGATTCAAATTTTCAACAGGTCAATATTTTTTTTGCCATATAGAACTTATGAATGCCTCAAGTAAGCGTAAATCATTTTTAACAATGAAACCCCAATACAAACCTACAACATTATATATCCACATCATATCTTTATTATACTAAAATATCGAAGTCCTACCCATCGAATAAACAAGTACGGATTAAAAAAAAAAGACAAAATATATGTTTCACTTTACAGAATGATGTGGAAAAAGAGCTCAAACTAGACTTAAGAAACCGATTGCTATAATGGACAAGGTAGAGAACAATTTCAATAACACAAGTATGGGAACTCGCCACTCACGATAAAAGCGTTAGAAATTAAAACTAAATTCAACACTGTTTTCTTAAAACAAAGATATATTGAACAAAAACTTAGCTTCGTTAAGGCAGATGCACGGTCAATGTGTTGGGCAGTCTATTTGGGTCATAAGGCAACATTTCTCAGGTCCGTCCATTTTATTCTATGCACACGATATGACTTAGCTCTTGTTGCGGGCTTGTATGGAATCTGTTTAAGAAAATAGAAACCTCATAGAAGCTGCAAAATTACGATGGCAACTTTTATATTGTAACTTTCGCAAAAGTTCTCTCTCTCTGGCCGGTATAAAAGTGCGATTATAATTCTTATGTACCAGCAGCAGCAGTAGCAGTAGTAGTAGTAGTAGTAGTAGTAGTAGTAGTAGTAGTAGTAGTAGTAGTAGTAGTAGTAGTAGTAGTAGTAGTAGTAGTAGTAGTAGTAGTAGTAGTAGTAGTAGTAGTAGTAGTAGTAGTAGTAGTAGTAGTAGTAGTAGTAGTAGTAGTAGTAGCGATAGCAGGAGTAAAAGTAGTAGCAGAAGTAGTAGTGCAGCAGGAGCAGTAGTAGTAATGGTGGTAGTAGAAGTTGTAATATCAGTGACAATTAATTAGGAACAAAAACATAAGACTTTTTCTCTAGTTTAAAAATGTGTATGTATACTTATTGAACAAGTAAGAACGATAAATTTGCAGGTATTTGCCCAACTCACGTTAGGCCTCATAATTAAACGTTCTGAACGAATTCGAAGCTTGTAGTTCAATAGGATTTTAGAGCAACACAAAAATGCTTGTAATCTTTATAAGTGTTTATTTGCGACGAATAAAATCATATTCGTGTTCTGCACATCAAATTCATGAAGAAAAATACAAATTTAAGGCTTGAAGCGAGTTGGGCCTATATCTGCAATAATACCGTAAGAGCAAGTGTGATTCGGTACATATAAGCGTCAGATGGATATCTTGCTCTTTTCTCTACATTACATCTTGACATTTATCTTACCCGAGAATCTTCAAACGACGTGCTTGACCACATGCCTTCTTTAGCACGTAAAATTAAATAACAAAAAAATCTTAATCTAAGCTTGATCAAGTTGTGCTTACCAGATCCTCATAAGACTTTTAGAAACAATGTTAGAGAAAGAGAAGTATTTCAAAGCTTTAGAATGTTAGTTCTAATTCTTCTTGAACAAGTTACAGTTCGCGTCCTCTGTAGGTTTAACATCTATTCAAAATATAGAAGTGAGCGATGAACGAGGACATTTTGAACATGTGCAAATGCCCAAGAGTGTGTTATGAGTTAGCTACTTTTGATGTCACTTTTCAAAGACATTTGCCCCAGACAGCTCACTTCTGTGCTGTATTTGATTTCAGTCACTGCTGGGCCTCGACGTCCTGCATTTTAAAAGAAGCAAATCGGCCATATTCTTTTCAAGAACAAATTAGAATGTGTGTTACACAAAAGTAACGAATCAATATGACTGTGTCATAGATCACTTGCTGGATCCAAGGCGATTTTCGCTCACTCATACCGTTCTGATTCAATCGTAACCAGCTTTAAATATTACCTACTTAGTCAAGCAAAGACATTGAATATTTTTTTCATTTCAGCTCAAAGTTACGGAGAAATATAGAGTAAAGGCAAGTTTCCATGTATAGGAAAGGAGTAGTGTGCAAAATTTGCTCGGAAATTTCTAGCTACTGTGTCCGTCTAGCTGCGTGGTGCGTATTCGAACGATGGCTCTACATAGACCACGTATTACGGATATATCGATACACTTTAGTTGAATTTCCATAAAACCGTCGTTTACGCATTGCGCTTTACACATTGCGTACCACACATTCCGTTCACATGGAAACAGGGCTTGATTGCAAATTGACAATTATTTGCGTCTCATGACCTCTCTTAGTCTATTTTAAAAGAGAATAAAATCACTATACCTATTTATAACCATTATAGGTACCGAATCAATGACGTGACTAAATGGTCATACGATGTAGTGGTTGAGGTTGACTATGAGCTCTACTTACTATGACCAGCCGTTTGTCAACTCAACTTTCCCTGAGGTTTGACAGCACTGCATCTCTCTGTTTAAACGCACTTACCAAAAAAATGACCCGTTAAATAACTATAGTTTTAGTTTATCTTTTAAAATAACATGATCTGTTATATGAATTTTTACCATTTAATCAATTAGAAAATTGGAGTAAGGAATTTCGAGCAGAAAGAAAGAGTGTGTATGTGTGTGATGAGAGAGATAGAGAGAAAGAAAGAGAGAGAGGGAGAGAGAGAGAGAGAGAGAGAGAGAGAGAAAGAGAGAGAGAGAGAGAGAGAGAGAGAGAGAGAGAGAGAGAGAGAGAGAGAGAGAGAGAGAGAGAGAGAGGGGAGATACATGCATAGACAAGCAAGCAAAGAGATTTATAGTTTGATTGAGGCATGCTCAATTATAACTAAATTATATAGGCAAAGAACATGCAAATATGAAATTTGAGGTGCTTTTTGGAAACAAAAGAATTAAGAAAGAAATTTGAAGTCGAGATTTAATGGTAAGTTTTTAATATTGGAAACAAGCAAATTCTTAAATGGCTTAATCTATTGAAAGATCGTTACAAAGACTTGTTAAGAGCATATTGAATTCCTCCATAAAAGTATCTAAAGGTTCTCTACCTTACCAAAATTCATAGCTGCCAATTTGTTTAAATGTAACGGCTAATGAATGTTTTAAAAGGACTTATAAATAGATTTCATTTAACAAAAAATAGCTCATCATTTCCATTAACATGTCAGGAGTAGTCTTCAGATTTCAACTTCGGTGCTTAATTTGACAAAGGAGTAGAAAACACTTTGACAGATGATTCCACGCAAAAAAAGAGGGCGATCCGTTTATTTTAACATTATTCCGAATCAATCATTGCTCAGGACTGAGTGTCTTGTGAGTGCGGCGGTTGTCAAAGAAAACAACCACACCATCGCATTTGAAGCGCTCCTAACACAAAGTCAAAATAACCAAGTCTCTTCCTTGAAATGCCTCATATGCCTTTGCTATGAATGGCAGACAAATTTTGAAAAGAGAGACTAGATGTGCATACAGAATATAACTCCCTTTTTCAAGGACTTTACCCAGTTACGGGATCTTTATCAGGGCCAAACGTTGCCGTCAAAGTAAAGAAAATCAGGTTAAAGTTTTCAAGAATCGACTCATCCCCTACAAACCTTTACATACGGCAATAAAAGATGTTTCAGTGTCATTCCAGTGGTACTTATTCAAAAGGGAGGCAAGGAACGCCTCTTGGCAAAAAAAAAACATAAGACTTTCTCAAGGAATAAAATCAAATAGATCTTCACGAAAAGCTCGAAGACATGGCTTTAAAAAGTAAAGCGTTGACGGCAGTAAATCTTGCTAATAAAAGGAGAGTTCTTCAACTTATTAGCTTTCTATGAGTATTTTACTGCTGTAAAAGATTAAAAGGCTTCTTCTCTCTCTCAGTCTCCCTCTCTCCCTCTCCTTCCATCTCTCTCTGTTTGATATATATATATATATATACACACACACACACACATATATATATATATATACATACATGTGTGCGTGTGCGTTTATTTTTTTTTTTATATCTGAAACTGAATTATTTTAAAGATGAAACATAAATGAATCGAAATGTTAATTTTTCTTTACATGAAAAATAAACAAAGTTAAAAAAAATGGTGGATTTCCTATTACTTTATTGGTAGACGTTGGTATTTTATTCCCGTCGACCAGTTTTAATGATTGCTCATACAGGGTTTAAGGCTTATTTTAAAAAAATTGCGATGTTTGAGCATGTGTACTGATAAAACAGCTTCTCTTAAACCTCCATTACATTATGCTACAGTTTTGTTGTTGTTGTTGCTGTTGTTGTTGTTGTTGTTGTTGTTGTTGTTGTTGTTGTTGTTGTGTGTTTTAATTAATATCTCTCTATATCTATATCGCCGTTCGCATCCTAGTGCTCCAACTTGGACGCCTCGAATATTCGCTGATATTTTTCATCTCTGTGGTTTTTTTTTTTTTTTACTATTGACCTCAGATGGTCGAGGTCACTCTTGGTTTTGAGTTTAAGCTCGTCCGCTGGTATGCGACAGAGGTCTTTGTTGATGACTGCTGGCAGTTTTGTTATCGACGTCACTGAAAATGTATCACCTTTAAGAACAAAGCATACCTCCAAAGGTTTTTTGCTGGAATGTTTATATTTCGCCTCAAGAGATGTCCGAACAGGCGCCATCGGCTTTCAAGGACTGTTATTGAGATCAATGTTTCGCTGCATACAGAGATGTGTTTGTTGTTTTTACTGATTATTTGATGTTAAGGATTTGCTTGAACTGTTTTCGATGGAATGCATCTAGTTTAGCTTCTTCTGTTTGTGTGAGAGCCCATGTGCTACATTTATATGTAAGGATCGATTTTATAAGTGCCTTGTAGAGTTTTATATTTGTTTGTCTCTTTATTTTGTCAACTCCTATCTATGTTTTTAAGCTTTGTTACTGCAGCTGTGGATATTTGTTTACTTCTTTCTACGTCTCCTTTGTCTCCAATGAGTGATCCGACTTGCTTCGTCTCTCTTCAGTTCTTTTGGTCTCGTGTAAAGCAATGAAATATGTTTTTTCAACGTTTTCGAAGATTTCGTGATATTCGAGAGTTTTTTGCAGTTCTTGGGTTTGGGCGAATTTAAGTGATATAAAGTCTACGTCATTAGCATATGCTACCTCTCTCCGAAATATCTATTTTATATCTGTGACTGGAAGGATGTTCATCCGTGCATCGTTGAGTGCATGATCTAGATAGATTATGAACAGGACTGGGCTGAGACTATCTCCTTGGGATGTTCCTATATTGCTGATGAAGGGTTTCCATTCTGTGGCTCCGTTGACTTTGGTGTTCACCACTGTGTTCTGTGGCTCCGTTCACTTTGGTGTTCACCACTGTGTTCTGTGGCTCCGTTCACTTTGGTGTTCACCACTGTGTTCTGTGGCTCCGTTCACTTTGCTGTTCACCACTGTGTTCTGTGGCTCCGTTCACTTTGGTGTTCACCACTGTGTTCTGTGGCTCCGTTCACTTTGGTGTTCACCACTGTGTTCTGTGGCTCCGTTCACTTTGGTGTTCACCACTGTGTTCTGTGGCTCCGTTCACTTTGGTATTCACCACTGTGTTCTGTGGCTCCGTTCACTTTGGTGTTCACCACTGTGTTCTGTGGCTCCGTTCACTTTGGTGTTCACCACTGTGTTGCTTAAGAGGCAGCGAATTATTCTATTCTCGCTCCGCTTACATGGACTTTAGGATTTCGAGCTGGGCGGTCCTGTCGATGGTGTCAGTTTCTGAGAGTCAATGCCTGTGTTATTAATTTTGACATTTTCAGCATTGATTTTTGCGGCAAGCCATTTATGTGCCCATATTACATGTGATGTACTCCGGTCAGGATGAAATCCGATTTAACTTGATGTTCGTCACTTTGAATCGGCGGTCTTATTCTGTGAAGTGTTATAAACGATAAGAATTTTTCGCACAGTGTTTAGCCATATAATCGGTCTTAAGTTCTTAGGTGGCCCTTTAGTTTGCTTTGTTTGGCAATCGCAAGTAGTTCTCCTATGTTTATGCTAGGGTCATGATGTTTTTCAAATATTTCATTAATATATTTGCTACGTGTTCGTCTTGTGTTTTTGTTCCATATTTCAGTAACTAAGAATGAACATACAATGTTTAAAGCCGTAAAACTATTAAACTAAAAACAATATGATAATCTGAACATAGAAGAAAACACCGGGAAACTAGCAATTAATCAAAACAACATGTTAACCATGACTGCCGGATATATTTTAAACCTAAATTTCAAGATGTTAATATTGAAAATATTGCAGCATTCTAAAGCTTACCTAAAGCAAATAACGAACCAATAACAGTTGAATAGGTTAGAAGCATTCTTGATCGTCTTAAAAACTATAGGGCATCAGGCGAAGACGGAATATGCGCAGAATTTCTATTCTGAATTACCGAGCAAAAACTGTAAAGGTCACCTAGAAAAATATTTAATTGACGTGCATGAAGTTAATGCATAATAGATCAGCGATCATCATTCCCTGGTCAAATAAAGCAATTGAAGGTAAAAAAATGATAAAAAATAATTAAGTATCTATCCATCTATCTATTTATCTCGAGTCTTTAGCCATGACTTAATCGTTAATGACGTTTGAGAGCTGGAAACTATTTTTTAAATGAATACAATCTGTATTCACTGCATTGCCTTTTCATTTCGTAATGTTTAAATCTTCCTCTCACAAAATGAATTTTACAGTAATGAAATTCCCAGAACTGAAAAAAGCATGCACGTTTAAGCAATAAGGTACACGATTTACATTCACAGTGCGTTATGAACTAAAGCGTCTTAAGTTTATTATGTTTGTTGAAAAAATTGGTTTGTTTACATTAATACCTCTCAATAGGTAGGTTAAAAGTCACTCCGAGAATCTAGCAAGATGGCCACGCAGCATTTGTGAAGACCTAAAGATGAGAAATACGACTTGAACCATGGTTTATATTTTAAGATAAACATTTTGCATGCTAATCATCTGAATTAAATGCACCGTCACAAAAAAAAGTGAGATGTGAACAACTTAAAACTTATGCTGTTGTTCCATTTTTCCAAAATTTTCAATGTTTTATTAAAAGCATGAATACTACTTTATACATCTACTTAAACAACACATCAACGTTGAGGGAAATGTTTAAGATGTTGTATTATCCTGAAAGAAATAGAAAAAAAATATATGTATAAGGCAATGAATTCTGTATCGCCAATTACCCCGCATTTGAACCTGTTTTTTTTATCCTATGTTTAGCTCTCTTGGGATAGAGAAATCAATCACATCCTAATGGAATGCTTTTACTTTCACACGAGATTCTTTGATTTTCTCGGCCTATTAAATGAGGGCCTTATAATGAAACTTTTAACACAAGGAATGTTCCCCAGTCCATCTCTATGCTATCATGTGAAGTGAATGATGGCTTGTTTGTATAATTTGTTGATTTATCCACTACTGAGGACGTTTGGAAAAGACATACACACGGAATTTGCTGTTACAGTGGGCAGATAAAATAACAGTGAACAGATAAAGCATCAGTGGCCATATAAAGTAACAGTGGACAGATAAAGCAACAGTGGACAGATAAAGCAACAGTGGACAGATAAAGTAACAGAGGAGAAATAAAGCATCAGTGGACAAATAAAGTGACAGGGGAGAAATAAAGCATCAGTGGACAGATAAAGTAACAGAGGAGAAATAAAGCATCAGTGGACAGATAAAGTAACAGAGAAGAAATAAAGCAACAGTGGACAGATAAAGTAACAGTGGACAGATAAAGCAACAGTAGACATATAAAGCAAAAGAGGAGAAATAAAGCAACAGTTGACAGATAAAGTAACAGAGAAGAAATAAAGCAACAGTGGACAGATAAAGTAACAGAGGAGAAATAAAGCATCAGTGGACAAATAAAGTGACAGGGGAGAAATAAAGCAACAGTGGACAGATAAAGTAACAGAGGAGAAATAAAGCATCAGTGGACAGATAAAGTAACAGAGGAGAAAAAAAGCAACAGTGGACAGATAAAGTAACATTGGACAGTTAAGCACCAGTGGACAGATGAAGTAACAGAGGAGAAATAAAGCATCAGTGGACAGATAAAGTAACATTGGACAGTTAAGCACCAGTGGACAGATGAAGTAACAGAGGAGAAATAAAGCAACAGTGGACAGATGAAGTAACAGAGGAGAAATAAAGCATCAGTGGACAGATAAAGTAACAGAGGAGAAATAAAGCACCAGTGGACAGATGAAGTAACAGAGGAGAAATAAAGCATCAGTGGACAGATGAAGTAACAGAGGAGAAATAAAGCATCAGTGGACAGATAAAGTAACATTGGACAGTTAAGCACCAGTGGACAGATGAAGTAACAGAGGAGAAATAAAGCAACAGTGGACAGATGAAGTAACAGAGGAGAAATAAAGCAACAGTGGACAGATAAAGTAACAGAGGAGAAATAAAGCAACAGTGGACAGATAAAGTAACAGAGGAGAAATAAAGCAACAGTGGACAGATAAAGCAACAGTGGACAGAGAAAGTGACAGAGGAGAAATAAAGCAACAGTGGACAGATAAGGTAACAGTGGACAGATAAAGCAACAGTGAACACGACATTCGTCGTTGAAGAATGAGGCTGTTTTTGTATAGTAGAATTTGTACCTGTTTAGATACAAAACAAGAGACAATCATGTCACTTAGACTTGATTCACTATTCACACCTTAATTTAATGTTTCAACAAGGCTCTAAATCTTTTTTCCTTTAAGATTTTGAAAATGTCATTAAAATTGTATTGCTTTAGCAAAAATTACTAGAAAGACTCTGCGACTTGTTTGAAACCATGCATTTTTTGTCAGGAAGCAATGCTTTTTAGAAGTTTGCTAAAAATGCCCACGTATATTTACACATTCATGTAATTCTAGCGCATTTGGACGGTATAGGGATAAGTAGGGATAAGTAGCATGACCATACCACCAATAAAATCGCTTTGTAAATGGTTCTAAATAAACCATAATCTATCTTCGATCGGAAATCAGAATACCCTAGAATTATAAGAGTCACTGGTAATTCAAGAAAATCTTGTTTTAACATGGAATTTTATATTGTAGGTGAAAGTCTCTAACTGATGTAACATTTGACTTTGAGGCAGATCAGAGGTGTTTTAGTCTGGCTCCTAATGATATAGATTTATATAAGCAAGTGTGACAGAACAAAGTATTTCCCTTTTATTTTTTTTAAATTGTCAATTATTTCCCTCTTAGTATAAAAATCTCTTAAACATCATAAACATAGCGAGCCTTTCATGATAGTTCTATTCACAGATTGCTGGGAAAAAGAACATTATCCTTTTCAGATTAAAACCAATTATCTGAGATTTCCTGCGACGGCCTTCCATTTTTTATCTGCTCCATTTTAATCCATATTAATCATCTTAAAGATCGATTAAACACACACACGCGCGCCCGCAGACTGATAACAAAGATTAGGCAATCAACGAAAATAAATTTTTATTTGTTTAGAAAACTTCCTCAATGTTCTCAATGTCTAGCTTATGCCACGGTTAAAGATTCACAAACATTGGCAAAGTTATTGTGAAATATGAGAATAAGGGAATTGCAGGTAATATATGTAAGTCTCTCTCTCTCTCTCTCTCTCTCTCTCTCTATCTATCTATCTTTTTCTCTTTCTCTCTCTCTCTCTCTCTCTCTATCTATCTATCTTTTTCTCTTTCTCTCTCTCTCTCTCTTTTTTCTCTTTCTCTCTCTTTTTCTCTTTCTCTCTCTCTCTCTCTCTCTCTTTCTCTCTATCTCTCTCTCTCTCTCTCTCTCTCTCTCTCTCTCTCTCTCTCTCTCTCTCTCTCTCTCTCTCTCTCTCTCTCTCTCTCTCTCTCTTGAAAACAGTAAATGCATTTCTCGATAATGCAGTATTCGATTTGGAAAAAAGTGGTTGCAAAAAATCATATTACTTTAATTTCCATATTGGATTTTGAATTGGATCTATACAATGCAATATATATTTCTGAGTTTTGAGTATGTTTGTAAAACACTTGAGCAGGCCATGTTTTAGCTTTTTTTGCATGCGCTTTCTATTGGGACAGAAAATTTTTTTTTGGTAAGGTATGAATGAAAGAGAGCGTGCTCCGCAAGCCCTAATCTATTCTGCTAAGTTCGAAATACAAAAAAGTTTTCACATAAATTACATAACATTTTTAATCTCTTAAATATTCCAAACCAATAATACATATTGTTACAATAGTATAAATAGGTAACTCAAGACTCTGAAAAAGGTGGGCCCAGTACTAAGACTACCCTATAAAAAGTAAATTGTTTGCCCATTTGTGGGAAAACCAGAAAAATAAAAATATTTCGCTGATTTACAAAAACCCAGATCCATTAATTTTTGTTTTTGAAACATTTTAAAATTATTGTGTAAAAAAATAAACAGGTAGCTGTAAAATCTGGCAAGACAAAGCAGCTTTATAAACTTTGAGGGAATTCCTATCCATCTAAAAAGCATTTAAAAGGCTGTTAAAGTAAATTTGAATGGCCCAGAATTAGCAATTCATAAGTGAATTGTTCAGCGGGTTATTGGAAACAACAAAATAAAACAGCTCTGAGGATATAAAGCAAAAACTAGCTTTGCGCTTCTTGTTTAAGTGAATAACATGAGGACACCTCGGAGTAAGGAAATGATAGTTTCTCCTTGTATCTTCTCAGATTATCATAAAATGCCTCCTATTGCTGATACTGCTGATATTAATCACACTAGTCTTTTTATCTTCTTTCAAATGCGGTTTAAACTTCAACCACGGACCTTTTTCGTGAACATTGAACACAACAAAGGCCTAAATTTTTTTTGAACAAACCCTTTTTTACCATGCCTATGCGAAAGTGACTCTATGATGAACCTGTTTGGCCTGAGATAGCCATCTCTTCCATTTTTTCAGTTTGACAAGGTTTTTTGTCTGTCCAATGCAACTCTAGTTTCACGATTATGAAAACAAGAAAAACTTTTAATATTGGCGCTTTGAAATCTACCAGACAACGTGACATCTCCTTGTAAAAAACTTTTTATGCTAACTCTTCTATTTCTCTCTGTTCCTTTGTCCTATCTCTGTCTCTCTATCTATGCGTATCTTACAATTCATTAAAATTCAAGTAAGAATTTTGCTTTTGGATGTTTTGGTACTTTCATAAATTCATGTTGATGGGACATTGAACGAATTGGAAATATTCACTTTCTACACCCTCCGTCCCTCCTCTCCCAATAATGCTCACGAAAAATCTCTTTTTCAAGCCTTTACATCACAATTGAAAGAAAATGTTACGATTTTTTTTCATTTGAATAATTAAGTGCACTGAGTTAAGATAGGTATGAGCCAAGCATAGATATCATTTGGAAAACAGTCAAAGGGAACGATCATAGCAAAAGCTGCAGCGCTATGGAAAAGAAAGGGAACACAGAGCGAAGGCGCACGAAAAAAACCCCCCCAAAAAACAAAGATTTTGGAAAAGCGGAAGCTGCGTGGCGCCAGGTGCAGTCTGCGGTTTCTTTTGAGTTTTTTTTTTCTTTTGCAGCTGGTGAGGAGTCAACTGTTTTTACAAAATCAAATTCGAGAAAATTAATATTTCTAAAATAAATCTCATATCTGAGAAAATTAATATTTCTAAAATGAATCTCAGATTCGGATTGGGCGTATCAAAAGTTGCAAAGTTTATTCGCAAGCAACAATTTTTAAAGTTTGATTCACAAGATATTTTTTATTTAACATAAAAAAGGTATTGATATACATGTATTAGCAGACTAGGTTTTAACTAAAGGGAAAGAGGATTGTACTGAGCTGCAAATTTTGAATAAATGTATCCTTTTATATATATCTCTCTCTCTCTCTCTCTCTCTCTCTCTCTCTCTCTCTCTTTCGCTCTCCATCTCTTTTTGTCTGTCTTTGTCTATGTCGCCCCTCTTTTTTTCTCTCTCTCTCTTTCTCCCCTCTTCTGTCTCTTTCTCTGTGTCTCTATTTCTCCCCCCCCCCACCTACCTCTTTTCTTCGAAAAGTACTTTGTCAATCACTTATTTATGAGGGTTGTGAATAATGTCGAGCAACAGTTAACTATTCCCAGGTCTTAACATGCATTTTTCATCAGGATCTGGCATATGCCGATCGCTCCACGATAAAAAGTTTTTATCTTCAAATAAGTTTATTTATTTTGATAAATCTGAAGGATTGATTTACTTACTCTCTGAATCTATTGATATATCACTTTTTATTAG